>OU795038.1:32213734-32567881 GCA_917208275.1 Patella pellucida | reverse complement strand
GGACCATCGTACTGAATTCAGAGCACCTAGCTATATATGTTCGGAAAGGTAATTGAAAAAGCTTTCTAAATATTATTAGTCGAAATTCGGACCATCGTACAAAATTCAGAGCATCCGGCTGTATATATTCTAAAAGGTGATAAGATAAGCTTTCCAAATATTATTAGTAAAATTTAGCACAATCATATAAAAGGGGAGCTCTCTCATCCTAAACATTGCCAATTTTTCAATATTCTAAATATAAAGATAAACCTGTACTTTTTTCAAAGTCAAAATTCGGACCACCGTACAAAATTCAGAGCATTCGAATATTGAAAAAATTGGCTATGTTTAGGTTGAGAGCGCACCCCTTTAATATGATTGTGCCAACTTTTACTAATAATATTTGGAAAGCTTATCTTACCACCATTTAGAATATATATAGCCGGATGCTCTGAATTTTGTACGATGGTCCGAATTTTGACTTTGAAAAAAGTACAGGGTTATCTTTATATTTAGAATAATGAAAAATTGGCAATGTTTAGGATGAGAGAGCTCCCCTTTTATATGATTGTGCTAAATTTTACTAATAATATTTGGAAAGCCTATCTTACCACCTTTTAGAATATATATAGCCGGATGCTCTGAATTTTGTACGATGGTCCGAATTTTGACTTTGAAAAAAGTACAGGTTTATCTTTATATTTAGAATATTGAAAAAATGGCTATGTTTAGGATGAGCGCGCACCCCTTTAATATGATTGTGCCAACTTTTACTAATAATAGTTGAAAGCTTATCTTATCACCTTTTAGAATATATATAGCCGAATGCTCTGAATTTTGTACGATGGTCCGAATTTTGACTCCGGACATTACCGTTCTTTACATTTAGAATATTGAAAAATTGGCTATGTTTAGGATGAGAGCGCACCCCTTTAATATGATTGTGCCAACTTTTACTAATAACATTTGGAAAGCTTATCTCACCACCTTTTAGAATATATATAGCCGGATGCTCTGAATTTTGTACGATGGTCCGAATTTTGACTTTGAAAAAAGTACAGGTTTATCTTTATATTTAGAATATTGAAAAATTGGCTATGTTTAGGATGAGCGCGCACCCCTTTAATATGATTGTGCCAACTTTTACTAATAATAGTTGGAAAGCTTATCTTATCACCTTTTAGAATATATACAGCCGGATGCTCTGAATTTTGTACGATGGTCCGAATTTCGACTCCGGACATTACCGTTCTTTACATTTCGAATATTGAAAAATTGGCCATGTTTCGGATAAGCACGCATCCCTTTAATATGATTGTGCCAACTTTTACTAATAATATTTGGAAAGCTTATCTTGTCACCTTTTAGAATATATATAGCCGGATGCTCTGAATTTTGTACGATGGTCCGAATTTTGACTTTGAAAAAAGTACAGGTTTATCTTTATATTTAGAATATTGAAAAATTGGCTATGTTTAGGATGAGCGCGCACCCCTTTAATATGATTGTGCCAACTTTTACTAATAATAGTTGGAAAGCTTATCTTATCACCTTTTAGAATATATACAGCCGGATGCTCTGAATTTTGTACGATGGTCCGAATTTCGACTCCGGACATTACCGTTCTTTACATTTCGAATATTGAAAAATTGGCCATGTTTCGGATAAGCACGCACCCCTTTAATATGATTGTGCCAACTTTTACTAATAATATTTGGAAAGCTTATCCTGTCACCTTTTAAAATATGTATAGCCGGATGCTCTGAATTTTGTACGATGGTCCTAATTTTGACTCCGGACATTACCGTTCTTAACCTTTAGAATATTGAAAAATTGGCTATGTTTAGGATGAGAGCGCACCCCTTTAATATGATTGTGCCAACTTTTACTAATAATATTTGGAAAGCTTATCTTGTCACCTTTTAGAATATATATAGCCGGATGCTCTGAATTTTGTACGATGGTCCGAATTTTGACTTTGAAAAAAGTACAGGTTTATCTTTATATTTAGAATATTGAAAAATTGGCTATGTTTAGGATAAGTGCGCACCCCTTTAATATGATTGTGCCAACTTTTACTAATAATATTTGGAAAGCTTATCTTGTCACCTTTTAGAATAGATATAGCCGGATGCTCTGAATTTTGTACGATGGTACGAATTTTGACTCCGGACATTACCGTTCTTTACATTTAGAATATTGAAAAATTGGCTATGTTTGGGATGAGAGCGCACCCCTTTAATATGATTGTGCCAACTTTTACTAATAATATTTAGAAAGCTCATCTCACCACCTTTTAGAATATACATAACCGGATGCTCTGAATTTGGTACGATGGTTCGAATTTTGACTTTGAACAAAGTATAGGTTTATCTTTATATTTAGAATATTGAAAAAATTGGCAATGTTTAGGATGAGAGCACACCCCTTTAATATGATTGTGCCAACTTTTACTAATAATATTTGGAAAGCTTATCTTGTCACCTTTTAGAATATATATAGCCGGATGCTCTGAATTTTGTACGATGTCCGAATTTTGACTCCGGACATTACCGTTCTTAACCGTTAGAATATTGAAAAATTGGCTATGTTTAGGATGAGAGCGCACCCCTTTAATATGATTGTGCCAACTTTTACTAATACTATGCAGAAAGCTGATTCAATTACCTTTCAGAATATATATAGCTGGATGCTATGAATTTTGTACGATGACCCGAATTTCGACTCGGAATATTAACGTTCTTTCCTTTTAAAATAACAATATATTCTACTTTCGTTTGATAGACGTTACGATGGATTTTATTGGTTGATAAAAATAGATGAGTTTGGGCGTTTTTTGAATTTATTCTGAATAGGTTGCCAACGAATAGGTTGCCAGCTGGATTGATCGAATAGCTCGCTAGCCGAATAGCTCGCCAAATTGTGTTCGGTACATTAGCCTCACTATTAGTTTGTTAAAGCGAGAGTTTCATATTTTCCAAGAAAGTCAAAACATAATTATTTCTATGTTTTCATCAACTCACTATTATACGATCATGGGCATTATTCCACATCTTCAAAAATCAATGACACATGAAATAATAACACAATTACCCCCTTGATTCCTATTGCATCCATGCATTAGCTACCTTTAAACGTTTGAATTTGAAGTTGAAAATTATAAAATACTTGCCAATTTCTCAGCTTGCAATGGTGAATTATATTATTCATTACCAATGTAGGACTGTTTATGGATACCATCTATTTCAAGGCTTTATTATAATTAATTTAAAAAGTAAAATTTTAAAATTTGAAATTGTAGCTTTAATAGACATTTTTATTACTAGTGTACATTCTAAATATAAATTTAAATGGGCATTATGGGAGATTTCAAAAAGAGTTTACAGTTCTCTCGCTATAATAATTAAAAAGTAGTATATGATGAAAATTACCGCCAAATCGAGCCAGAAGCCAGCCTATTAAAAACCTTTTGGTTTGTTTTTTTTTTGGGGGGGGGGGGGGGGCTACATAATGTTTTGGAGTGGCTGAGGATGTGGCCAGCTAAGAACACTCCCAAGAAATAATTATTGTTGGGTGAATTTTTTTTTGGGGGGGGGGGGTAATTCGATTTGTTTTTTTGGTTTTTTTTGGGGGGGGGGCTAAGCGCCAAATAGCTTCCCTCTGAACCGAGATTTATGGTCTGGAATTAATTTATAATTTAGATAACATTTCAGGCCCTAATGAAGGACCTGCACTAGGCAGATTTAGCTCTTGCATAATGTTTATGTCCAGAATGAAGACAGGCTGCGAAAAAAGCGTGGCTCAACATTGTCGAAACTATAATATTTACCTGAACTTAAAACTTTATTTCCGTCCATACAGTGTGCCTATTACATGTATTAAAATGATCTATTAGGTCTATATCATAAGAGCCTACCTTGGTCTATTGGGTCTATCATAGAGACAACCATGATCTATTGGGTCCATCATTAGAGATAATTCGTTTAAGAACTGTCTCTGATCGGACGATGTCCGCCGACAGTTCCTGTCTCTTCCCATGAAAATAACGCCCATCTCCACCTCTGCTCTAAGGCTATGTTGGAATTATTTTAAGTAGAATTTTGCGATTAAAACATACAGAAAATATACGTTTGAACTGATCAGCCATTACGAGACTCAAACATGCGCAGGCCGTATGTTTATTTAATCGCTAAATTCAACTTGAAAATAGTGTTGAACTTTTATGAATTTGTGTCAGATATGTTGAGAAATGATTCCTTTTGCGAAAAATAAAGAATTACGGTGAAAAATAGAAGGTAAAGATTTCAAATTTTTGTCCGAGAACACAGGTGAGAAGAGCGGGATTTTACCGTATTTTCACATTGCTGCTATATGAAAAGATAGGAACTGCCAGCGGATATCTTTCGATTAGAGACAGTTCCTAAACGAACGACATAAGCGACTACCATTTATCTATGCATAAATCTAAAATCTATTTGTTAAGGCCACCTCAATGTTCGTTAAGATCACGGAGACGTAAATCCCTGTTTACATCTCGTGACCTTTGACCAAACTTGAAGTAGGCCTTATCAAATAGGTCTAACTAATTATTATCTATTGAGTTTTATCAAGAGATACTACTATGTCCGGTCCTCATAGATTTGACTGGTATTCTATTATATGCACCTACCAACTGTAACCTTACTACCCAGACAAAACATTTCTCGAGTTACACAGCATACTCGTACTATAATTACACAATAATCACGCATGTATATTGTATTCATCTGTATAATAAAATTCATATATAATTTGTATTCTTCAAATGAGTTCGTGTATTTCTGACAAAGTATATACGCCGAAAATATGTAAAAATGGGCATTTGTTGTATAAATGTCGTGATTGCAGTCGGGTCAAAATACAGTTTAACCCCCCCCCCCCCCGACCCCCCCCCCCCCCCAAAGAGAAAAAATACAACAAAAGGTTTCTCAACTGACTCGGGTAGGGTTTAGTGTTCTTTATAATATACTAAAAGTTGACCAAAGTAGGAACCCCGGAAAAGTATTTTTTCAAGATGGCTTCAAATATGACCACCGAAACGTCTTAAAATGATTATAACTATGTATCTATCAACCCTACGTTTTTGGGGGTAAAGAACACATTGAGATAATCAAAAATGATGTTGGCCAATTATGTTTAAAAAAGGCCGCCAACACCTCCATGTGACCAGAAGTCCATAATTATTGACACAAATTTGATGATCTTGACGTCTATCCCCAGGTTTGGGGGGGGGGGGGAGGACAAGGAACACATTAAGAGAAGTTTGGATATCACTGAGCTGTTGAATCATTATGAAATTAAATTCATGACATGTCTTCTCAGGCTGTCATTTAACTTCAAGGATTTTAGGCATCGGAAAAAAGCCCGCCTACTGAAAATTAGTGAAATCTGATCCTGTCATGAAATCCTCTGCTAGTGCATTCACCCTCCAACCAAATCTTAAAAGGACAAATCAGATCTTGGCAAAGACCTAATGGTTGATCTACTTGGGGGAAAATCGAATGTTACGCTATCATCACTGTGCCGTATCATTTTCACCAAGAATGTGTTAACTGCTGAAGCATATGTCGTTCCTAAGCGACTTTTGAGGGGGGGTGGGGTTCCCAGTTAAGCTCCCCTTTTTCGCCCCTCGAGGAAGACCGGCGCCGCTGTCTGTAAACCCGAAATGTTTTCGGGTATTTCGGGTTCTGCCCCCTAACAGTCATCGAGCCCGTACGCCTAACTTTACTATTGGGCGACATGTGGCAATCCCATGGTTGTAATGTGGTCGTAATATCAATATACGCCCCTATCTGTGCGTTCATCTTCTACAATTTCTTGCGAAAACACTAGATACTCCGATGTGTTCTTTTTGCGAAATCTTGTGAACTTTCTAGCGACAGATTGAAGTTATCACACAACCTGTCTGAATTGGATTCTTTGTATTAGTGCAATGGAGAATTCTCACTCTTTTCCATAATAACAGTCAAACTCTAATATAATAAGTACGCCTTTTTGCTTTAATTGCTTTTAAGAATAAAGCACATTCCTTACAGCTAGTGCGACATATATTGTCGTCGCCCCCCCCCCGTCACTCTGTCCGTCCACAATTGTTTGTGAACAGTCTACTGGTCACAATTTTTATCCGATGTCAATAAAACTTGAAAAAATATAGGTTTAGCACCATAAGATCTAGCCTCCTTCCGATTATGGAATATATCGGACCGTAACATCATAGATGAAACTTGAAATGCATGTTTATAACACAAAGAACTTGGTATCTTTCGATATTTGCGCCCATCGGAACGTAACTTCCTGAATTATGGCCCCTGATTGTCCAAAAAATCGTCCTTTTTTTAGCTTGTGGTCCCTCTGGAGGTCACATTATCCGATTTCAATAACCGTTTGATTATCACCGTTACGCCCTAAAGAATGTTGAGTTCGAATTTCAGGAAATAGGACCAAAATTCCCAGACAAAATGCCCGTGTAAAAAAATTGTATATCAAGGTTGTGGACCCTGTAAAGGTCACAATTTTAGTTCGATTTTGATGAAACTTAAAATCAGGGCCGGATTAACCATGGGGCACCATGGGGCACAGGCCCCAGGGCCCCCCGCATTAGGGGGCCCCCCACAAAAAATCTCAGTTGCGTCCAGCCCCCCTCCTCTAGAAATGCCATCATTTCATAGCATTCGTATTCATCACCAGGGCCGGATTAACCATGGGACACAGACACCAGGGCCCCCAACATTAGGGGGCCCCCCACAAAAAATCCCAATTGCGTCCAGCCCCCTCCTCTAGAAATGCCATCATTTCAAAGCACTCACATGGATTGGTTCACTAGAAAACGCAAGAATGCGCTAATTTTGTGGCAGAATTTTTTTTTTTTTCGGGGGGGGGGGGGGGACTTCGAAATGGCTCCACATAAGTGCCTGAAATGCCAGGAAATCATGTTTCCGGCCTCCAATTTCTGAAAAATTCCTGAAAAAAAGGCGCTCCCTCCCCAAAAATTGACAACCTTTCAATTATAAAATAATACACTAAGTCTTGATTATGATCACGTCATAGTGATGCTCCTAAGGCACTGATGATTCGGTCGGTTTTAATGGCGCCTACACCTGATCCAAACTTTCTTATATCTCTTAGGCCCCCCCCCCCCCACAACAAAAATCACAATTGCGTCCAACCCCCTCCTCTAGAAATGCCGTCATTTCATAGCACTCGCATGGATTGATCCACTGAAATAACGTCAGAATGCGCTAATTTTGTGGAAGAATTTTATTTTTTTCTGGGGGAGGTACTTCTAAATGGATCCACACAAGTGCCTGAAATGCCAGGAAATCACGTTTCCGGACTCCAATTTCTGAAAAATTCCAGAAAAAAAGGGCTCCCTCCCAAAAAATTGACAACCTTTCAACTATAGAATAATACACTTGATTATAATCACATAGTGATGGTCCTAAGGCACTGATGAGTCGGTCGGTTTTAATGGTTCCAACACCTGATCCAAACTTATATCTCTTATGTCGAAGCTATCGGGCGCCACCACAGGCGCGGACCCAAGGTGCGGACACCAGGAGCAAATGCCTCTCCCAAAAAATCTGCCGCCATATAAAATGCAAAATTGCCACTCAGATATCACCCCAATCATAGAAAAACGTGGTTCCTGCATCGTTTTTTTTCAAAATTTGCTGAGGGAGGACCCAAGACAATGGTGCCACCCCCAAAGGCGAAGGGCCTCTCCTATCACCTCTTTCTGGGTCAGCGTCTGACCCACCACATGACATTAAAGGGTTCGTTTTGGTGGCCCTTATTCACATTTGACAGGACCATGTTGGTCTTTGGGGGCGCCGCCACCAAATGACATGATCAGAGATTTTCGTTCTGGTCGCCGTATGGTGTTTCGGACTAGTTCTAGTCTAGAGGATAAGGAGTTTCTCATTTTGGCGTGCTTAACATCAAAATGAGAAATTGCGCTGCCGAAATTGATTGCAGCTCCAAGTGAGTGGAAAACGCTAATTTCGAAATTTTCAGGGTTAGGGGATTCCCCAACACTCTGCTGCACCCCCACTTTTACAATCCTACATACGGCCCTGCCCCAGACGCCCCTTGCGGAGCTTCGCGCCTTCGGCTCTGGCGGTCGGTGATCAGGGGCCCCCCACATGCTCCAGGCCCCAGGGCCCCCACCATGGTTAATCCGGCACTGCTTAAAATGCATGTTTATAACCTACAGATATTGGTTCCTTTCCATATTTGCGCATATCGGATCTTAACTTCCGGAATTATAGCCTGTGGTGCCTCTGGAGGTCACAATTATTGATGAAACTTGACATGTTTATAGCCCAAAGATCTTGATTCCTTTTGATATTTGCACCTATCAAATTGTAACATAATGAAGTATGGTCTTTGCTTGAAGGAAAAATTACTTTCTGTTTTTGCTTGTTCTCTACCCATCTTTCGAAAACGTAGGCGTACATAGGCGTAGGAGCTCGATGGCATTTAGGGGGGGGGGCAGAACCCTAAATGCCCGAAAAATTTTCGGGTTTAAAGACAGCAACGATCTTATATCCCCCCAAGCAAATTTTGGAATATTTGACGGCTGCAAACACGTTTTCCTGCTATTGCAGCCGGTGAACTAAGCAACATCAAAGTGGTCTAATATAGCCTAATTAAGGTGGCTGACTCGAATTCCAATCAATCGTTTACAGTCCTCGAAGACGGGACCGTTAGCAGCAAATTTTGAAAATTTAACTGTAGCAAACGCGTTTTCCTGCTATTTCAGTCGGTGAACAAAACAACTCGAATATGGTCGAATATAACCTTATTAAGGTGGCTTACTCGAATTCTAATCAATTGTTTACAGTCCACGAAGACGGGACCTTTAGGAAAAAAATTTGAAAATGTAACTGCTGCAAACGCGTTTTCCTGCTATTCCAGTCTGTGAATACAACAACTTCAATTTGGACCAGTATAGCCTGCTTGACTGACTCGAATTTCAAACAAGAAATCAATCGTCTCGCGGTATGGAAAGTTTAATCACCGAAATGCGTTTTCTGCTTTTCTAGCCCGGGTTTACAACTCCAAAAATATTAAATGGTTTTGTAACCGAAATTCTACTCTGAATTCCAACCATCCAATCATACTATTGCATCTGTATTCACAAATATTAATCGATGCCCGAAAAATGTCGCACAAAGTCGAGTGGTTCCAGACAAAATGTTTTAATCCATAGTCAACTCAGTACAAATTCGTTATATTCAATTACAAGTAAATGAAAATAAGTGTTTTATTAGGGCTCGATGACAGTTAGGGAAGCAAAACTAGAAATGCCCGAAAATTTCGGGTTTATAGACAGCGGCGCCGGTCTTCTTTCAGGGGCGAATGACCCTCAAGAAAATTTTGAATTATTTGACGGTCGCCAACACGTTTTACTGCTAGTTTTCTCTGCCGTTTTCTGGCTCGATGCCCGGTTTTCGGGATACCTATTTTCGGGCAATGGCGTTTGTTTGGCATACCTATTAAAGAGAGCTTCGGACATTTTTTCGGTCATGCAGTGGACGAAAAACAGACGAGAAAATATTTTTCGGGCAGTTTAGATCTCATTGAAATAAGTTAGTTATATTTTTTCTCTAAACGTTAATAGAACAAAAAAAAGGTCGTCAAATTTTTCATTGCCCGAAAATAAATTTTTAGGGAGGCATACGCCCCCCTCCCTGCCGCCCGTCTCCTACGCCCATGTAGGCGTACCCCCCTGTAATTTGTGATTCAAAATATAAACAATAATAAACCATAAACAACGGCCAAGTACGTGATTAGAGTTTTTCTGGGATTGTATACACGTCATTAATGATTGCTACAAAACAAAAAACAAAACAGTATAAAAACGATAGAAGATAAATTGGAAGGTCTTAATTAATTTATAAATTAGATATTTTTAATTTGGAAACTAACAAAACAGACATTATGTGGTGCCCCCGTTACCACCATTTTCTAAGCACGTGCATAAAAATGATTAATCCACTGAAACTAGGAGTGTACGAAAAATGAAAAGTGAAGTAATGGGTATTCTGTTCCCATTGTGGAATCAGACAAACATGAATTTCGAATACCCGGTTGTACGTGACAAGATGTGGGGTCGCTTGTCCATCTTCGTGGGGTTTCACCTGGTACTCCGGTTTCCTTCCACCGCTAAAGACCCCTACACGCAAGCGAATTATTGAAACAAATTAAAAACCATTTGTTAGTCCCGAAATGACCTAGTTTGTGTCGAGTGGATGTTAAACCCCAATGGTGCTATGGCCCTCTCTTATTTCGAATTCCAACTGTCATTTCAAGGGTTATTTAACGTTCACGTCAATGTGTTATCGAGACCTCGGTTTTACGTCCCATCCGAATGACTATACATTATCTTTTTCCATACCCTCCGCCGAGGATTCAAATACTTTCCCTGATACTTCGGCAAGACATCGCCGATGCTTTGGGGACAAAAATATTTTGCGGAAGCTCTCCGTGGATCTGGAAAGCTCCAGGGATGCCTCCTAGGACTGTTTTTCCAATGGTCCCAGATTGATCGCAACGCTCCAGATGGCTTCCGTAGTACATCCCCGAGGCACAAAAATGTCTAATGGGACCTTGGAAAGGAAATTCATTGCTGCCGACCCTAAGTTTATCCTACCAGTAGTGACGAATATCGTGAACGAGACAAAGTATTCTTAATCTTTGCTAATAAATTTATGTTGTACTGTTGCATTCCTATATCAACATTTAATTTGCTTATTTTCGGTGCAGAAAAGCAGAACGTATAACCTCAATTCATTACAAATATTACGACGATAAACAAGACTCACGCCTGAAATGAAATGAAATTTAACGTAAACTACTGTTCTGCTCCTAACTTGGGCTAATGAAGACGGGCATACACCATGATACAAGGAAATTTTGTCCAGCTACGGCCTACGCTTAAGTCGAATTCCAACTGCCAAGGGATCTTTTGCGTGCACGCCAAAGTGTACATCTCGGCTTTTCGTCTAGATAGCTGTCGTTGTCAAGCCCTCCGTCCTGCATCACTGACGGAAAATCTAGATCAACTTCTCGGCCAATGTGGGGGTCGAACACCCGATCTCTAGGCCAGCTTCCTACCCACTTAGCCACGTGATCCCCCAGAGTCACGACTACTAACAGTAGGCCTACTATCATAATAATAACATACACAAAGTTTAATTATTGAATCGATTTTAAAAATACTTATGTACAGATTTATAAATATTTTAGCTAATAAGCTAAACAATAAAAATATCAGTTGCGCAATTATTGCTTATTCTTTTTGTTTTTTATAGTCTATAGTGTGCCCTTATCGGACACTCTTTAGCCGCCCCACTCTTATGAAGATCAATTAATGTTCGCTTTTTTAATTGGCCTTACTCTCTTCCTCAAATATGTACTTGATAGTCGCTTAATCGTAGTTTGTTGATCAGTCTACGTGAACTTCAACTGGTTGTTCGGATTTAGAAGGACGATGTCGAGCACTTTTCTGATGAGCTCTTAACCCAGCCAATTGAGAATAACTACTTCTACATATATTACATTTATATGGTTTTTCACCTGAAATAATAATTCATTTACAGATTTTATAGTTGTGTTAGATATCATTCTTGACAAAATAGCACATATTCTCCAAACAGCATTATCTCTTGACGTGTGGTCCTAGAGGAGGCAACGGGAAGAGGATTGTACACTTTAAATTTAGTATATCTTCGTGCCAATTACAATATCAGTAACATTTCTAAACGAACGCTATCCGGTTTGGAGAATGCATTTGGGAGTATTTTGCAAACTTGTAAATGCGAGAGAGTGAGAGAGAGAGGGAGAGAGAGAGAGAGAAGGGGAGAGAGAGGTTTAACGTCCACTCGACACAAACTAGGTCATTTCGTGACTAACATATGGTTTTCAATTTTATTTCAATAATTTGCTTGCGCGTATAGGGGTCTTTAGCAGTGGGAGGTAGCCGGAGGACCCGGAGAAAAACCACGAGGTTGGACAGGCGACCCCACTCCTTGCCACGTACAACCGGGGATTCGAAACCACGCCAGTTGACTCAATGGCAGGCTTTATGATACAGTGAAACTTGTAAATGCAGCTCCATGTATAGAATCTGGAATGGTGCTGTGCCGCCGGAAACTGGCGTGGTCCTTTCTTCTGCTGTATGTTAATCTACCAAGTTCATATATAGGGTGATCGGCGACGGGAACGTCACGGGAGAAGTACAGCAAAGAGTATATTATTATAATACACGCTCGTTCAAAATTCATATTTTTTTTTATTGAAACGAATAGTTACCTGTGTGAAGTCTAACATGGTTTCTTAATGTTGACGACTGGCTAAATTTTCTATCACAGAATTTACAAACGAATGGTTTCTCCAGGGTGTGGATTCTCATGTGAGATCTCAAATTACTTCTTGAATTAAAACCTCTACGACACAAAACACAGTTTAATTTGCTTGTTGGTTTTGACGATGTGCTGTCTTGTAGGATATTTACCGGCGATTCTGAAAGATAAAGTATTATATTCTTAAAGTGCCTGCCTACTGGCGTATCAGATGGTTCGTCTTTTTAGTAATTATTATACCTGGTGCATAAATGTATATTTGTTTACAATATAAGAAAGCTGGGACAGCAACTGGGGCCCAGTTGGTAAGGCGCTGACTAAATTAACTGACAATAGAAAACTAGACTGGAAAATACTGAGGAACTTTCTCATTGAACATCGGGATCAAATCCGGGACCCCACTGCCGTCTTCATTAACCCAGTCCGAGCAGGCCATTAGGACGTTAAACCTCATTTCATTTCATTTCAATTATCACCGACCCACCAAGTAAACTATCAAAGTAACTGGCGTTTCCTATCAGGTGTTTTGATTCAAGGCAAACGCAAAACCTACCATTGGTGAAGTAACCCTGTAAACTATGGATTGCAAATATACTAATTATTTTCTATTTTTCCAAATCTCCAAATAATTCTAACTGAATCAATATTTATTTTGGGTATATACCTGCTTTAAATGATAACTTTCCACTCATAATTTTACACCAGCAGATATTATTTTACACCAGAAGTTATAATTCTACACCAGGGTGTATTATTTACACCAGGAGTTATAATCTACACTAAGTTTTATAAATTTGCACTACACAATATAATTTTGCAATAGAACCCCTCCCCCCAAACAAAAATAAATGAAACCCCAACATTTCAAAAGTTATATGAATTTTAATTTTACACTGCGTATTTTATAACTGTCACCGTATAATTATAATCATATTTTAATTGATATTAATAAATGTACCTTCCGTTATTGGGCTAGGTTGTAAAGTTATTGGTGTTGGTAAACCTAGATATAATGGTAATGAGCGACCATACCACACAAGAAGTTCTTGACGAGGAGCAATATCCTGTAAAACAAAACTGAAATTAGCAAATTGTTGGTATCTCAACGAAACTTAAAAGATATTTTCAATACCAGGTCGTTTCAAATACATTAAAAATTATAAAAATATACTATTTTAATGTAAGGACAGTTTTTATAATGTAAGTAAACGCATCTGGATTTTAAAAGACATTCATGACGAATAATCCGGTATGTACCAACACATGTTCCTGAAGCAACGGGGGCGAGTTTTACGACATCTAACCGTTGCTTCAATACTAGCATCCAATCAGAGGTTGGACATCCCGACCTCAACGGAAACCTTGACATTGGACGAACTTTGAACTTTGGAACTCGATTATCACTGGTATAAATTTTAGCTTAAAAGCGCGAGACTTGGTATTCGCGACGACCAAGGAATCTGATTGGATCATAAGCTGGGCCTACACCCAATCAAACTTAGTGCTGAAATATTCAGAGTAGCACGTGAAGGGCTGGATAAGATGTATGTAGTTAAGGTGAGATCAAGCCTTCTATTGAAGATGGTACCAACACAGACAGTATAAGCGTTAAAGATGGCCGTGTAATATCAATGTAAACTCAAAATGGCCGCAACTTCAGCTCGAATAATTTTGGGACAAGGTTTTCTTTTAATAAAAAGTACGTTGGACTACAAATCTGTATCTATATTTTTAAAATCTATATTATGAAATTAATAATGACAGTAGGCTGCTGACCACGCACTGGACCAAATGTTTTAAGTTAATTAGATTTAAGATAGATATATATACCTTTATGGCTCTGTAAAAAATACTGTGTCCAACTTGAAAGATCTCTAGATTCTGTTCTTGTTCATTTCTTGCACAATTTACATACGATAACCAACTAGCTTTCGGGAAATTAGTGCCCCCATCAATAAAATATAATACATCTCCTTTATCATCAAATATCTGATAGTAAATAATAGACATGTTACTGTTTGAGTTTTTTATCGAAAGAAATTCAAATAAAACTATTTAATTAACAGCCATACGATGATTTAGAGACTTGATTATAGGTTTGAATGAATGTCTAAATAGATTATAGAACATGAAACCAAAATAAAAACAAGTAATAGGCAGATTTAAAGAAACTGGATTTCTTTAGCATCGTAATGAAATATTTCAAAGGCATTACCGTTGTAATTTTACCGAAACGTTCAGTCGTGTTAGTTTAAAATAATAAAAAAAAGTATCGCTCTTGGTTAATTTAAAACGTGTTGTCATATTTATACGACACCCAAAAACTGCGTCTGGTCCTTTAATGTGTGTCTTGGAAGATGCCGTATAACATGCCACCATAGAACTGTAATACGATCTATGATTCCACATTTCCCTACGAAAAATCTATATGGATGATATCTTTATTACTATATATACAATACATACCTCCCACATATTATCATTATCATTATTAGTATCTATATCTGTTAATTGTAAAACACGTCCTATAAATGGTCCCATCTCAGTTCCATTTTTTATCCACGTCGTGGATGTAACACCAACATTACAACCTGGTATATTAGATACACTAATTTCTACTTGTTTAGGGCTAGCAATACTTGATATATCTGTAAAAAAAATATAAACATGTATATTGAAGTCTACTTGATATAATCTAAAACAAATACAAACACTTTAGCATTGTGTGTGTTGAATATTAAATCTTGGATACAATGAAGACGAAATAGGACTATATTTATGATTTGTGATTCTAAATTCAGGTTTCAACATTTTATATACGAAGGCAATATTCCAAACTGATGATTGTAATTTTTACGTTTGTTAATATTTTATATTTTATGGTTTTGCAATCGAAGTCACACACAATGTCCATCTGAGCTCCAACCAATCAGACTGTTGCAGTTGCATTCACAAAAATTTCACTTCCCGAAACACAGATGAACAAAATGATAATGATGCCCCCCCCCCCCCAAAAAAAAAACCCCACTCTTATATTAATAATCAATGTATCTTTTTTATATTTGTATACATGTTTTGGCTACAGCAAACTTTTTGGTTCGCATGTAATAATGTTTTAAGAAAAATGTTATTCCCCCCCCCCACTCCAAAATGTCGTGCATAAAGCAGAGTGACGATAGTGTATATACGCACTGTTTGTTACACTGATTTAAAATGTTTTATCTATTGGGCAATTTAAAGAAATTTCAATAATTCCCGAAAAACTGACGACACAATAATGATTGATGCCGTATTGATAGTGATGTACATAAAAGATAACAAAATTATACGTATGTTAATTCTAGCATTCGGGTACCTAATGGCGGTATAGTTTATTAGAGGTCTTCACAATAAAAGCGCAGATATTTATATACTTCTAATCGTTGTTACGACATTCAATGAAGTGTGAGGATAAGCCTCCTTAAGGTGGCGGCGTATCAAAAACACCACTCGTTTCGACAAGCACTATTAGACAATAAACATATTCATTCGGACCACTTGATCATTGAGAATGGGGGTGTAAAAATACTTTCATTTTGCGACATATGTTCAATTATAACAGCCCAGACCCAGGATAGAAGCATCTCGGTTCGTATGATAAAAATGAAAGAACCTGTAATTCAAGATGGAAATTATTACCCTACCCGTATTGTATTCTCTCATATTAAATCTCAATTCCCAAGTTCTAGTAAAATTATTTTGTTAAAAAAAAGAATCAAGCTCCTCCTTGAAGTTAAGCTTGTTGGACCGGTTGTGTTTGGGACGAACAGAGGTTTGCTTTTTTTAGTTCAATCACTACCCGCATTATTAGAGCTGAGTCTGTCAATAAAATGGTTGGTGTAATTATTTCCATGTACGATTTATTCTCTAAAGAATTTAATTCAACCCGCCATCATGTTCTTATAGTGTTATAATATTTTCATGCGTCTGAACTATGACTCGAAGTCTTCAATTTTCTTCGGTTTTTCAGTTTTAATATCACTTAGTTTTCAGGGACAGACAACTGTCACCCGTATTAGTATCACGCGCGTGATTGGTTGTCACGTGTGATGCAAGGGTCGTCTCTTTTATTTAATGAGAAAATATAGCAGCAATGTCTGCCAATGAATACGTAGGCCATCATAATAATTAGTATGAAAATGTATTACAATCAATTAGGAAGGCGAGTTCTTAAAGGGCACATTCTATCAATGCCCAATGAATAATTGTCTAAAAGATTACGTATTACCACAAAATAATTAAAAAAAAGCACCTTTGTCAATGACTTTGGACAAATAGTTGATATGGCACGAATCATTTCAATCGGTTAAAAATAAATCAGCCAATTTGACAACATAAATTCAAATGACGTTCGACGGAAAGATAAGAAAATATAGAATTAATTTGGGCAAAGCATGAAGTATATTTATCTGAAAAATAAACCAAGTAAGGAATTTGTATACTATACGTACAGAATGCAATAACCCATGTGCAAAAGTTGAACATATTATGGTTAAAATCTTGCCCGGGTATAGTGGTGTTTTTACCTATACTCTTCCTTCAAATTCCAACTAACTTTATAATGGTTGATTTACTTGTACGCCCATGTGTACACAGTTGAGCCTCACAGTATTACCCGATCCAATCGTCCGACAAATTGTTTTGCTCCGACTAATGAATACAGGCATACGCTATGCAGTGTGATTTGAGGGATAATATCCGGGCAGCGGCAAGGGATCTGTAACGATGATGCCTATGTATTCACAGGAACTTGGTTTTTCGTTCAACTCAAACAATTAGGCAGCTGTCCTTGTCAGGTCCTCCGTCCTGCACTACTGACAAGAGGAAACCACGTCGCAAAATCCCGATGAACTTTCCCGGTCAATGTAGAGATCGAACAACCGATCTTCGGGCTAGTGAGCCAGTATCTTACCCACTTAGCCACATGTCCCCCCCCCCCCCGCGGCGAATAAAGACGCCGTCTCTTTGCTTTATTAAAATCATTACACGTACTATAAATATACGAATGTTAGAGAATATAATATTGAAATAGATATATTTCTACGAAATATAGATATATATATATTTGAGTCTTTTTTGATATTATTTGATTTAAGGAAAGACGAATAGCAGATTTTATTTATTATTAAACCCTTTCTAACACACACAAATAAATAAATATAATTCTTTGGTATAGATTTTAGCGATAGGAGTAAGAAAGTGATCATACAAGCGATATCTGCTGTAAATTGTATTATTGAGTAATAAATATAAAAATATATTTTCGTTAAAGTCTCGGAACGTCATTTGAGGGATTGATAAATGAATTGCAATTTACAGAGAGAGAGAGAGAAATGGGACTACCATATGATTCAGTCTTATTTCAATAATTCGCTGCGCGTATAGGTCTTTAGCAGTGTGTGTGTGTGTGTGGGGGGGGGTAGGACCTAGAGAAAACACACGAGGCTGGATAGGATACCCTACTTCTTGTCACGTATAACTGGGGGATCGAAATCACCCAATGTGACTCGATGACAGACCTTATGATATAACGCGCACATGCTAACCATTCTGCCCACCTTGAAGTATGGCTGAATCTCTAAAATGGCATTATTTATACATAGATTAATTGAAAATATGTTAGACGGAATAAAAAGAATATGGTCAAAGTAATATTCATTCAAATCTGTTGATGGGTCTCTTTATTATCCCATTGAATCAATGCCCGGGGATTATTTATCGTCAATATCTTTTTATCTGTATTACATGTTAAACAATCAATTTGTGAATAATTAAGAGAGGATTGAGCAATAGAAAGTTGAATATTTTCTTGAAAAATGCAAATGACGTACATAAGTTTTAATATTTATAAAAATATATATGTTATAATCTTACATTGGATAAATGTATCATAATTTTCCATAGCTGGGAAATTAATACTCCAAGGATTGCAAATAAATACTTATCGATGACAGCACACTTATATTAAACGTTCGAAAACACAAGAATGGCGAATCCATTGGCTTAATATAATCTCTATTTATTGAAATTATTATTATTTTTTTTAAAAATGATTAGTTATAAGTTTTACCTTTAGGAAATTATTATATTATATCACAATGCCACGAAAAATACGTTCTACTTGAAATATAAATAAAATGTTCATAATATTCTCTATCTTTATTTAACATATACTTTGAATAGTCAAATAACAATAAGTTTAAACTTTATCTGCGAAACTAAAAAAAATAATAAAAAATAAAAATCAAAGTAAATAAAGAATATTCAAAATATGCGTTTGTTATAAAATTCGATATCATCACTTGGTTTTAAAATATTATTATTATTACACAAAGCATATAAATTTTTGCGCACTTATTTATTTATAAATTTAATTGAAAGGATATATAACTACCTTGTTCTGTTATTGTAGGTACCGTAGATCTATATACATGACCAAATAAACTCATTCTTAATATATCAACAGTAATCGACATCGTAAATAATGATGATCGGATCGAAATTTATTTCTGATCCCTCAGATTCACGCACACAGTTTTTATTTTATTATTTCAAATACACGTCGTCTGTATTAAAACTAATTCAGCTGGTTTAAAATTTGACATTTATGAGCTAGGTTTAATCTTCAGTAGCCAATGAAATGAAAGAATACTGGATATGGCTGATTTAATTATGTAGCGACAACCAACCAACTGAATGATTTAAGTTGCAGGTTTTATCCCGGTTTAATGCCAATAAACAATGATACTACCCGCTTATAGCTCTCTCATAACACGAGGCACCTCTTCGCTCCGGACCTAGCTCCCAACGTCGCCAAGAAAAAAGACTTGTCGAAATGACCCGCATAAGCCTTAATTTGATATTGTGTAGTTGAACAGGCTTCGATTAGAGAGGAGCCGAAAATCTTGCGATGGGGGTTCATTATTTTAAGTTTCTAAAGTGTCTTTTGGTAGCCTACACGTATGTCTTTATCAGTGTTAAGGATGTAGAGTCATAATTCATACAAAATAAATAGAAATCTGTAATGTGTAAACGGTAGCGTATAAAAAAGGCGTTCTTATAATACCAGTAAACCATGTTTGTACTGTTTGTCCGGTTGTACTAACAAAAAATATAATTGTAATATAAACAGTATTAATAAATAAATATGCGAAACAAAAACCTTTGTTATACACAGTTATTGTCTGAAATTACATATGCATACTATTTTATGATAGACTATAACAAGTGTTTCTTTAACCATATCAATCAATGTAATGCATAAACAGTGTTTCAGTAACATAAAAATTACAGTATTAGATTTATCTTATTAAAAATATAGAAATATTTCTAATGCATAAACAGTTTTGTTATATTATAACATAAATAGCAAAGTGTTTAAACATAAAAATATTACCAAGTGCATAAACAATTTTACTATAATATGATATTATTAATAATATCATAGCATAAATAGCAAAGTGTATGAACAGTTCTTACCACATAAGTAAAAAAACAACATTTGAAGTGTTTGATAAGAGAGTATAAATTATAGCTTTTATCATACCAATAATATAAAACTGTTTGTAGAAACATTGTATATCCTTGAAGGTTTTAGATTTTCAGTTTATAAACAGTTCATAAAAATTAAATCCAGTGAAATTTGGAATACCTGAGCGCGGGTTCAAATGAATTTTCGAAGCAAAATTTCGCCCAAATTTATAATTTCTACCAACGAATTACTTTATATTATAATTGTTTTTATATTCAAAATATATAATACTCAAAATAACCAAACATAATAATATTTTTTTTTTTTATTAACGTAATTAAAGTATTGTATAGATTAGAATTTAAAGCAATTTATAGAATTTTAACGAATGATATACCTGTAATTTACACATAATGCAGTTTTAGTCAATTAACTGCTGAACGTAATTAAGTGCTGTATACTGATTTATTCGCTGATTTTATTCGTTACTCGTTTAGTCGATTAAGATATACATTTAATCATTTCGGTTCATATAATACATATACAAATTTGGAATGACAATCCGTTACATACCAATTCCCCTTTATATTCATTGTAATGGTCATTGATGACATGTCACATATGGTCAACCTGACATGAGAGACCAATCAACCGCAGCCATTAAGTATTACCAAACCTGTTTTAACGCTAATTTATATAATCCAAGGTATTTTACAGGTCGTTTTATGTAATTGACGCTTTGAAATGTTTTTAACTTATTTTTTTAAAGAAATATGACTAAGTTACAATCAATGAAATTTAATGTGGTTTAAACTCCTACTCATCTGTTTTAGCCGGAGTTTGCTACGAAGGAAACTTTGAGCGTTTATTAATCAATGAAAAAGGAGCTACTTTTTTATTTTCGAAGAACAGTTTTTTTTTTTTTATTAAAAGTAATCTCTTTCTCATTTAGAAATGAACTAATTTTATTTAATTGACCTTGATGAAAACACTGGGTCAATATAAAAGACTTTGCAATGGTTGAATTGATATATCACTACGCCATAAAGTATTCAGGTTCAGTAAAAGTAAAATCTATAGCAAAGAATAATATTTATTTATTTATGCATGTTAAGAAGGGATTTGGTGATAAATAAAATCTCCTACTCGACTTTTTGATATCAAAAAATATGAACACTCTTTGATGAAGTAAAAAAAAAAACTCGACAGAGCCTCGTTTTTTACGTTATCAACTTGTGGGTTTTTTATATCAAAAAAGACTCGTAAGAGATTCTCAATATGTTTATGATTTATCTATATCTCACCCATTTAATATAGGTAAATTGTGTTTATGTGTTTTATCTTTTTATAATTATAGATATCAATCTATCACCCTTCAACTATAAGACACTCAAAACGAGATAACAGAACGTTTAACTATTTATAGCAAATGTTATTAAATTCAATTCAAAAGTCGAAATACCTAGTTATGTTTAATCTATTGATGTATTCCTTTATGGTTCTAAATAGATAAATAAATAATGGTTATGTTACAGATAAAAACTAATATACTCTCTAAATAGATAATATAATTTATAACAAATGAATACAGCAAATTTAACGAAAATTTATATAAGACTGCAGGTAAAAACTTATATACATGTACTTTCTAAAAGAAATGAATGACACGCTATTGACACGAATAATATTCAATTGAGTTTTATTTTGATATGCTTTAATTGTTGCTTTTTAATGAACATATTGTAAAAATTAATCATGTTAACATATTGTATGAAGCGACATCTGTCATACCCCTATATTTTGATTTCACAAACAATGACATCTCTTGGGATTTCTCCTATAATAATTAGTGACGTCATTAATATAGGGATCATACTGAGGGAAGAATTTGGATTTTATATAATTATTTCGTAGACATCTATCTATTTCTGAGCATCTTTTTTATTAGAAATTATACAGTATTTTTAATCGATTTCCTTTACATTTTCAGTAATTGGTAATGTCTGGGTTGGGTGGTTCGGTGATTAAATGAAATGAGGTTTTACGTGCTACTTGTCAACACGGACTCGGCAATAGCAGCCGAATATACGCCGTGCAGGTGTTCTATGAGGAATAGTTTACGCGGACAGCGGTTCTACGACCTATTCCTAATACGAATTCCAACACTGTCAAGCGTCCTGTGCACACGTTAAGGTGTTGGGATGCTAAATATCGGTAGGATTTGTCATTTGTCGGGTAGCACGATTTACCCAAATCCTAGTCTCGGTCACCAAGAACCCCCTAGTTTTCAACATACAGAGGGTCTGGGACCGTTCTCGATATTTGACGTAAAGCCTATTGCTCATGCGTGACCGGGAGTTTGGTTTTTAATGTGGCTTATTATCCAGTCTCTTTAGCTAAGTCATGGCGTAAACAGCTTTTATAAAGCCCCAATACCACTCTTGTTGTAACTAAATAATATGTCCCAATCTTTATTTTGTTCAACAAATTGTACTATTTTACAATATTCCAATTAATAAATGAAACAAATTTCATCTTAACACACCTAATTTTAAAAATTGAAAAAAATTAACTACATGCTGTAACATGGTTTAAAAAGCTTTACGTAAACACTTTCAAATGCAACTTAGATTTAAACATATTTTCGAACCCTCTGGACAAGTAAGATAGGTTATAATGGATAATTTACACAACATGTAGGACACTTAAACATCTAGTTGTTAGAATAAGGCAAATTTTTTTTTCGGAACCTGTCAAGCCAGTAAGAGTGTTATTGTCCCTTTAAGAGGAGCAAAGGTTATAATGGATAATTTACACAACAGGTAGGACACTTAAACATCTAGTAGTTAGAATAAGGCAATTTTTTTTCTTCGGAACCTGTCAAGCCAGTAAGAGTGTTATTGTCCCTTTAAGAGATGCTACCTCCCTTAGACGTTGGTTATGATAAGCCATTTTTTGTCAAATATCATTATTATTATTAATATTCGATTTATATAGCGCTTCATTACACAAGAGTGTTTCTAAGCGCATTCACAACAAAACAGTTCAAAAACATGTTTGAAATAAGTATGTTTTTAAGTTAGTCTTAAAGCTCTGGATGGAAGAGGACTCTCGAAGAGTTTTTGGAAGATCATTCCACATTTTAGCTGCTCTGACGGAGAAAGCATCTTCATCAGAAACCAAACCAGTCTGTGCCATCTATCAAGAAGAAGAATCAGGTATGTATTTATCTCTAATGCTGTAATGCTTTAAATGATTCAACGTTAACAAAACCATCGAGTGTCTGGTCGAGTATTAATGCTATAATAATATGTATAATAAATATTTTCTTTTTGTTTGTTTACAGCCCTTCGGTCTGACCGTGACTCAGGTGAGATGATCAGAGAGATTCCAACATTCTATAGTTGCTGTGCTTCCCTGTATAGAGCCCGAGCAAAGATCCTCCCAGTACTTCCTCAGACCCGCGACGATATCCAGCTTCCAGATTCTTACACCAAGACCACATCCGGAGACGACTTCATTCTCAACGCAACAGCCGACAACAGGTTTACACAGGCCATGTGTTTACATATTTCGAAGTTAGTATGCAAAATACTGTGAGAACTGTGTTGCCGAGGTCAGAACTAAAAGGTTGTTTTTTCACTTTGGTCAGTGTATTTGGTGCAATGCGCAGAACTATGGACTACAAGCAGATTTTTCTCGGGTGCCAGAAATCAATAAAATCGTCAAGCAAGCAGCAGCATTACCATTAATTCCAATACAGTAGGTTGAAGATGTATGGCTGCGTGCCCTTGATGATGCACCACTCCAAGATGCCAGAGTGTTGCAATTTGCAGATTACGTAACTGAGTTCTGGGTGGAGGGGCAGCATGGCAGAATGACGTGGAACCATTTCCACACTGAAGGTCCACGCAAAACGAACCATGTTGAAGGATGGCATTCCAAGATAACATCCATTATTGCCACCCCTCACCCAAATATTTTCAAGTTGGTGGCTTTTTTTAAGAATGAACAAGCTTACCCCGAAGTAACCATTCTCCAGTTAGGTGCCAACGGAAAATTACGGCCTAAGAGAAGAAAGTACAGGCAACTAGAAACCCAACTCCAAACTCTGAAAACAGATCTTCAGAACGGTAAAAAGACTGTATTCGAGTATGCCGATGGCGTAGCCCGTTTAACTACATTGTAAATTTTCATTGTTTACCTTGTTTTTGTGTGATGTATGATATATACATGTATGTTATACTTTTATTACACATTTTATAAATAAAACATCGAAAATTGTTATATTTTCATTAAATTATAAAGTGCTAATGTGATGTATGATATATCCATGTATGTTATATTTTTATTAAATATATATAAAACATCGAAAAATAAAAAAAAAATACATGAAATATTTGGGGGGGGGGGGCATCTAAATACCTATAACACCTAATCCTAACCCGCTTAATACACTAATCCTAATTAGACCTTAATTGGATTAATCAAAAGTGGGCACAGTGAGGACACACCGAATACCCATATCCTTGAAGCAATCGCCCGAGAATCCCTCTCTGGCCATTGTTTAATTAGCTTCGGATACTTGCGCTTATGAGGGAGTGTGTTTATTCTTCCCGTTCAATCAAATCTAACCCAAGTACAGCAACATGACAGCCCTTGGACTAATCTGGGGCGCTCTGTAAAAGTGTTGTTCGTTTCATAACAGTATTGTTTACATTATATTCGTTCTGGTAGACTCGTTTGTCACAAAATGAGTTTTTCAGCAATATTCTGCTATGCACTGGTTAATTGTGCATAATAAAATCGTGAGTATGACGTAACGTTATGTAAACATATTTGGTCCAATGTGGAGCTCTGTTACGCAGTTAACGATTGGTTGTTAATGGGGCTATTGAACAGTCATAATTTGGAACAAGAATTTGCTTTCTTTACAGCAGTGAGAAGTGGGATTTGTCTATAATCACACAAAACACTGCGAGAGTGCGAGGAGTATGTGAATACCCATAGGGTTTGTCCCCTCTTGACCCCAATACACAACGCTGTAAATCGATAGGGGTAGTCCTCTCGTGACCACAATCATTTACGCCTATTTAGAAAAAGTCCGTAAAACACGGTACAATCGATAGGACCGTCCTCTCACCTCAGTAATAAATTTGAAAAGAATGCAATAAAAACCGTAGTCTCTATCGCGTCAACAAAGTTGTCGACAAAGGGAAGGTAACTCAGGAACAATAGCCCAATTAATAACGTATAGTTTTTCCGGATATGTGACAAATCGAGGAACCATTTACATATTGGCGTTCACGTAAAAGACCCTTGACCGCTGGAATTAAATATTAGTATAGGTCGTAGCGCCACTATCCTGTTAAAGTACCAGGTATGTCCGTCTTGCCAGTATATCGGCGCTACGGTCTACTCTATCGAGTTCCAATTGCCAACGGATATTTTACGTGCATTCCAATGTATACGCGGGACATCGGTTGGACTTCAAACCCAATTTTATTTTCCTACTTTTCCGAACCAATCGGACTATTTTAGATAGGCAGTATACACTATGCAGAGTGATATGACTGAATTTTTCAATAAACCGTGGCATTTCTTCGTCGAATTTCAACTATGAAGGATTCTTTTATATGCTGTACGCCCATTTGTACATATAAGTTTTTTGGGGTCCCATCTACAAGACACTGTTCTTTGCCAGGCCCTTTGTCCTGCACAGGGTATCACGTGGCTAAGCGGATAAGGCGCACTGACTCACTAGCCTGGAGGTCGAGTGTTCGATCCCTACATTGGCCGAGAAAGCTTATCTCGATTTTCCGGCGTTGTTTCCCCTTGTCAGTGATGCAGAACGGATGACCTGACAAGGACAGCTGTTTAGTCGTTCGGGTGAGACAAAAAGCCGAAGTCCCGTGTACACAATGGCGTGCACGTAAAATATCCCTTGGAAGTTGGAGTTCGATATAAGAGTAGGCCGCAGCGCCGCTTCCCGGGCAAAATTTCCCCCATAGCACACTGTATGGCGTATGCCCGTCTTCCATTAGCCCAGGTTAGGTGCATAACAGTGGGACGTTAAACCCAATTTCATTTCATTTATCCTGCAATACCGACAGAAAGAAACGACGCTGCAAAATTCAGGGGAAGTTTCTTGGCCAACACCTGGATCAGTGTATATAATGATATATTGAGAGGAATATTGCCGATAACCTGACATCACGAAACCCAGTCTCGTTCCCAGAGTCACCCGCGGGTCCAGAGGCCTCTGGGGCCATAAAGCGCCCATTTTCTGCAAATTTTTCCACATCCAAGCCCCGCCCATTCTGACCTCTGATTGGTCAATCTTTTTTGGGTCGATTTCTCGAAAACTAAGAGGTCGGATCGTCGTTTCGTTTGTTGTAAAATGATCCTTGAGTCAAAGTCAACTCGCTGACATAAAAAAAATTGGATCCTTAACATACACATTCAAGTTTTTGTAAAGATCTATTTTTCTACGCGTGGGTATATTTGGTCATCAAGGCACGTAAAATAACTACGCGTGGGTATATTTTTAAGTGATTCGGCCATCCAGACACGTAAAATAAATACATGTCACGTGATTCGTCACTCTCGGGGAAAATGGGTACCCTGAGTCACCAGATAAATTTCTCCAACAATTTTCTAGTTTCGAGATTACACGAAACCACGACATTTTAACCCGACACTGCGACATTTTTACGCGACATTTCCCCATTTTTAATATCGAAGTGTCGGGTGAAAATGTCGTGTAACGGGTTGAAAATGTCGTGATGTCAGATTGTCGTGTTAAGATGTCGTGATGTCGGGTTGTCGCCTTATGAAGGGCGACACCACGACATCACGACCTGATAGCAATCAGCCACCATAGAATTGTGACACGATTCGCCCTCTCGTATCGCCAATTCTTCAAACCATAAAATATTTGCTTGAATACTGTCTTATTCATTTACGGGACCATTTTGTTGAAACGACTCGCTCTTTGTCAAATTGAATGGTTTGGCGGAGCGTTAGAATTTAATATAATATCGAACATGATATAGTTTTCAAATAGGCTACTATTTCAAATGTAAGCTAAACAACATTTGTTTACTTTTTAAAAAAAGAGAAGTGCAGGATTTGGAGATTTTTATTTGATTTATGCTGTGTTCACACTAGCCTTTTAATGCGCATCGAATGCGCATTAAAGCCTTAAGTCGCTAAAACGCGTCACACTCAATGCGCATTAAACCAAAACTAAGCCGCTTTAGCGAAACCGCATTTCTAATGCGCATTGGCTGAAGCGATATAACTGACGCGCATCACAATTACCCCATCTGATAGTTCCATTGATATAGATGTCGCACGCTGTTAATGCACATTTAGTGTGTCGTGTTTTAATGCGAATCGAAAGCGGTTTAATTTGAAGTGTGACGCCACCCGTGGTAACGAAAGCGCCTTCTGTATGGCGTTTTACGGAAAGCGCTTTGAAAGCGCATTAGGTGTGAACATAGCATTATACATACTTTTGGTCTAAAACGACTAGCCACTATCCGTGGCAGGCCTCATGTATCAATTGCTATGTTCACACCTAATGCGCTTTCAAAGTGCTTTCCGTAAAACGCCCTACGGAAGGCGCTTTCGTTACCACGGGTGGCGTCACACTACAAATTAAACCGCTTTCGATTCGCATTAAAACACGTCACACTAAATGCGCATTAACAGCTTTCCCCATGCGATAAAACGGAAGTACTGCACTGCGCAAGCGCTGTTCGATCTCAACGCTGTAATGCGCGTCAGTTATATCGCTTCAGCCAATGCGCATTAGAAACCTGTTAACACCTGCAGCTCCAGTGATCCAGTGTTCCAGTTTTCCAGTCTTCCAGTTATCCAGTGCTCCAGTGCTCCAGTTATCCAGTTATCCAGTGTTCCAGTTTTCCAGTTATATTTCAATATTCTAATCAATACTTCTTATCATGGACCCTATCATTAAAACATATCAAGTAGGCTACCCGAAGAAGAAACCAACAGGGTGTCCTACCACGTGGCGGTCAGCAGCACGGAGAGATTAACCGACAGGGGAATCTTAAAGTGTCTGACCGACCTACTCGGCAAGCCGAATGATATAGCAACCATATACCAGAAAGATGATGAAGGGCACGCCCATGTTAAGACCCAAGAAGTCAAACATCTAATACTAGATACGGAAAACCATACTTACATGGGAACCACCTATCAGTTTCATAAACGATTCAGGAAAGTAGTTACGCTAACTGTATACGACTTTCCTGTATCGTACTCCGATGACTACTTTTTAGCAATCATGGGCGATATTGGCTATGTCCGAGAATTTAAAGAACAACAGCTACCGGGCACCCACGTACATAAAAGAATCAGAGATGTTGAGATAGAGATTAAAAACGAGAATTTAAAAACCATACCTCAAGTTCTACTTCTCAAATCAGACTACGGAGACGCCCGTGTGAGAATTACAACCCCAGGTCAACCTTCTCCATGCTTTCGATGCGAGAAGATTGGCCATTCTCGAAAAGAGTGCCCTCTTCGAGGCCCAGAAAAGAAAAAGACATCAGTCAAACCCCCAGTCCAAGCAGTAAAGAATGCAGTCAAAAACAGTAAAACAGTCCCAGGCACAGTCCTAGACGTAAAAGAACCCGTAATAGAGTCTACAACAGTAAGCCAGTCTTCACCACCATCAGAACCGAAAGCACCAAAAAGAAGAAGAGAAGACGAAGGGAGCTCAGCAACAAAAGAAAAAGATTTTGAATTCAGAAAACCCAGACCCCCACCAATCAAAATCAATGAAAGCAGCATACAAATATACGACTGCAGCTCCCTTCCGTCTACATCAACACCTCACGAGACCAGTTTTGGCAGAGAAGACAGCATAAGTATCCACTACATCGATGAAGACTAGATATGATCTAAAAAAAAAAGAAAAAAGGAAAAAAAAAAGAAATAACATATAACACGTAATTGTCTGCGATATCACTTCGGTGGAAGCGGACGTAAAATACGCCTATTTACAACAGCGCATTAGAAATGCGGGTTCGCTAAAGCGGCTTAGTTTTGGTTTAATGCGCATTGAGTGTGACGCGTTTTAGCGACTTAAGGCTAAATTCGATGCGCATTAAAAGGCTAGTGTGGACACAGCAGTAGACAAGGGAGGGGGAACCGCGCCGGATAATATCGATTACATCACAGAAATCGTCAGCTTAGTATACACACTGGCTAAACTAAGCTTTATAGTATTTCTGACATTATTAGTTCCGTCCCTAACATGTGTTTGGCGAAGGCTGCCGTTATTGCAGACAGGGGCAGTATCTAGTCATTCGGATCGGACAAAAGCACTTGGCAGCTGTAATTCATAATCAAAGCAGACAGTGCATGGCGACGCTGTCCGGGCTACCCCCCCCCCCCTGCCAGTGGCGGATTAAGCCCCGCGATAGGACATATTTAAAATGGCGTGGGCCTAATTAATTTCGGGTCAGGGCCTATGTTGATTCCAGTTGGGCCTAAACACAACCCCCTAACATTCATTGTCTATGTGTTTTTAATCGTATCAGACAAGTCTAAAAATATTTTTTTTACAAAATCTTTGGGCCTGAGGCTGCAGCCTCGCCAGCCTCGATAATAATCCGCTACTGCCCCCTGTCCCATTATGTAAGTTACGTCTTCATTAGCCAATTTAGTGTAGAAAAGTAGGACGATAAACCCCACTTCATTTTGATTTAATTTCGCCAAGAACACTGCTCTATCTATGAAATGCCGTTTCGCTTTATGCACCTTGAATGATACATGCATTTTATATTATACACCATAAAGTTTTCCAGGTATAAGGCATCCCGGACTCCGGTTTCATCCCCACAATATGGGGTTTCTAAATTTTATCTTTGAACCATTGCAATGAAAAGTTTATCATTATAAAGTGATATTTTTGTTAGAGCAGTAATAGAATACAGAACAACAGTATATACATTTTAATATTGGCTTAACTGCGTAAAAACCCCAAATGTTATTTAGCTTTAAAATATAGATGTTACGTCACCCTTAGATGTTGGCGTACCATTATTTCAAATAATGTACGGACAACTTGCCAATCGTACAATATCAAATATTAGACTCGAGTGACGCATTTCACTGTAAACGCAAGTGCGGAGTGTCTGTAATTTAAGTCGTTTAATGCTCTTTAGCTTAAATCTTTCCGATATTGTAAAAACACTCGGACCTCACGGTTCTCTTATCTTAATGTCTCGCTCTCGACCATTAAACCCTATTTGAACTAGTATTCGCAACCATATTTCGTAGGGCCTATACGGTGTTTTCAATTTCAGCATCGATTCCCTGGCTGAACATGACAAGGGGTAGGGTCGCCTGAAACTTCGTGGGTTTTCTCAGACTAAAATCATTAATATAATCGTTCTTTTTTGGGGTTAACATATTTTTTTCTAGTGCCACGTATACGGGGTTTGGGGAGAGGTATTGTACTCAGACCCGCGACAGTTTTGACAGTAGATATCGCTTGTGTGATAAATTACATAATCTTCTGTGATATATACACAGTGGAGATATCGCTTTACATAAATTTGATTGGTCAATCAAAAAGGAACTACATTGTACTTTCTTTTATTTTAAAGAAAACACTTAGTTAAGTAAAGGTAGACTTTAAAAAAAAAAGAAACTGCTTTATTTAATTGATCTTGAAGGAAAAAACTGGGTCAGTATACAGGACTATACAATAGCTAAACTGCTGTAAAAAAAATGATGTATCACTACGCTGTAATGTAATTAGGTTCAGTAAAAGTGAAATCTATACCAAAGAATTATATTTATTTGTGCATGCATGGACCTTATAAGGTCCTTGGTGCATGTAAGAAAGGATTGGGTGGTAAATAAAATCTCCAACTTGTGTTTTTTGATACCAAAAAATATCAACACTCGTTGATAAAGTAAAAAAATAACTCGACAGAGCCTCGTTTTTTTTTACTTTATCAACTTGTGTTGATATTTTTTGATATCAAACCTGTAGTTAAAATGTTTTGGGAAAGATTTAAAGAAAACTTTTGTACTGGATCCCAAATTGTAAGCGCTTTTATCACAAAATGCGCAAATTGTATTTAATTTTGTGTGATTCAGTCGTATTATTTTCACCAAGTGAACTTTGGCCGCTTTGATTATGGTCATATCCTAAAAAATAAATTCAGGGGCCTGTTTCACGAAATTTTAACTTAAGATAAGATCCAAATTTTAGTACATACTCAAATCTGATTGGCTAAGCGCTAAAATCAATCTAATACTAACCAATCGAATTACTAAAATCGGATTTTATCTTAGTTAAAATTTCGTGAAACAGGCCCCTGGACTATCTTGCTAGACTGCAGCAGCGTAATGTTTGGCTATAGTTTATTAGTTACATTACATTCATGAATGTCACTTAGGCTACTGAAGAGGTGCAAACAAAGAAATACACTGCCGCATTTATGTACATGTATTGGTATGCTGGTCCGTGTCTTTATCGTGATTTTTAAAAACAAAAACAATTTTAGCTTGAAAGCCTCAAGTGAAAGTTATTTGGTCTGTTTTGGCTTCCGTATGTTTCCATTGACCTGATTGCGATTCACCATAAGATGTCGCTGTGAGACCCTTTCAACCAATCATTTGTCAAAGTGAGCACGAGGCTTTTGCGTCTCTTCCCTTACAAGCCGCCATTTTGTTCTCGATGGATCAAGCAGGAGGTGCAGGAAACGCTTACGCTGATGCCCTTGCACGTGCACGACAGGTATAATTTTATTAACCAATCACAATTTAAGTTGCGGAAACATATTTGTATATCATTAGACAATTAATTGTTGCCCAAAAGGCCGGTGTAAAGAATTACTGCTTAAAAACCACGCGGTCCATGCAGAACACGAACAAAATTTAATTTGTCGCTAGTTTTCACCTGATTACGAGTAACAAAAACGGGCTTTGTCCTATTGGAGTAAAATTTGCGAGACGAAAGTGTATGTATTCGTTATGTTTTGCAAGGGGAGTAGCTTTTATAATAAGTTATTTGGCGAAGAATACCGCTTCTTTTCTACGACTTTGTATGGCCCTGTTCTCGCTATCATCGTCATGTCGGCTATCCAGACATGTTCTGGCCATGCTGGCTGGTTTACGTGCACGTGTCCGTTATATATATCGAACTAGAACCCGGTTATCAGGACTTGGTATTGGCCAGGTTTTATTGTTAAAATGAGCAATTAATGTTCGATTCCGGTTAAATGCTATCTTAAATCCTGGGCCATTAACCTAAGTAAGTCCAAGGAGCATAAAAAACGAGTCTTTGTTGAGCACTCTTGTTCCTTGTCAGTAAATGAGTAATCTAGGTGGCCTTATTTCATGTGTATGGGGGAAGGCAAGAATCTAATACAGGTTAAATCATAAATATCTCCAAATATTCTGACAATTATACCAACTAGTCCCTGCCATTAAATCCAGGCCTATCTATAAGACTATTTTCTTCGGAATGTTCTGTAGAAAGCTAAATCAATAAGTCTTAATTTTTAGAAAAACATGGGCACACAACGTTGTTCAGAGGTCGTATAAAGTCGGAAATAGGTCGGCTGTAGGTTGTTTTGCAACAAACTCTTACGTTGTGACAACATTGTGACCACAACCTGACGTTTTGATAACAAGAAAAAAGTAGTCATCGAATTTCGGGCCCTTTATTTTTTATACGCCCACATGGAAAGCCCTTGATCACTTAAACCAGGGGTCAAGGTCCGAGTATGACGTTTTGATAACGTTGTGTTGACTACAACTTGCATATGACGTAAATACAACGTTGTATATTGGTCGAAAACACGTTGTACAACGTCGAACAATATTGACTGGGAAGAGGACACGGAATGGGCATTGCAAGAAATGTTTTAAAAACCTTGTAGAAACAAGAGAAAGATGTTACTTGTAGCCTGCTAGTACGGTACGCTATTTTTGCGTAATGAAGGAGCTTCAGAGATTGGATATTAATTCTATTAAACCCCAAAATTACGTTTCTAAAAGTCCTAAATGCAGTATAGTCAATAATACAGCAAATCAAAAAACAAAAAGAATGTAATTTTTCAAAGCTGCTGTAACAACGAATCAGAAATATTGTTATTCAGAATCATTAACAGATGTTTTTAGGCTTTAAGTCTATGTCTGATTATAGCATCATTAAATATACCGCCCTATATTCTCACACTGGGTGACTAGCCAGAAGTCAGGGCTGGTTGCTGAGGCGTGCACATTCATCGTGGCGTGTACAACTTGAACATTAACTAGTCCTATTTCTACTTGCCTTTTTATTACAAGATTTTTAAAACATTTGTCGAGTTTCTTAACTGTTCTAATAACTGAAAGGCCCTCCTGCGACCTACTCAAGATCTAGACAAGCATTGAGCTTCTAAATTAAGAGTTGTCTTGCTAGTTTCAAAGCAAGGGAGATGAAACCTCTTTTTTAGTACAACTTGTTGCATATTATGGCACAATCAAATACATTTCAAGTTTATTTTATGGTGGTTGGGATAAGAATTTGGTGTATTGTCTTAATTGAAAAAAAATTAAATTTCTTATTTTTATATTTTTTTTTAGATAGCAGCTAAAATAAATCAACCTGGTGCTGGTGACGCTCAGCCACAAGGAATAAAGCGACCCTTTGAGGATGGTCCAGGGTTTGGTAATTATTTACTTATTAAAAATCTTTGTTATTGACTGTTGGTATTCATTTAAATATTAAAAAAAGAATATGCAGTAAGCTTGCATCTTCAATTAGGCACTGTTATAAGTGTTGTGATGTACAAAATTTATGTGAAATTTTTAATCTATTTTGTAGAAAAAGGTAAGGTAAACTTTTCTTCTAGATGTGAAAAGTGTGTTCTATTCTTACATACATCGTGACTCCCAACTCATTATTGTGCGTGCAGTGTTTTTTTTTGTTTTTTTTGGCTTGTCTTACCTCCCTTAGAAACATGGATTGAGTCAGTGGTTTTCCTCTTTTCTGTAGAACACGCATTGTGTTTATACCTCCCACTTTGACGCTTTTATCTCATGCAGCCCTGTAAATCTGGTTGGCTATGGAGATCAGCCCAAAACTCTTCCTTTTCTTTCTGTTTGCAGGTGAGCCAGATACAAAGAAATCGACCGCTGCACTAAACGATCGTGAGTGAATTTCTAAATTGTTCCCTACAAGCATAGTGCACACGTTATCCATTGGCAAACACTTCTTCATATTTGAAACCAAATTTTATCTACCACTGCCTCATTACCATTCTGTTACAATTGTCTACCATACCCTATACATATTGTTTTCTAGTCAACCTTGCCCTGCAGTATTAATCCTGTTTGTTTCCTCTATAATGTTTTTTTCCTACTAGAAGTGTTGTATTTGATTGTGCACTTTGTCTTCTAATAGACTCAACTGACACTATATATTGTTATTCTTCTTATTTTTCAGCAATTGGAGCTCAATTAAGAGCTATTCAAGACCAACAGAGGTAAATATCATAGACACCACTGTTCTTGTATGGACTGGTTAATACTGAAATAAAGTAATCATATTTGGTTGTGTTGTAATATGAATATTACCGTTCCTGCTGTTTTGTATGGTCGCGTTTTTACTCTATTCATTTAAACAAGAAAGTTCATCAGGATTTTCCGGTTTGGTGTCGCCAGGAATTAAATATCTATGGTCAGATCATTTTCCGTAATGAGGCCCGTTCCATCGAAAATGCTGAACCCACATGGGTGAAATAGTTTGATTACGATCAGATTTCCCTGCAAAAGAAAAACAAAGGCTACAATTACATGGATTTATCACATGTTTATCTTTGAGCAATCTATTTTTATAATTTGGTAATCCTGTTGATTTTTGGTTTATAAAATATGGTGAATGAAGTTCAATGAACATTTAGGTGTCGTCTATTCCATTGCCAGTGTCAACAAAATTGTCCCAGATATATGGATCATTTACTGCATGAACTGTTTTTATGAAATAATAAGTATTACATTAAGGTTTTGATTTTTAGGGGAAGTTCAGCTGCACAAGCTGCGCAGGAGGCAGCAGCTAGAATAAATCAGCAACTAGGAGTGGGACCAGCAACTGCTCCCCCTGTAATTGGAAACCCATCTCCGCACGCACAACTTGGCGCAGTCATGGAAGAAACTTATATGGTACCTGACAAGATGGTTGGTTTAGGTAAGTGGATAGTTTCAGAGATTTTGTTTCCCACACTTTCAAAGGATGTTTAAGGCTGTTATTCTAATTGGTGAATAGTTTCATTACATCAATAGCTAGGCTTCTATAATGAGCGATTTCTACTCCAATAATGCAGAGTAAAAAGTTGTTAGTGCTGTTATACAGATACGTTGCAAGTTATATTGATGTCAATTTGAAACTTGCAAACATGTTATTGTACAGCAAAAACATCTTGAAATGTTAAATTATTAAGTTATTGCTACTCTCATTTTCACATTGTCGATGAAAGAGTGCGCTCATCTTGGTACCATAATAGACATCTAAAAACGATAGGATAGTGTTTGATTTAAATAAATCGGCTAATTTTAACAAAGCCCAAGTACAATTAAGACACTATCTTGATATCACTGTATTGTCTTGCCATATTGACAAAACTGTCGAAAATGAAGTGTTTGCACACTCTTTATAGATGCGCAAGTAATTATTGATTGTCTATATAATTTGGGATTGTGGGTAAATGGGCATCATCCTCTCTGTTGGCATTAATATCTGCTTATTTAATTGACAGTTATTGGTAAAGGTGGTGAACAAATCACACGATTACAGATGGAAACTGGTTGTAAAGTTCAGATAGCACCCGGTATGTGTTCAAAATTATCTAAATATTCTACATGTATTTACGATATGTGGCTATGCTCTGTGCATGACTGAGAAGCAATTCTGGAAAGATCAAACTTTGAAATAATAAACACAAAATGGGCATTTTTACAAACCGAAACTGTAGATATAAAGCTCACAATTTTAATAAGTTGTGAAAGTTTTTGATTTGGTTCTTAATGTCTGAATAGTCAACTGAAAGTTTTAAATCCATCCCTGTATAAAAATTATTCAATGTTTACTTGATTATTTATAGATAGTGGTGGTTTACCTGATCGAGCCTGTAGACTAACTGGTACACCTCAAGCCATTGCGTAAGTAGAAAATTGCTCAATAATTCGTAAGTTTTTCCAAACTTGGCCATGAATGGATTATTACATTCAAATGACTCAGGCTATTTTTATTGTGGAAGTTTATTTGCTATCACTAAGCTTGATTTATTAAATAGAATACAAAAGAAATTACCAGTTATCCAAATTCTTGTCAAAATTTTTTTATTTATAGGTGTTAAATTTGCTGTATTTAACCATGCTTTGTATATTTCAGGCAATGTAAACAAGTTATAAATGGTATAATAGATAGAGCACAGAATAATAACATGGATCCTATGAATATTGGTGAAGGACAGACAGTAATTGAGATGTTTATTGCAGGAAATAAAGTTGGTTTAATTATAGGAAAAGGTGGAGAAACTATCCGAAATTTACAGGTAATTTATAAAGCATACATGGAAATTTGGTATTTCACTCGTGAACTGAGTAAAGAATTTAGATGCAGTAAACATTGGTGATTGTAGTATGATTTAAGTAAGGACTTGCGCAGAGTGCCATAGTTAAATATTAATCAATAGATTTTATAAAGATGTTGGCACAGAATCCACATTCAAAGATTGATGTCTGCGAGTGTTTCTTTATGTGCAAGATTAAAGTTCAAGGAATTCGCTAACACCATTTACTATAAATGGAGTTTGATAGTAGACCTTGTTACAAAGACTATGATCAAAAGGGAAAGTTTGAGATATGACAGTGTTCATCTGAAGTAAGTTTAAAGGGAAATTAGGTAAAGAGCTGGCAGTTATCAAATTGCTGAAAATTTCTGTCGAATTGATCAACTCTGAACTGAGAATTTAGCGATTAAATTTTAGGCCTAGTCTCTATCATCATTTAAGTACGATAAATAACAGTCTCGATTTTTCCTTTTTTTGTCCTCCGTCTGTTTATTGATTTATTCAATAAGTGTTGACCAGCAGATTGGATTCAAATCCAGTAAATGTCACAGTCTAGCTATGACATTCTAAGTTGTTTATGGTCTTGATAAGTTAATTTATATCTAATAAATAATGTAGGTAACATTTCAGGCCTAGAGAAAGACATGCAATAGGAATATTTAGCTTTCAAATGATCACTGCAAATTGCATTTGAACATAATTATTTCTTCAAACCTTTTTTATCTATGAAAATATTAATTTTTATTTGCAGGAACAAAATGGTGTTAAAATGGTTATGATTCAAGACAGTAATGCACCTACATCACAGGAAAAACCCCTCCGAATAAGTGGACCAATGGACAAATGTCAGGTTAGTCTTGTAAATGTTCTCTGAAATTAGATTGTAGGTTAAATGTGACAAAGGGAGACCCTGTCTGTTCAGATTTCCTTTCTGAAGCATATCCCTTAAATCGTTCCAAGATATCTTTCAAAACCTTTGTACAAACATAAACCTATTGTAGTTGTTGCTAAATTGAAAATTCTTGGATTTAATTATGTTTCTATGGAAATAAAATAGACTTGATTTTTATATGCCCACATTGAAATGTGGTCTTATATTGTAGATGCTCTAGCGGCTAAAGTTAATTTCAGATTGACTTAAAATTTATACAGGGTTTAAGGTCATGGGACGGAGAAGCATATTGATTTACAGTGATTTACAATAATTACTGTCCGTGTCTCATGGCCCTTGATCACTTCAAAAAAACCTTATGGACTCTCTTAGAGGCTAATGTTAATATCTGATTGACTTTAAATTTATACACAGCGTTTAAAATCGGGAGACAAAGAAGTCTATTGATTTAGTTATGGCCCTTGATCACTTGTAGACACTCAAGAGGCCAAAGTTAATATTCCAGGGACTATGGGGTTCATTTTTGTTTCTAGAGCATTTCACATAAGCTGTTAAAAATATGTATTTGTAAATAATTAACACTTTCCCATTCATCAACCCATTATTTTATTTTCTGATGTCTGCCCTTCTGCCCAGATTTCATTTCCGAAGCATATTTCATTGTCTGTTACAGAATTTTTTTGAAACTTTTTTGTACAAACGTCAAACTATTATAGTATTAAATTTCTGATGTATGAACTTTAATGTATAACATTAGAGTAGCTGATTGAGGAAGGCAAAGGTTGTTTTGCAAACCTTAAAGGGAGTAGCAACCCTGCCTTGTCCAGCTACTGTGGTCAGTGTATGTATCTTCTGGCTATTCCCATTGATATTCCAAGAAGTTTTTCCGTATGCCTTCCAAACAACTGCAAGTGTGTGGGATAATGATGACAGAGGATGGTTGGCACAGGATAACTTAGTTCTTCTTTATTCCCCCTTGTCTCCATTGTAACAGAATAACTCTACTTATCTCATGTAATATTTTTATTTCAGAAAGCGAAAGAAACTATTATGCAGTTATTGGCAGATAAAGACATGGATGGAGTAAGTTATATTTGATCAATATTTGAATAAAGTTTATAAATGTATGCTCCAGTAATGTCAGTAACAATATAACAACTTGTGATATGCAAAACATGTTCAAGCTGCAATTAACAAGCAAGAGTTATCAACATAAAATTTGTTTCTTCATGAATATAAATATAAGTTAAGATTAATTTGTTATCTTGTAGCCTGGTGGTTTTGGTGATTTTGGAAACGGCGGCGGCGGTGGAGGTGGTGGAATGGGTAGAGGTGTTGAGGTAAGTTAATAATAAAACAATGAATAACAAAACTGATTCAAACTGTTAACTTTATTTAGAGCTATGGATTTGAGTTAAAATTTTAATGTTGTGAGTGCAGAGTGTCCTCTAGGATGTAAAAAAAACACCATTATTGATACCATCTACAACTTCAAAGCGTACCTACCAAATTCAGTGACCAATCATTTCTGTCCTTTATATTCAAGCTGCTAAGTTCACTCAATAGAAATTTTACAGTAAATCGATTTTATATTTAATACAGTGAATCAATATTTAATTTTTTTTACAGATGCCAGTACCCAGAGAAGCTGTAGGTTTGGTTATCGGTAAAGGTGGTGAAATGATCAAGAAAATTCAACAAGACACGGGTGCTAAAGTTCAGTTTCGACCAGGTAGGTTTAATTTTAGTCTATGATGTTGGCACAGAATCCACATTCAAAGATTTATGTCTGCGAGTGTTTCTTTATGTGCAAGATCAAATTTCAAGGAATTCGCTAACACCATTTACTATAAATGGAGTTTGATAGTAGACCTTGTTACAAAGACTTTGATCAAAAGGGAAAGTTTGAGATAAGACAGTGTTCATCTGAAGTAAGTTTTAGAGGGAGATTAAGTAAAGAGCTGACAGTTCTCAATATGTGTAAGATCAAATTTCAAGGAATTCGCTAACACCATTTCAGCGATGTCATTAGAAGCCGGCAACCGGCAAATTTCGTCGTTTACATTAGCTCAATTTCCGGCTACTTTTCAGCTAAAAAAAAATCAGTAATTTAATTTTAATAAAATAAAACTAATTTAATTTCGAAACGCCAAGATGTACATCCGATTGCCCAGCTACATGGCTATTTCACGAAATTTGTATTTTTCATTCATTCTTAATGTCAACATAGACTTTGTTTTTAGCTAGAACCATTTATTTCCCTTCTCGTACTGTGTAGGAATAGAGCACATGTTCCCAACCGACTCCCAATATTTCAATCCTTTTCGATTCACTGGACAACAAAATACTCCGTCGGCTGTTATCATACGAAAGATTCCCTTCGATGTACGCACTGTTATCAGATATAACACACCAGTTTAATTATTCTCCTTTTAACAAACTAGAAACACGGCTAAAATGGCACTTCCCACGAGCCGCTCGCATTGCAAAATGCCTAACTAGGTTTCATCTTGGCGGGAAAAAAGGTGTCACGTGAGCAAATAACAATAACATGGCGAGCATGGCTGCATTCCTACCGGCGTCGATGGTTCCCCGATGGAAATTTAAATTACTATTTTAATTTTGAAAAATAGCGAGGGGCATCTATTTGTATTACATATGATATTTTGTTGACAGGTATTTTTTTTATTATAGTCGGAATCCGTCGTCTTAAATGACGATAAAATTGATGCCCCTTTATTTTCGGTAAATATATATATGTCGGATAAGAACGATTTTGAAATAGTTTTAGTGTAATAACCTAGCCTGTTCTACATTGCTGTACATGCTTGTCTTTTTTTTATTTTTGATATAATATAAATATTATTAACAAATATAGGATATGAAAAAAAAAAGTTTTATCTATTAAAGTCATCTCCCATGTAGGTATTTAACAATCTGAAATAGAAATGTTCAGCATGCACCACAAGTTTATTTTAGGCCTAACTTCTGAAAAAAAACTCCTTTTCATTCGTACGGCGCCTGTGGGAACATGAGCCATAACGCAATCGCAACGGTTTGGTTTGTTTGTAGATTTGGACATGCGACTCTTAAAATTTGCTGCCGCTTACTTTACCAAAATTTCCTGTTACTTGAAAAGTTAGTGACATCCCTGCACCATTTACTATAAATGGAGTTTAATAGTAGACCTTGTTACAGATAATAAATCTGTAAGTGTTAGCTGTAATATACACTATGTATCTTAATTTCAAGGAAAAAAATCATGAATTTTATTTTATCCAAAAAGCGCATGTCCAAAAACTCATTGCTTAATTTGTTACTGATTTTCATGGGGTGTAACTTTGTACCAGAATGTAATATAGGAGGTTTAGCATCAAAGTGGCAAAAGAAAATAGATACTAGATAAACGTGACAAAACTCAGCTTTAACGGTACATTTAGTTTATCAATCAGCATCAAATCTGAGGATTAGTGGAGGTGCTACGAACTACAAGATGGTATCATTGAACAATGGCTATTGAATGGGGCGATGGGTTAAATTTATAACTAAATCGGGGACCACTGGCTGCGTTGGAGTGGCTGTTCATATAAGAAATGAAACAATAAATCTTCTTCAGGGGGAATTTATCGTGATAGCTTACTGAACTGTTGATATCCTGTAATATATATAGTATTGTTTCTATTATAGATGATGGACAAACACCAGAAAGAATATGTTCTATATCTGGTCCTCCAGAAAAGGTTCAACCAGCAGTACAATTTATAAATGAATTATTAGAGAATGCTCAGGTTAGTACTCTTCTTCTATCACATGAAGTCTGCATATTAAAGTACACCATATTGCTCTACAGTCCAATCTGAATTTATTGAAAAATAAAGGAATGTAGTTTGTCACCATAAAATATAAGGTTTTATATGGTATACATTCCATAAAAGTTAAAGTTTAAGACACCCACTTAAAAGACAGTTGATGTTGAGAAACATACAAATGGAATATTTGCTCATGAATATATTTTATTTCAGATGGGCCGAGGTGGTGGAGGAGTATTTGGTGGAGGTGGACGCGGTGGTGGACGAGGAGGTGGTGGTGGACGTGGCGGAGGGCGAGGAGGTTTTAATGGAGCTGGAAGAGGTCGAGGATTTGATAACTATGATAATTTTGATGAAACTACCTTCCCTGTACCTGCTGATAAGTGTGGTCTAGTCATTGGTAAAGGTAAGTGTAGAAGAGTTGTACAGCTGTGACAGAGTCTCAAATTGTCCCTTAAATCAGCTTATTGGAATATGAGGCAGGGTAGGCTTCAGCTTCCCAGTGATATAAAGTGGTCCCATAAATTTTACAAGAGCATTTGCTATCCAACCAAAATGGGACAAAATGTTTCTTTTTGGGTTATCAATGCTTAAATATCTAAGTCTGCCTTAATCAAAAATTTGTTTGACTGATTAATTATATTTTATTGTAGGTGGTGAAACAATCAGAGAAATAAACAAAATGTCTGGGGCTCACGTAGAATTAGATAGAAACCCACCTCCCAATCCTATGGAAAAAATCTTTATTATTCGAGGTAGTCCACAACAAATAGATCATGCAGTGCAAATGATTAGTGAAAAGGCTGGCATTCAGGTAATTAACTTAATGTTAGTTAAAACTTATAAAGGACTTTTTTATCATTTTCAAATAACAGTGCTAAAAAGATGGTAGTATTCTTTAATGTGTTACATTCATGTATTTAGGAGTGATGTGAAATTATTAATCAAAGGGATTTGTTCTTTGTCGTGAAAATTTATCCAGGAAGAGAGTGGACATGACTAAATTCTAAACATTTAGCAAGAAAATGCTAGGTACATTTCTGGACGGTTATCCTTTGGATCAGTGGTCTGATGCACATTTGCATTTTTACTTGAAAGTGGATTTTAAAAAAACCTAAAGCTACAAAAAACATGGTGAGGTGTTCAATCTTTACATTTTGTTTCAGGGTGGACCTGGACCCATGGGTGGAACTCCTGGTGGGGGACCAGGGGGACCTGGAGGTCCTAATCAAGGTGGTCCTCAAGGCCCAGGTGGTTTTGAGCAATATGGTGGTCAATATGGTCAACAAAAGTAAGTCACTGTAGTTCATATACAGGAAGAACATTAAATAATGTAAACACATCTATTACAAATGATAAAAATACAAACCTGAATAGAACAATTAAACAAAAAGAAATGTTTTAACAGATGTTTTAAATGGGGCAGGATACGACATGGAATTCATTGAATAATTTAAAATCTGGTTTAAAACATAAAACAAGGCTAAAGCCAGCGTTTAGGTCGGCCCGATTTAAGTAACACATGAATAAAAACTGGCATTAGGTTTAAATGAAACCTTTTTTGAATTTATATTATATATAAATATACCAAATGCAATATTTTTTTCAATTGAATTATGAAGTGATAATGGTAGTTATTAATTGAAATTTCATTTATTAGTCAACCACCACAACAATATGGTGGAGGTCCACAGGGATGGAATAACTACGGAGGTGGTCAACAGTTCCCCCCTCAACAGGGTGGTGACCCCAGTAAGTATAAGTTCTACATTCCAAGTCTTTTGACAAAGCTAATTTAAACAAGTTAATGTAAATAATTTACATTTTTGGGATAATATCAAACTTTGAACTGTTTTATCTATGAAAAATTATGCTAATAAAAATATCTGCAGATGTCAGATTCCCAAGAGGTTTGAAGATTGCTATTTCTTTCTTTTAGATGCACCAGACAAGCAGGCACAGGATGCAAATGCAGCTGCCTGGGCAAATTACTATGCTCAGTATTATGCCCAGTATGGTCAATATGCTCAGTATGCCCAACAGCAGGGACAGCAACCTCCAACCCAAAGTCAACCTGGACAGGCGCCATCACAGCCAGCTGCCCCAAGTGCTGGCGCACAACCAGGTATGTACAAAAATAATGAAAATCTGCTAATTGTTTGAAATTTTACGTAAACTTGTTAATCATTATCTCGATATTCCTCCCCCTAACACGGACAGATGTCTTGTCGTTTGGATGGGACGGAAAACAAGGTCTCGTGTACACATTTGCGTGCAGAATAGTAAGACGTTAAAACCCCAATTCATTTCTATTTTGCAGCTATTAACCCCCAGACAGGTCAACCTGATTATAGTGCGGCATGGGCTGAATATTATAGACAACAGGGCTTACATTATCAAGCAAACATGATCCTACAGAATTCTGGTGGTGCCGGAACCCAGCCCCCACAACAGTAGACAAGAGATGAAACATGTAGCAGGTATTATATATATAATAAAATTCTTAACTAATAATAGCCATTTCTTTCAGATGCTGGCTGTTACTACTAGTCAGTGATCTGATACTGTTGCCTAGTAATGGTAAGTGTTGGTAAATAAAAACATAGATGTTTAAATATATATAATTTAACAGGTTGGAAGCAGCAAGCCTGGTGGTAAGAGTTTAGTATAACAAGTGTGGTTAGGGAGATTGATGAATCATTTTGCTTACCTTGTTCTATTTATCCAGGTACCTTGTCCATTGATGTTATTGATGCTGTTAGATTGATCTTATGATAAACCAGTTGATGCACTCAAATCTTCATTTTATGCTGTTGATGTCTTCACATACAATGAAAAAGTACATATTTTGTTTTGCCTCATTTTATAGAGAACTTTGACTTGATCATCCATTCATCATGTAATAAAGCCACATTCCAAGGTTCTCAAATTTGTTACTAAAAGTGCTGACTGGAAGTAGATTTCCTGTTTATTGATGAGGCTGTATGAAGAATCATTATTTTATTTTCTATGTACCCTGGGGTTTTATTTAGTGTGGCCTATAAATGGCTGTATTTATTGTATATTAGATAATGATTAATAACGCCCTTATAACCATCAGTGTGAGACTGTCTCTTTTTTTTAAAACATAAGAAATAAATTTAAAAAAGTATTATTTTACATGGTTTGCAAACTCATTTTATTTTCCTAACTTGTACATAGCTTCCCCTGCCCCTAATTGATCTGACGACAGCCATCTTGCAAACATATATGCTTTTGTGTTCCGTTGAAATTTTAGTCATACAATAATTGAATAAATGTTAACATGTCATAATTTTATCTTTGTTATTTTATGTGTGAATTCTATGATGAATTGAACATGACCGCATGCATTGTACAAACATTTTGTTGCATCATAACATTAGTAGGGGTGTAAAAATCTTTGGCCTTATTGTATCACAAGTTAACAATTCCCATGTTTAAATGATTCACATGTTGAGTATTTTTATATACATTGAATTACCTGATGATTTACATAATGAATTTTACACCCCTAGCATTCTACATAAAACATGCATTACATGTATATATTACACTGTTAAACCTGTTTTCAGTGGCTGGACCAGAAGGTAAGGTTATTGTTGAAATGATGTTCTTGTTGTATGCATTGAATTATTGAGCTACGGTTGACATATTTTGATTGTTTTTAAAATGAAATGGTTGGTGAGATATAAATAGTGCCATATAAACATAATTAATACTTCTTATTCATCTCTAGGCTAGGAGTTCAAGGACCAACCAGTAGTGAAATTTCCACATATATAAATTCTGTGTTTATAATATATAGAAATGACTACTTTATTCAATATGAAATTTGTTGATGAATGATTCATTGATTTAGTTGATGTGAATATTTTTGCGTATTTTGATCTCAAATATATATTGCTTTTTGCGTATTCCAAAGACTGAGTATATTGCTAATCATATAAAGAGGTTTTAATACATTTGCTCAAATTTGAATGATTTTTTTTTTTTGAAATGAATATAATTGTTGCTCATAATATACTCCATCTATGCACTATAAAATATTTTATATTTTTTTTTAATTTTGATTTTTAAAAAAATAACATTCTTGATTTACATTGATGTATAATGCATGATATTATCATATTCAAACAGTATTTTTAAAGTCTTGACAGTTTGCCGTGTCCTTAAGTCTTGAGGGTTTGGAAGAGGTCTCTACCTTACTCCATCAAGTTCTACTCTACTACACTACACCTGTAGCCGAACACATCCTACTGGGGGTAATGGAAAATTTGATTTTTTTTTCATTTATATTTGTTGATTTTTGAAATATTTAAAATGCAGTATTGAGAATTTTGAAGTTGACATAAAGTATATTTTTTTCCCTGCTTTACATAATATAAATACATTTCTATAGTTAATTATATATAAATGCATTATTTGATGGAGTTAATATGAACTTGAATTGAATGATTGATTTTAATGCTCAAATTGTTAATAGGCAATGTCAATGAAAACATCCCTTTGAATATTCAATGCTCACAATATGAATTGGCTTTCAATTGAACTTTACATTTTGGAAATTTTGAAAGGTCCGAAATAATCAGGTAATTCATGAAATTTTATGATAGAACAATAACCCTGTTGAAAAAGGTGCTTGTCTTGTATGATTTCTAGAATATGAAATTTTGCAATGTTTTTATTTGCAATAATATACAAGAAATAAAGTAGTTAAAAGAGTTGAAATGGTTGGATTCAATGTATTGTTTTGGTAATTCTTGCATACAAACATGAACGTCATGAAGGAGTTAACACCAGTCATATATATAAAACACTGGACATAATTTCAAACTGCTGACAAAATACAAGTGGAATCACATTGGAACTATTTTAAAGGTCCCGGGTGAAAATGGCTGCGCCCATGCATGGAGATTTGTGTTGAGTCAGTGTATATCAACAAACGTCAAGTTGGCATTGGGTTTGGGGAATAAAACCAGCAGCCTTAAGACATCTCTGCTCATTTAGGTATATATTCTTTACAAAAGACGCCATGGGCGTAGTAGGTACATATCACTTACTGACGTACAGCAGAGGTTAGATGCGTAGTGTGTACCGGAATCTATCGAGGTTAGCCGAGTGCCGTCAACCTATAAACTAAAGTCAATGTCACACCCTTTCGAATTTTCTGTAAGATTCACTGCGATGTGAACATTTTGGGTACTCATTTCTATTCATGCTTCAAAATTGTTATGTAGTCGTGGTTTATCGAAATACGCTTAGTGTGACCTACGAAAATTTTAAAATGTGTTCAAAATTCTCATCGTTATCGAACAACTTTTTTTATAATGAATATTATAATTTCTTGCGCTGCGCAATAGAACCGTAACCGTGCACGCATTCATACTACGACTGGGATATGTTTGTTTCTCCTTTCGCGCCGCGTACGTATGTGGAGCCGAGCTTAGTTCTATTACAGCATTGTGGCAGTTATCCAATATAAACATTCAATTTGATTACAATACAGATCTATATTTTTATTTTTTTTATACTTTCGATGGCCTGCACTGCATGGATATCTGACAGGTAGTTGGGGTTCACGGTAATGGTCAAACGAGCCTTTTTTTTTTTAACCCTGTGACGTCAGACATTGATTAATCTTGACTTTTCTAGTGGTTCCGTGCATCAAAAGGTCAAGAACTCTCCTTGAGACTTTCATTGCCTTACCCCTCGCATACAGAACTGAACACGTTAATGATAACTCTTCCAGATCCTAGTGTAGTAAAGACAAATAAAACGAAATTTTGAACTATAAAAACGAAACAAATAGGATCTGTGTTTTATCAGATTGATCAACATCGGTAGTGCTGGTCAAGTGCCTAGCCCACAAATTCCCGAAGAGAGTGGGTCTCTGGACAGTTGTAATATTTCAGAAAGTATAGACCCCTTTTAGTTTTACAGATTTGCAAGGTCACATCGTCCTAAATTTGGCACATAGATCATGCAGACCGGCAATATATGAAAATTGCGCGAAAAGCTCATCTAAAGAAATGATTAAATTAGTCTCAATCATGATTAGAATCGCATCAAACGCATCAAATATACATCTTCAGCGTCAAAAAGTAGCAAAAATACGGTTAAGAGGCTAAAATGTTACACAAACCGTTTCCGTATGAAAGGTGTTCGAAACGTGCTGTCGTATCCGAGTGGCGTAGAAGTTATGAGAAATATACACACATTAAAGGGACAATAACATTCTTGCTGACTCGACAGGTCCAGAATTTTTTTAGCCTTATTCTAACTAAAAGATGTTTAAGTGTCCTACCTGTTGTGTAAATTATCCATTACAACCTATCTTACTTGTTCAGAGGGTTCGAAAATATGTTAAAATCAAAGTTGTATTTGAAAGTCTTTACGTAAAGCATGTTACGGCATGCGGTTCAATTTTTTAAAAAAAGGTGTTAAATGAAATTTGCATTATTTATTAATTGGAATATTGTAAAATAGTTCAATTTGGTGACCAGAATAAAGATTGGGGCATATTATTCAGTTACAGCAAGAGTGGTATTGGGGCTTTAAAGTTACACGCAAAACCAATACGGGCCAGCAATTTACGCTTTCAAAGTCATACTACTTAAGTGACTACTCGCAACAAATGGTTCAAGATTACTGCAGTTGGCAAATCAGCTTGAATAGCCCCCTTCTGTCAAAAGAGATTATGAAAACCTCATCGTAGACATTCGTGCACAAAATTCGATCTGGCGTGACATAGGACTTGAGTAAACCTCACACCAATTCATAGCATTCAGCAAACCCCAGCAGATTCCAGTACCCTGCAGGTAGATGTAGTGTTACGGAATCTGCCGAGGTTTGCCGAGTATATTTCGTGGGTATAACAAACGCCTCTTTCGTCAGAAAACAGTTTTATGTAATGAAAGCCCATCTCACATCGTGACTATTTGTACGAATGCTTATATCAGTCTTCTCGTATAATGTTATATGGTGGTGCTGAAGGCAGTTATGAGATAAATTATAGGAAACTTTGAGGGGGGGGGGGATTAGCACGTTCGCGATGTATCTTAAGGTCTGTCATTTAGTCAGCTGTCATGGTTTCGATTCCCCGGTTGTACATCACGAGTAGGGACGCCTGTCCAATCACGTGAGTTTCTCCGGACCTCGGGTATGCTCCCACTGCCAAAACCCCCTACGCACAAGCGAATAATTGAAATAAAATTGAACCATTTTTGTCCCGAAGTGAAAGTTTGTCCAGTGGACGTTAATCCCCATCTCTCTCGAATGGCAATCTCTAGCGTCTGGAAATTCCAGTCTACACCGATAGTTTTTATTGCATATGATCTGCGATATCACCTCGGTGGAAGCGGACGTAAAATAAATCTATTTCGACAGACAAGAACAGGAGTCACCATTTCACATGACTGGTGGAAATGATGACTATTTTACCATAACATGTTTAAAACGGGTTGGAGATGTTCAAATAAATATATAAATCATAATTTTGTTATTTTTTCACTTTTCAAGTGATCGTGTATACCCTCCAACTTTTATCAAACAGTCGAAAATGAAATGGGGTTTAACGTCCTACTTTTCTGCACCTAACCTGGGCTAATGAAGAGTCATATGCCATACAGTGTGCTACGAGGCCAATTTTTGCCGGGGCGAATTCCAACTTTCAAGGGATCTTTTACGTGCACGCCAATGTGTACACGGGGCATCGGTTTATCGTCAGCCCTCCGTCTGCATCGACAAGGGGAAACCACGCCGGAAAATCTGGATGAAACTTGTCGGCCAATGCAAGGATCGAATTGGTACTTTATCTTATCACGAATTACGCGCCATATGAATAACTAGGTTACTAGACCCTTGCTGGTCTGGAGTCAATGGGTTCGTTCCTGGTGTTGTCAGAGATAGCTGATAAAGACAGCTATCTAGTCGTTCGGACAGGACGTAAATTGAGGTCCGTGCGATTATGAGTGGGTCGTAACGCCCCCTTCGGGCAAAATTTCCCTCCTATCACACTGTGTGGTGTATGCTCGTCATCTTTAGCCCAGTCGCAGTAGGGCGTTTAACTCCCCAAAAATGGCATAAGCTCATCTTAATTTGTCTGGTCGATGCTGGGCAGTAAAGCATTAAACACCCGTGACATTTGGTTTTGGCCAGGAACATTGCCTCATGCTGCTGACTAGAAAACTGACATAATGGCAAAATAGTCTATTTCATGCCCGAAAATCAGTCTGTTCAAATCGGGGTTCTCTTACTCATGGGCAAAGTTGTTTCGCCCCCATCCACGTATTTCAATGGCAATTTTAAGAATTTAAAAGTTAATAGTGATTGGGTCCTGACCAATGTACACCTAAAATCTGGCTTAGCCCCATAAAACGAATTTGCGTCCTCAAATATTTCGCCAACAATAATTATTTCTTAGGAGTGTTGTTAGCTCAGCCCCTCCAAAAAATCTGTACCCCCCCCCCCCAATTTCATAAGCTGGCTACGGTCTCGTACGGGTCCCATTGTCATTTGTTTGGGTTGGAGCTTGGGATTACGGTGTTCGATCCCTGCATTGGCCGAGGAAGTTCATCTTTTTTTTCGGCGTGATTTCCCCTTGTCAGTGATGCAGGAGGACCTGACAAGGACAGCTGCCTAGTCGTTTGCATGGGACGGAAAACCGAGGTCCCGTTTACACATTAGAGTGCACGTAAAAGATCCCTTGGCAGTTTGAATTCGATATCCTAAGAGTAGGCCGTAGCGCCGCTGCCCGGGCAAAACTTCCCTCATAGCACACTGTATTGCGTATGCCCGTCTTCCATTAGCCCAGGTTAGGTGCATAATAGGACGTTAAATCCCATTTCAATCATTCATTTGGGTTGGAGCTGACATGCAATAAAACCCCATTTCATTTGGAGGCAGACCACCCTTAAATTTCACTCGTCTATTTATAGCAATTCTCTCTCCTTTTCTTCCCCTTTGCATGGACATTTTTGTTTAATTTTTATACGCCCACATAGAAATGTGGTCGTATATTGCCGTCGCCCCCGTCTGTCGGTCCGTCCGTCCATCGTCCACAATTTCTTGTGAACGCTCTAGAGGCTAAAATTAATATCCGATTGACTTTAAATTTATACACAGTGTTTAAGGTCATGGAAGGAAGACCCCTATTGATTTTCAGTGATTTCCGATAATTGAGGTCAGAGTTATGGCCCTTGATCACTTCAAAAAATCTTGTGAACGCACTACAGGCTAAAGTTAATATCCAATTGACTTTAAATTTATACACAGTGTTTAAGGTCATCAGAGGAAGTCCCCTATTAATTTTCAGCTATATCCGATAATTGCATCCAGAGTTATGGCCCTTGATCACTTTGAAAAATCTTGTGAACGCTCTAGAGGCTAAAGTTAATATCTGATTGAATTAAGATTTATACACAGTGTTCAAGGCCATGAGACAAAGAAGCCTAGGGCTTTTCAGCAATATCCGATAATTACTGCCAGAGTTATGGCCCTTGATCACTTTGAAAAATCTTGTGAAAGCTTTAGAGGCTAAAGGTAATATCCGATTGAATTTAAATTTATACACAGTGTTTACGGTCATGAGACGAAGAAGCCTAGAGATTATCAGCGATATCCGATAATTACTGCCAGAGTTATGGCCCTTGATCACTTTGAAAAATCTTGTGAACGCTCTAGAGGCTAAAGGTAATATTCGATTGACTTTAAATTTATACACAGTGTTTAGGGTCATGAGACGAAGAAGCCTATTAATTTTCAGCGATTTCCGATAATTGCTGTCAGAGTTATGGCCCTTGATCTCTTCAAAAAATCTTGTGGAAGCTCCAGATCGAGGCTAAAGTTAATAACCAATTGACTTTAAATTTATACACAGTGTTGAGGGTCATGAAACAAAGAAGCCTAGGGATTTTCAGGGATTCTCGATAATTACCGTTAGAGTTATGGCCCTTGATCACTTCAAAAAATCTTGTGGATGCTCTAGAGGCTAAAGTTAATATCCGATTGTCTTGAAATTTATACACAGTATTGAAGGTCATGAGACGAAGAATCCTATTGATTTTCATAATATTAGGTGTTTCGTATACTAAACGTTAGCATGGAGGAGAACTTTATCAAAGCCAAACAAATTCGAATGATTTTCTGATAATTACATAATGAGTTGTTTCTTGTTATATGATTTTAGTGTATTATAAATGTTTCATTAGTGAAAAAAGTTAAATATGCGACAACTCTTGTTGACTGCCCGGACGATTTAGCTGCTGTACTTGGGCGTATGTTTCGTTGCCTGGCAACCTATCTTTGGTATAGAGTGGAAGAAGTGGGTTTGAATTAATATTTTCTGCCAGGTTTTGGTAAATATTCCGGATTTTGTGGCGGAAGGATAACTGAGTTATCGGGTTGTTTTCGGTGATATGTACGGCAACTAGTTACATGGTTTGGGTATGCTTTTTCAAGTTGATGTATTACAAGATTTTGGTGGTCAACCGCATACAAATTTTAGTGCAAAGACATGGTCATTTCTTCCTCTGTTTATAGTGAAAAAAAATTCAGCCCAACGAAAATTTGGGAAAAAGTTGAAGGTGGGCAAAGAGGCCAGAATTAACATTGGAAGTCAATGGGGAAATTAATGGTGGTCTGCTTCCTATTTGCACAGATAATAATGGAGTTATCTCCCATCTACCTGTTCATTTCAATCCCTCATTGAGTATAGAGACTCTATGATAGAGACTCCTGGTTAGGTGTACGGTTATAGAGACTTTTGATTAGTAGAAATTTTCCCATACGTATCGTCACGTTTTAGAGTTTTGACAGATTTTCGCCCCGTACGTATGTAGCACGTGAGCACTGTATCAAAAAATCTGTCATTCAGTCGCCTGTCCAACCTCGCTGGTTTTCTCCGGGTCCTCCCATTGCTAAAGACCCCTACGCGCAAGCGAGTTAGAAACAAAATTAAACCATATGCTAGTTCGAAACGACCTAAGTGTGTTGAGTGGACGTTAAACCCCATTTCTCTCTCCCTCTTCTCTCTCTCCCTCCCCTGCCTTCTCTCTCTCTCTCTCTCTCTCTCTCTCCCTCTCTCTCTCCCTCCTCCCTCTCCCTCCCTCACCCTGCCTTCTCTCCCTCTCCCCCCCTCACCCTCCCTTCTCTCTCTCCCTCTCTCTCTCTCCCCCTCCCTCCCCCTCTCTCTCTCCCCCTCCCTCCCCCCTCTCTCTCTCCCACCTCCCCCCTCTCTCTCTCTCTCTCTCTTCGCGACCTTTTGACTTCACAGCAAAAAACAAACTTATCTTAAAGGGCCAATCCCGATAACTTTTTGGGGAATAAAACTGCTTAATTTTGTGTTAAAATCATTTAAAACCCATTTTCAAAGGCCGATCAACTAACCCGATATTTGTGATACGCTTGTAAATAACTTAAATCTGACAGTCTGGAAATGGAGACCTTTGTATTATACAGTATCCGGATAAAACCAGACTTTTTTTCTATAAAAATAATATGTAGGTGAAATTTACCTTTGTTATCAAGTACAGTACATGGGTCATTCACTGTATAGACCTCTCAAGAAACGTAAATCGATTATCAGGTCACCCAATGAAAAAAATTTACCCGAAATCTTAAAAGGGTAACGTGCCCGGATAAGCAGTGTTGACGTTCACGTCCAAATGACTCAATATTTTCAGCTGAAATTTTCAGACAATGTAAATACACCATGCTTTTATATTTTGGTCCGTAAATTTCACAAATACTCGGACTTTAATTTTTGAGACTCTGTGCTTATCGGGACTGTCCCTTTAACTAAAGAATAACTAAAGACACGTTTCCAGAAAGGCAACTAAATCTTAGAACTGTCAATGGGATGCAGACCACTATTGAATTTCCCGGCTCTGAAGTTTAATTATTCTGAACGCTTTGAATTGCAGACACAGCATACTAAAGACACGAAAAACAACCTCGTAATACTGTTATCTTTCCGTCTCAAAACCATAAATATTTACCAAAACGTATCAAAAATGTTCATTCAACCCCTCTTCATAGGCTATACAGACCCAAACATCAAAGACAATGTAGGCCTACAGAGTGAATTGCTTGACACGCTGTAACAAATAGAAATCAATGAGAGAAACAACACAAACTGGTACAATTTTATTTCTAACACGAAATGGAGGTTCGGCATCTTACATCCCAGTAAAACCTTTGATACATGGGGAGATCCAAGGATAATGGTTTGGGGTAGAATCGGTCTGAACCAGAGAGTGGGTCCCGTTGTGTTCCAAACACTTGGTCCAGGGAAAAGAGGCGGCGTCACAGCAATTCGTTCAGCTCTAAACGTCGGTCTCATTACACTCACCCTGAACGTTCAGGGATTGTCCCATTCAATCAAAGTCGAAAAAAAAAATTGGAGAACAGTCAATTTTGCTGGATAACTTTTCACCTGCAGTTAGAGTGTCATGGCGAGGAAACGTAACTTGATGGGAGGGGACGTATTTTTAACAGCGTGTTGTGTCGCTCATACTGTCTCGAGCGAAGTAAGCAAGGTCTTATTTTCTCACTAAGATGCTCGTTTACATTGAACAGGCGTCCACACGGATTGTCACCCCATCGTTTGGCAGTGAAAAGTTGCCCAGTAAAATTGACTGGGTTTGAATTTTTTTCGACATTGATTGAATGGGACGGTCCCTGAACGCTCAGGGCTGAACTACACAGCAATACGCTACACCGATCAAGCTCTCAGACGCAACGTCATACCACATTTCGCATGTCATCGAAACAACGTTTTTCAGCATGACAACTCGGGGCTCTCTACAGCAGAACAGTGTCAACAGTATGGCACTGGTCAGCCCTTAGTCCGGACTTAAACCCGATTGAACATCTCTTGGGTGAAATTCAGAGGAGACTTAATAACGCCATTGCAGGCGTTTCTGAGAGTGTGGTTCCAGGTGTAAATGGCGTTCCATCAATCGTCTGGTCCACTCCATGTGCAGACGCTGCGCTGCTGTTATTGCCACTTGCGGTGGGCACACCAGATACTGATGTATAGACTGTGTACAGACTCTAAACCTTCGCGTAATGTCTTGGAATTTTGTTGAAGTAATACATACTGGCAGTTAACTGGAAATCATTGTTTAGGATAATCTAGAATTGTCATCCATGCCTAAAGATAATGTCCATCAATATACAGAACTTTTGATTCGAACTTTTGTCACCTCATGGAATTTACTCCTCCCTGCTGCAAGTATTCGCCGAAAAAAATGCACGATACCATGTAGGACTATTATCGTCCCCTATACGTGTTTATTCCGATGTAAACCACCAAACAAATCCCGGTACCCCTATGTAATAGCAGCCTTTTGGCAGTATATGCACACCGGGGTATATGCGGGACTGTCACGCGTTTCCTGGCCACACCCTTTGCTCTACACCACTGCCCAAACATCCCGGGGAAATTTCTTGGCCACCACCTGAACTGTCGTATTGTTGGCTGTCGTATTGTTTTTTTGTGCATACCTGCTATGAAAGGTTTCATCCAGCATAATACTGAAATGAATTGGGCTAATGAAGACGGGCATACGCCATGCAGTGTGCTAGAGGAAATTTTTTACCGGAACGTGGCACTATGACCTAGGGCATACTCCTATTTCGAATTCCAACTGTCACGCGTTTCCTGGCCAGACCCTTTGCTCTACACCACTGCCCAAACATCCTGGGGAAATTTCTTGGCCACCACCTGAACTGTCGAATTGTTGGCTGTCGTATTGTTTTTTTGTGCATACCTGCTATGAAAGGTTTCATCCAGCATAATACTGAAATGAATTGGGCTAATGAAGACGGGCATACGCCATGCAGTGTGCTAGAGGAAATTTTTTACCGGAACGTGGCACTATGTCCTAGGGCATACTCCTATTTCGAATTCCAACTGTCAAGGGTTCTTTTAGGTGAACGCCAATTTGCACTCGACACGTTACCCCTTGTCAGGCCCGGTGAACTTCCTCGGTCAACGCAGGGATCGAATACGGGGCCGTTAACTGTTTTGTCTTCATTATTAATGACGTAGGCTATATAAAATCCCAGAAAAAAATTCACGTGCTTTGTGGTTGTTTGTGGTTTATTACTGTTATATTTTGAATTACAAATATATATGGGGGCACCAAAATTTTGCATGTGCTCATGGTCTCTGTTGGTCTTAATCTGACCCTACATATACACCTGGAAAAGTTAAGCATCGCCCAGTAATATGTCCATTCGTGAGTGACCGCAATGCTCTAACATAATGTCCATGCAAAGTGGTCATTATGGGTGACTGCTTTGCTCCAACCCAAAGCACGTGCATGTTCAAACACAAAGCACATGCAACATATTCCAACACAAAGCACACACAAAATGTTCTAAAACACTACCGCCAATCAATGTTTGAATAGCATAACTTACTACATCCTTGGTATCCCCGGTATCTACAGTGGTTTCGTTCCGTTCTACGCCACTAACCCCTTGGGCCATTCACGAGGGGCGAGACCATGTCAAATTATCCGGCTTGTTACTTGTACTATTTTTATCCACTAATCGAATGGGTGAAGGGAAGTAACTCGAGCTATGCAACTGGAGGCAGACCACCATTGCGCGCCGTACCTGGTACTGTGCCAATCTGGCCGTGGTGTGGTCTGAGCACCGTGCCAGGAACGGCTCTCTTTAAATTTTCGTACTGTAAACGCTATCCGGTCTGAGCACGGTTCAGTACTGATAACTGCGCATGCGCGAAACAGACCTTGACCTTTTTACCCTCATACTTTGACAGTTCTGTCATCTGTTCAGTCAAAATGACCGCTCAAACTAAATCAACCGTCATAATTGTTTTCATCTGGGTAATATGTATAGGAACTGAAATTCCACATTCAGCGTGCTTGGCACGGTTCTGAGACCGGTTATTTTAGAGTAATGTAAACGGGTCAATTTCTTGAAATCTATCCCGACCTGGTACGGTACCAGGTACGGCGCGCTTATCGCGGCCAAGTGTAAACGTGACTAATGACTTCAATGTTAATTATGGCCTCTTTGCCCACCTCCAACTTTTCCCTAAATTTTCGTTGGGCTGAATGCTTTTCACTATAGACTGAAGAACAAATGACCATGTCTTTGCACTAAAATTTATGAGGTTGACCACCAAATTTTGAGATACACCAACTTGAAGAAGCATACCCAAAACTTGTAACTAGTTGCCGAACATATTACCGTAGCCAACCTGATAACTCAGTTATCCTTCCGCCTGAATGTTTACCAAAACCTGGCAGACAATATTAATTATAACCCTCTTCTTCCATTCTAGACCAAAAAATCAACAAAAATGTCCATGCAAAGTGGGGGGGGGGGAGAAGGAGAGCGAATTGCTATAAATAGACGAAGGGTACCGAGAGTGCGAAATTTAAGGGTGGTCTGCCTCCTACAGTTTAACGACAACAGGTCTCATTGACTTCAATGTTAAATGGCTGTAACGTCACAGACTGTAGATTTTTGCTCAGCATTCCGTTGGTTCCAATCTTTTTAGGCACAATGGGGACTACACTTGGCAATCTGCTTATGTAAATTTGTAGGGGGGTAACCGTTAAGATTTTTTGCTACGGGAATTTGGAGTTAACTGGGGTGAAAATCTCACTTCCGACACACTTAACAACCCCTATCCCCCCGCTGTAATTCCATCAGTATTACCAAAAACTGCTCTAAAACGGCAAATTTTATACCTTTTCTCCTATTCTACACCAAAAAATCAACTTAAAAATGTAGGAACAGGGGAGAAAAAAATAAGGGAAAAATGTATATTTATAACTCGAAATAATTACTAGTCTTATTCAATATGGGCGTAGGCTATGTTAGTTACCTATCTTTCAACCCATTTCCGTCATATCCGAATCTATCCAACTATATATTAAATTCTATGTAAAGCAGTTTCACTACACCTGCACCAATAATTAAGACTTGAATAGCATGACTTACGACATCCTCGTTAGCCCCATCGTTTCGCTCTGTTCTACTCCATTAACCCTGGGTCCATTCACATTAAAAGAAGGAGATACATTATCTACTTAGTCTATAGTTAGAATATACTTGTACATATGAAATACTGATATATGTACGAAAACAGGTAAGATGTCATCGCCGCCATATCAAAAATGGAAGTCCGACAATCGATGCACAAATTGTTCAAATATGATTGGGCGAAGTCTTGGGATCTGTCGAGCAACCAGATGAGTACCGCTATGGACCCAGTTCCGTGATAAAAACAATTGTCGTGGACGTCAGGGATAAAACACACACGGGCCAGTAGTCAAACGACCCCACATATTTTAGGTTGCAGTGGAGTTGGTAATACAGGCCGGACAATGCCTGTGGACCTGATATGGTAGGAACGAGTGGCCTTTTGCACTGGTTAATATCGTCTTTAGTTATGAAGACGACCAACGTAGTTTAATAAAGATTGGGGAGAAATGAGGTTTAACGTCAACTCGACACAAATTAGGTCATTTCCAGACTAACATGGTTTAATTTTATTTCAATAATTCGCTTGCGCATAGGGGTCTTTAGCACTGGGAGGAAACTAGAGGACCCGGAGAAAACCAACGAGGTTTGACAGGCGACCTCGGTTTACTCAATGACTGGCTTTATGATACAGCACGCATTTGCTAACCATTCGGCCATCCAAACCCCCGTATTTTAATAAAACAATAAATTTAATAAGTTTTAAATTTTATTTTATTTTAAGTGTATCTTATATATTTCTGTACAATGAAATATAAATTACTACATTCATATTGAGCTACAGCTTCATTCACGAAATATATATAATAGTATATTACAAACAGGGAATTTATGTACAATAGGTTAGACAAGATTTAAGAAATGGTTATGTATATACAAAAGGAAAGAAGAGATTCGAGTTTCTTGTCAATTATTAAATACTATAATACATATTCATAAATAGTCCTTCCTATATACAGTTTTATTATATTGTCAATTGCACTTTGCCACATTGTCCGTGTTTTAAATTGAGGATTTCAGCATCCAATCAGCACTAAGAACTCCATACAAAACAATAACATTATACAGCACTAAGTCTTTTAAAAAATATTTGAATTCACAAATTTGTCATAGTCTGAAAGTTAAATTAGCACTTTTTCATACTTTCTGTTACAAAAGTTAATGATTCACTTTTCACACAATAACACTATAGATGGAGTTGTCACTACTAGTACTGCTGCTATACTGGGTAACGGTTCCTCGGATACTGTACACTCTCTGTTCTAATAAATTCTTCCATACGTATTTCTCTTCAGTTGTTGATGAACAAAATAGTAATCGTTTAGGAGCTGGTAGACCAGTACACGGACTTCTAGGACAGGTATGAAGTAAAAATTCAGTAGCTAAAAATAGAAAGAATGAAATAATAAATATTTATATTCATAAAATGAAATATATGGCTTCATTTACTGTAAATGACTTAAATGCTTGGTGAATATTCTTCAAATTTCAATTCCAGACACAATATTTGTATATAATTATAAAGCATAGGTTGTAAGAAATTTCAAAATATGCTTACCATGTTTGCAGTTAGCTTCAACACCACATAATTCACGTAAAAATATAGGTTCTTCAATAACTTTCATATACCCAGATCGCTCTCTTTCTACTTGTAGAATAACATCCGAAAATAACAACATATGAATCTGAAAAATATGAAGAAAAGTACCATAAATATTTGTTCAAATGAGATCATGTACATGTATAAGAATATTTATTCAAATGAGATCATGTATAAGAATATTTATTCAAATGAGATCACGTATAAGAATATTTTAAATTATTGAATAGAATCGAGCTATCAACATGAATTTGTAGAATTGAGATCATGTATAAAATAGAATCGAGCTATCAACATTAATTTGTAGAATTTACAATATGATTAAAAGATAATTACCTTGACCCACTGTTTTCCTTCCCATTTAAAGATGTCGCCACGGTAGATCAAATGACGTTCTTCTTGGCACAACTGGAATACTGGGATGTTAGCCGAGAAAACTAGACGGTCTTGAATCTTCATGACTTCCGAATCAACAGATCTAACGGTTTGCATCGAACAGGAGGTTGGTACCTTACTAGAGGTGCTTGAACTACCGGAGGAAGAACCGTACTTCATGCTGCCAGATCCTGTACTGCTACCACTGGACCCCAGACTTCCCGCGCTACCTTTACTTCTCTTTGATGATAGTGAATTCAAACTTTGGGCTCGGCTGCTGCAGTTGGTAATGTTGTTGACGCTTTCTTGTAGACCTTCAACGACGTTTTTCAACGATGGGTAATCATCACAGGCTGTGCTGGTGTTAGTGAAGATATCTCGTAGACATTGGTGGAGCTCTTTCAGATGGTGGATGGGACGGTAGAGGAAGGCACTGATACTAGGTTCTCCAGGTGTGAGGGCTGGTTCTTTCACAAATCTCATAAAGTCTGGGTTTCTCTTTAGGCCGGACAAAACTCCATTGGCATTACTAAGACCTTGGGCGTAGATTTCGTAGGCTTGGCACAGCATATGAAGTTTGGATTGGTAGATGAGACCCATGACTTGGTAAAAATGACTGCCTTCGCTGGACTGTGTATCGTCGGTATCGGTGTACAAAGACGGGGAATTATCTTGCATCTGTTTGACGTGGTACTCAGAGATGGTTACCAATTTCTCAACGTTCTGAAAGAGGGCAGAGTGTTGCTGGGCAGCCAGGATACAATGACGGAGTGGTCGAGAATATCTTTGAATACCAGCATGCATAAAGTCGATAAAGTCTAATTCAAGGGAGAGAAGTCTGTGGACGGCCTCTTGTTTTCGTTGTTCGTTAGCACTAGAGTAATAAGTCTGAAACGATAAATATAAACAATCATAAATTATAAATCATAAATAAACAATTGTACATTAAAAATACAATAATATGATATTTTTGGGACTGATATAGACTTGAGATTTTTATGCAATTCGGATCTTTTTGCTCAATTTCAGACAGGGTATGATGTACTAGTACGTTTAATAAAATTAAAATGAATTTTTACCTTATGTCCATTACAGAGAAGAGGTAAAGGTGTGCTGGTAGTAGCTATATAACATTCTTCAGGATCATCAAGAAAAGCGTTATCAGTATCAACAGATATCTCACAATCATTCATCATCTCTCTAGAAACATCACCATCAGTAGAATCTAAATCAGTACCATGGTAGCTGTTGATTGTTTCATAAATAGGTTCTGTAACATTCTGTCGGGTTGGTTTCTCATATGTAGTATTAGTAACTGGTTCTTTATGTCTTTGGACATCAAGTACAAGCTTGTTGGCACTGCGTCTGTGAACACAATAAACATGGAAATTAAATAAACGCCAAATGAATGATATACATGTAATGTACCAACATGTCTGCTTGCTTTCTATCTAGCTGTCTGGTATCTGTTGTCTTCGATCAGACATGTTTTCGTATCCTGAATGATAATCTTGATTGGATTTGGTAGATTATCAACACTCGAATAGTAGTAGATTAGATTAAGCGTTTAATTATTAAATGAGGATTAATCAGACTAGAGAACTTACTTGACAAGCTTGGCAACACTGACAGCGGTAGACCGTGAAACATTCTGACCATTAACTTTTACAATGATATCGCCTTGTAATAACCCGGCTTCTTCTGCTGGGGAAGCTACAAAAATACAAAAATATTTAATTAAACAAAAGGTATATTTTACATTAAGAATAGTTATAATGTATTACCAGATGAATGAAATAAAAGCTTGTTTTAGGGTTTTAACGATCTGTCTCCACAAGGTAAATATCGCAGACTGTATACTAAAGCGTGCTGTCTTTTCCTTTAAAAATAAGTAAAAAATGTACTTACCACCATCAACTCGACCAACTTTAACTGGGAAAGATTCAATAACCGAAAAACCAAATCCATTTTTACCACGGTACATCATAACAGTTGTTGGTTCACTACCTTTAACATCTTTATTTATCTGTGGGATATTACCTTGTGCTGAAAAAATAAAATTGAGAAATATATTATTTACAATTTCAACAGAAAAGTCCAAGCTAATAAACAAATAGTTTAATTTAATAAGCCAATTATGGTGTTCTGTCACTGTGTTTGATACCGATAGGAGGGTACGAAATGCCGTACGTACATAATATTCTGTTTTCCATAATATAAAATTGTACTTACTGTAATCTTTAAGAGCAGGTTTCTGTGTTTTGGTGATCTGGAGATGTTTTTTACGACCGATTTCTTCTGTAAGTAGGTAATACCATCCATTTACTTCTTTCTTTGGATTCATCAAATGTTTTACTCCAAACGACATACATCCGAGAAATTCACTCAAACTGCAATGAACATTTGTTTTCTGTTTAGACATTTTGTCTTATATAAAATCATGTATATATATAGATAGATGTTGACGGTTAGAAGACTGATGGCGTAATGAGTTAACCAGACCTGTGGTCAGTGTTATATATACCGATACAATAGACTAGGTGACAATTGATTGTGGCAGCTTACCTATACACATAGGTCAATACAGGTGGGTTCATTAACATGTACCCCCTACCACGTTCTGCTTGACCTAGTACCACCTTAACTAATCACTACAATAACATTGGTCTATCACCATTTAACTCTCAATTGCACTGTTACTAATAAATTCGGTCTAATTTACTTGTGAATTATTGGATTTTGTCGATGTCTCTATCCAATTACAGGTTTCAAAGCTTTGATCAAGAAAGTATCTTGGTAATTTCGACAAATTTTACACCCTGTCTCGCTAAACGAATTTACTAATTTGTAGAACTATGAATTCTATATGGTGTAAATCCTACCTTAATGATAAATTAAATGAAAAGAATATGTAAAAACGTTCTAAACACTCACCCGCTCTTTTGATCTTTATGCCACACTGATATAAGTAATCTTTTGTTGTGATCTTCTTCCAAAATTTCACTGAAAAACATGAAAAATATGAAATTTAAAGCAAAATTTAAATAAAATCAATGTTGTAGCCTATGCCAGGTGTGCTTGATCCCGTAAATCCCTTCTTGATCTTATGTCAATAATTTGGATAATATTGAATCTGGTTAAGTGACACAAATATGTCTAAACAGCTAGCTAAACATGTAGATTGACACTTGTATTAGTTAAGTGGTGGATCAATTTCAACTCAAATCTCGTTTATTGCTACCTAAATTTGTTTTGATTTATTTAATGGGTAGTAAACAATAAATGTAATAGATGAATATTGACTATGAGTTGACTTACAAAGAGAATTTGTCATCAAATAAAGGATTGTTGGTATTTGTGATAGAAGCAGTTTTACATCGGGTTCTCTTAGACTCATCGGGTACCAAGGACATCTTAATATACGAATCACACAACGGTTTCCAACTGGAGGCAAAATTTCTTCCTTGCACCACTGTAGAATAGAAAAAATAAAATTATTTAACAGAATTAATAAACGTAAATACGAAAAAAAAAATTACTTGTGTTTGTAAAGTTGGCCGATTCATTTAATACGACGGTCACTGGATAAAATTATACGTTTTGGCAAATTTTGAAATGCGAGAAAATATCTTACCATGAACGGTTAAAAGTCCGAAGTTCATATAGGCTGACACCTTCAACTGACCTGAAAGAACAAAAAATATACAATTAAACATTTAGTTAACATTCGAAATAAAGATATATTGTATATGAGTTTAAACAGAAAACGTATTCGAATAGTGTCAAGTTTTAAAATATACCTTTCATTACGAATTTCTTTCGTTTAGTTTCTCCTAAAGCATCTAAAACCATTTTGAATCTAATATTATACTATGAACGATATGAACAGTTGAAGAGGTAGAATGATACTGGTCCTTATACAAAAACTGTGTTTTATATATTAAATAGTTGGGTAGCTTGGGCTAGAAGATGTTTTAATCAATGATGTCAGTGTATGTTAGTTTGTTTTACATGTTTGGCATATTAATAATCAAATAACACAAGATGTAGTGATGATTTGTTGTTTTAATTGATTGACATTTTGATTGATTCATCACTAACTGTATCTGATTAAGTAACTGAGTACTCTTTACTTTTCACAAATTCAAATAATATCATTTCCCAAATAATGTTGAAATTTAAATATTGTTGAAAATTGAATAAACTTGATTTATAAAATATTGTTGAAATTGAATAAACTTGATTTATAAAATATTGTTGAAATTGAATAAACTTGATTTATAAAATATTGTTGAAATTGAATAAACTTGATTTATAAAATATTGTTGAAATTGAATAAACTTGATTTATAAAATATTGTTGAAATTTAATGAATTTGATTTATAAAATAATGTTCAATTAACATTTAATTAAAAAAAAAACTTGGCCCGTGTACAGCATTAATGCATGATAACTACATTGTGTGTAAAGTTTTAAAATATGTAATAATGTTTTAAAAATGATAATATGAAAATTGCAGTTCAATTTCATTTGTGACAATATAAAAAATACATGCTATTCGTGTTGGAAAGTTTCTCGACGCGAGACACACGACAAGATTAATACTCTATTAATCAAATGTAGATTAATCCTATCTTAATCCTCTCTTAATCCCTGATTAATCTGTTACCAATGTCACAGCTATACCCGTGCTTCTATCTAATTATATAGTGTTGATAAAATTTACTAAATTAACTATATCATGTGTTAAGGTATTTCTCACTATTAAAATGACCAGTGTAAAATCGATTATTTCGAACTAAAACACCGTATCCATTGATGAAATTTCGGGGACTTGAAATCCCTTTTAGTTATTTTCACAAGTGGTAAGTTAATTTATTCATTAAATAACATTATACAACATTCATTTAACTAATAGACTTGCGGGAATTCCTTTCTGTGAGGTAGCAGTTCCCCTAAGGTTACCGAATTTCCACATTAGGGACTCGCATCAATTCAGTTGACGAAAACTTAAAGCATTTCAAATTTCGACCAAGATTTTCATAAACATACCACATGTTTATGTTTGAGCCTTTGTTACCGATGACACAAAAGGCTACGGTAACGAACTTCATCGCTTATTATTTCTTCTTTCTAGTTTTCAACAAAAGTGAATATTGACGTGAACAAGGAAACGAACTGTCAAATCCGTAAATTCATGTCATGTTATTGTTCACGGTCTAGGTCTAGCACCTGTTTGTACCATACAAAGTGAATACCATAAAAAAAATATTCAGATGTCATTTCTCAGAACTTTGTAACATTAATTGAAATTGCTATCCAATACATAACTATAATTGTCATTGCACACAATTGAGGCCGATCTTAGGGATTAAATGATTAAGTTATCCTAAATAAAATGATAAACGAGGAATTGACATAAAAATTAACCACCGTCACTAATGTTTAGTGGGAGAGAAAAACTAACCTCGATGTTATCCCGTATCCAGAACAAATTCATCTAACCCCCAAAAGTCCAAACTGAATTGTTAAATACATTTCTTTAATTGAGATGGACAGATTTAATTTCAAAGAGAATTGGTCATTAATTAGCACAGAACTCGAGAATGTGATATGCAGCTAGGGGGGTATGTTAGAAGTGGCCCGTAGGGGGTATTGCATTGCTACTCCTGACTACTACATTAGGTAAACCCTACAGATTTATCTGCCCATAATCTAAGCAGGGGTACAATATATAGAAATCTCCCACGGCGCGTTACAAGATGTTTATTTCAACACTATATCTCTAAGCCAATATTGTCCAGTCCTTTCATCTACCTCAGACTTGTCGTCTTTCCAGAAGGCAATCAAAATGATAGGGAAAATTATAATTGTTTGGTGATTAACCAGTTTGTCTATCAACAAGTGTAGGGATACCAGAACCCGGGGAAGCTTTGATATTCTAGTTTACCAATGTGGTGACAAACTTTCTAAATTTAATAAGATAAACATTATTTCTTGCTCTTTGATCTTGTATTCCTATCAGAAAGACATTACAAATATGGACTTTCAACACCCTAACATATGGTCGGTGCAACTAGATTACATATTTTCAAAATGGATCAAATTTTTCTCACGGACAATGAGACCTGACCAGGTTTTCGGATGTCAATTTTAGAATATCAGTAAATCGAATTTCCCCTATTTATCATTGCTTGTATTTGTCTTGTCCTATCTTTTAATTTTGAATAGAAATTAAATCTAGTTAATTTTCCTGTGTAAATCTGTCTTGAATAAAAGATGACTAAGGCCAAAGTGCAGAACCCTGTAGGTTTCCCTCAATACCATGTGGAATAATAAAGTATATTTGCTATTTAAACATAGTTCAAAGTCAGACCAATTACACGTCCATGGAGACTAACCGACGTGAAATTAAGTTACTGTGAAAACAATTTCCTAAACATTTTGGTCACGTTATATTTCGAAACGTTAAACCCATAGAGAGTTCCTCACCAAACCAAACTTAATAAATATGCTAAACTTAAAATTGGAATTTACCAATGGATGGTTCCGTGAATAGGATTTTTATAGTTTGTCAAACCAAAATTTGTTAAATTCCTACCTGAAGAAGCTGGGCATCTCATGATGGCGATTATCTAATAGCACTAAGGTATAACTGATAATAATCCACACTCAATTAATCAAAATAGAATTATCCACAACTAAACATTACTGACAGGCACAGGTATAAAGGGAGAAGTGAACTCGAGGACGTCTATGATTGAAATGATACCTGCGTTAATTTTTTCATTCCTTATATACGAAATCCATAAAGACAATGGCAATAAACATGCATGACGGTACTACCTGAATAAGAGATCCTTAATTATCACCTTCAATTAACAATATTTAATGACAGGTAATTAGTGGGATACAGTAAAACACAGGTATATGACCACATCCTGCTTAATACACATGTGGCACCCATAAGTCACACACCTACTACCTGATACTATGGAATGCCATTTAACCCCCCACTCTATAATCCCACTTGTGACACATATCCCCATATAAAAATATAATACCCATTCATTGAAATAATTTTGTGAATATATGCTAATTTGGTTATCTGACTTTTCACTTGTAACGTACTTAATTTGAATTTAATGTTCTGAATGTATTCTAATTTGGTTATCTGACTTTCACTCGTAACGTACGTAATTTGAATTTAATGCTCTGGATATATTCTAATTTGGTTATCTGACTTTTCACTTGTAACATACATAATTTGAATTTGAATAATATTCCACATTCCGACGAATAATAATAAAAACAATACGTAATTCCTAGTTTCACAATAAAGAGCCGTCGATAATATAATTTTTTTCTTATTGAATGTAGAAAATTTAAATATTAAAAAAACATGTTTCAAAATGATACTGCTAGAAAAACGTGAGTGTTCAGTATATCATAAGTGTATTAATTCAAACAATAAAGGACCTAATAGATAATTTAGTAAGATTTTAATATCTGTTTTAAAGATATCGCCATTCATATGTTAAGAATTTAAAAAAATCAATGTTCAGTAATCTCAATACAGGTGTTTCTATTATTGGGCTATGTATTTTGTTTAAGGCTTGTGGCTGACATACGACTATTGTTTTAAGAGCGACAAAAACAATACACATAACACATACGTAGGTAAATCACCGGTAGTAGGTCTATGTATATTGTCCTTTATAAAGTTACAGCACTTTTTAACTAATACATCGGTTAAAAACTGTTATTTTACAAACTATTACAAATACTTTTATGTTCTAATGTTAAAAAGCGCGAAAAATCAACGTATGACACACTTTAGTATGACAATGTTTGATATTTGACAGTGAAATTAGTCACATTTAACATATCACAGTTTGATTGACAGTTTAAATACAGAATTACGAGCTAGCTCTTGGAATATAGATTATAGTTTATTACAAATATATGTTAATACATCAGCGTCAAATGAATATATGTAAACGGGTATAAGCTATGATAATGGCGATTTTCATTCCTAGCCAGGAAAATTATTATTGAAAAACTTTGTGTGGGTTGCAAGATTTATTGCTATTAGGCTATTAAAAACGTGTGTCTTGTTGGCATGTGTATAGCATATTGTGCTGTATCTAAATATAAATTAATAGAATTAAACTCAATCACTATTAGGGTTGTTAAATTTGCTTAATCTTATAACCGTTAAATCGACATGTGTATATCATGCGCTATACCTGATATCATGTACCTGTTGTACTATATAGAAGTTAATAAAATCATTTATCAAATCATAAACTAATTAAGATATAAATTCGATCAAGTTTTTATAACCGACATGTGTATATTATGAGATGTGCCCGAGTTTCCGTATCTGTTGTACATGGTTAACTATAAATCAATTACATTAAGGCTACCATAAATTAATTAAGTACTATCCTATCTTGATAGCATTGATTTGTTCCTTAAAACATGGTACACATCTAAAATATTCTAAACCTATGTGACTGTCATGCCATATCTTGTTTGTTTTTCTACTGTGTACTTCTACAAGTATGTATGGATGTCGTGTATTGAATGTATGCATTCAGTGTATTTCAATCCAAGGTAATGTATGAATGGATGTCGTGCACGATGCTATGTGTCTTTCTGGGAACGACTTTTCGAACTAAAATGGTAAAAGAAAAATCAATATTGTCAATATTAACATAACGGTTTTTTTCCTTCGACACATTTGAAATTTATTTAACTCGAGGAAAATGTATTTTATGTGTTTATATTGGTTCATTTCATAGGCCAGTATGCTTAAATATTGTGTTTCATTTATATAACAAACAACAACGCCCAGTATTTCCCTGATGATAAAAACGTGAAATATTATAGGCCCTACCCATCTACAAAAACATATTTCACATCTCAACATTTCTAAAAATATTAACGTTTGAAATCTAGATTCGTATTTGAGTAGGCTATCAAAATAACTTTTATTTACATTAAGTGATGTTATAGGGAAATGAAAGGAATTGTGATTGAGCGTCCTACTGTTCTGCTCCGACTGATCTAATGAAGACAGCCATATAGTGTGCTATATCGTATTCCAAAAACTGAGTGATCTTTAAGGTCTTGTTTTTTTGTCCCATTTGAACGACTAGACAGCTGTACTTGTCAGGCCCTCCGTTCTGCTCCAGAACGTGAAACCACGTCGGAAAATCCCAATGAAGGTTCTCAGCCAATACAGGGACCGAACACGTGATCTTCAAACTAGCGAGTCACCGAGGTCTCGTGTACACATTGGCGTGCACGTAAAAGATCCCTAAGCAGTTGGAATTCGACATAAGAGTAGGCCGTAGCGCCGCTGCCCAGGAAAGATTATCCTTATAGCACACCGTATGGCGTATGCCCGTCTTCATTAGCCCAGTTTAGGAGCAGAACAGTAGGACGTTAAACCCCATTTCATTTAATGTTACTAAGTAATTAATCATACTCGCTATACAATATGAAGTCACGTAAACTCGATAATTATCATTTTCCTTTGATTAATCGGCATTTAATATTTAGTCTTTGAAATTGGAAACTTGAAAAAATTAGATCATCTACATTATCACGTTTGATTAATCATCACAACAATCGACTGATCAGCAGGACCATTATTCAATAATAGTACATGTAATTATCTTTTGATATTCGAGACGAAGTCATTAATAACTTATATCTAATTGTTCACGTAACGAATTACTTTTTATGGTGTAATAATTACTGATTGGGCTAACAGTGAACAAAATATTAGAAATTGGCATCATTTATGTAAGAAATGGGCCATGTAGTAATTATTCTAAATGATTTTCAGATATTTATTTAAGCATTTATCTTGAAGTTCAACACAGGCGACTTCCTACGAAACAAAAGTCTTACCAGTGTCAAATGCAGATTAGTTAAATCTAAGACATTGTAACGGTTTAAACAGCTGGAAAGCTAAACAGTCCAGCAGAGAAGCTGCATTGCTCTTTTAAAGGTGACAATCTCATTGTTGTCATTATGTAAATACAGATTAACCCTTCTGGGTGGTACGGGGCACAGGATTACGAGGCAGGGGGAGAGTTTAATATGTATTAACATTATGTTTATATCTGTGATTTTTCCAAATGGCCAACCAGTTAAACTGTTTTTGCCCAATTGACACTAATTCTACCAGAACATATGTTTTGGTGGATTTACAAAAATATAGGAAGGAACCCCTGTGGAATAGCAGACACAATACTAGACTTGACATGTCTGATATATTTAATCAGAAAACAGGAAGGGGCGTCACATTACATGACAGTAATTATTCTAAAAAGAGGTTTACATTAATCCAACAGTACCCCCCCCCCCCCCACCTTCCAAGAAATTTGGTGAAAAATCGCTTGTGAAATTTATAAATGATTTACAAAACAAATATTGCCGATAGCTGCTTTTTAAATTTTTATTGACAAATTTATGTATGTGTTTGAGTTGAAGTGTGTGTGCGTTACATTACAAATGACTAAAGAAATGTATGGAAGCTTTGGCGATTGTACTGCGGTAAAACAAGAGTTACCCACCTTGATTCTGTAAAACTTTAGTCCGTTTCTTTTCTTGACCAGTACCAAAACAACTTGGATATATGCCGTCTGGTCCTAATGTCGGTGAATCATACAATTTCAATCTCTTGTACGGGCTGACAATTCTATTCTCTATATCTTCATGGTCGCTTCCATCAGACCCCACCTCTCTCCGCTTCATACAATTTTCCATCATAAAATTCTCCATCGATTCTGTAAACATAAAAATATCCATCTGTAAACATTCATCGATATGTCCAAACAAAACGCTACCAAAATCAAGACACAGGCAAACGCTGCCTCTGCCTCCGAATACTAAAATGGCGCCTACTGTTCCCTTAAATGTTGATTTGAAATTTTATTCATAAGAGAAAAATAAAACAATGTTTAAATCGTACGTCAGCACAGCTGATGAGTTTTTGATTCTAAATGTAATGACTGTTTGATAGTGACACTTTAATCATTCTATATTGTTTGTTATTAATTTATCTGAACACTTAACCAACAACGTTTTATTCATTTCAACTATGACAATTAGTTTGAGATGATGATGCGAAGTTGATGGTCAGACCACTTCATTTTCCTTCTAATATTTACTTATGCTAATTGTTTTGTTTTGTTACGCATCAACAAAACAATGGGTTTCCATTAAGGACAAAATCTCGACGGTAACAAAGGGGTTCGTTTTACTTATACAAATTATATAAAGGAAATCAACAGTCGAATGAAAAAGATTAAATTGTGACACTTGAATAGTTCGATCACCTTCGTATTGTTTATGTATCTGAATTACTAAACAATATAACAGTTTACTTGTAATAATTTACACACTGAATAAGCTTAAGGGAAGACAACTCTGGGAAAAAATTAATACAAAACGATACCTCAAACCAGGCTATCAATATGAAATGTACTTATATCATACGACGGTAATACCAGAATCTGTAGAATGATTCATCAACATAGTTTGTTCGTAGAATTTGTTTATCAAAATGGTATAAATGACAAAGTTCATAACCGTCCTTTGAATATTAAAATGGAAAGTCGTCTTCGACTGCACGGTCCATAGTCAATATTGTTTGAACCATTTTTTGTACAAGATCTTCACACTGATATTTTAAATTCAAACCTTTTGTCAGTTAACAAATGCTGTAAAAATGTCGCTAAGCTGCGAGCAAACTAGTACACCCGTTCTATATCCTGTCCTTGAGCTTACCTCGGCACTCGCAGAATTCAGATCCCTACTACGAACAAACTCAACTGAAAGGAGTATTTGACCCCCTAATGCCTAGGTTCGCAAACTTGGGCTAAAGGTTACGGAATCAAGCCATGCTTGTTTAAGATGACACTAGTCCCCAAATTTACTCAAATAAACGGGAGATATTCGGTGATAAACAACATCTAAACCTTGTTTAAATATAGTATTTAACGTGTAAACTGTTGACATGCCTATTCTACAATCCTCACTTTAAACTTATGATATTATTTATTCTACATATATTTAAAGATTCCGAAGGCGTTAACCACTGATTAGGATAAGACAAGACAAAGTTAAATACCTTTAAAAATCACAAGAAGGCTATATTACAAAAACAAGAAGATAAAGCTGTGTATTGGGCGAACTTTTTGCCGTGCTACAAAGCAACGCAGTAGCGAGTAATTCTAGAGCGTGTCGTTTGTCCATTAGAACACTATTTCAATTAGCTATGCGAAAAATACCGAACCAAAAAATTCATGGCCGTTATAATCACTTCTAAATTGATAGTTCCGTACTAAAGAAATAGGAAACGTATGTTAAAGGGTACGCTTTGCATCTTTAAAGGACACGATATTAAACATAAAGCCAGATATATTTCTATAAGATTACAATTGATTTAATTTGACATATATTTATGTACATGTAACTGTCAAAATCGACTAACACACATTCCGGAATTTGGTATTTCCGATAATTCACATCTCAATGAATAGCATGGCAATTATTTTTTTTATTTTTCAATTAGAATTTGTCACGTCAATGTCATGGCCGAAAGTCAACAAGGTTCAATTTTAAAAGAAAACAATAGTCAGTGATGACTGGGGGACCTCTTGGTGTTAGAAATTGTCACGGTTACACAAATGTCACCACCCGGCCGCCTAGAAAAACCCCGGTTCAATTCATCCCCAGTATAATTAATCTAATAAGGAAGAGCAATTTCCCATCTTGTCGCCAGAGAAACCAGATAGGGTGAATTATGAGAGGTTACCCCCCTTACCGCCTTTATTCAATCACGTTTGTATAGAAGTGACGGGAATGAGTGACAAGTGAAATCTCTTCTGACCAGCCCTACCTATTACCATTTCACCAATGTTATTTTCTCGAATCAGAATTACTACCAAGTAATCCAGAGTCTCAATACTGGAAACTTTTTAACAACTTTTTTTATAAGTGGGATTTTAGTATGATTGTATTTTGAAGTTTAATGGTGTTATTATATTACTTGTGACAAGTCAACTTACAGTCAGGTGAACCTTCACCCTGGTATCTTTATAATAAAACCCAGTCGTGTTAAATTTCTGGCAGCAATTAAATATTGAATATGTCAGTATTAATAAACTGCTTTGTCAAAATTTAAATTCTATGTAATTTTGTCAATTTTAGTTACGGAATGTGAAATATGAACATCTATAACATATCTATTTTTTCTGCTATTGGGGAAAACCCTCTTTTCGGTGATTACTGTCATTATTAACAACACCTCATTTGCAAATGTTCGGACTTGTTCATCCATTTAGTTCTTTGAGATTAGTTTTTCAAAATATACCATTCCTGTTTTAAAAAAAAAAAAAAAAAAAAATCTACTTCCTTAATTCTTAACAGCCAAGAATACAGCAGTGATCTTTTAGGGGCATTTTGTAACTGGATGGAGCAAAAAATTAGAACACATTCTTATGCAAGAACAGTTACTGATTTATTTACACGCCGTTTCGAAGAGTATTCTTTTAACGTTTTCAAGCAAGTAAAAGAATACAACAGCTCATAGTCTGACCTAATCCTATCTAGTTTTACAAAAGAATGTTTTTGAAAGCCCGAACCAAACAATGGCGTGACCGGCAGCCGGTAACCATAGGCCTTACAGCACTGGAAAAGAGTTTTTGTGAGGCATACCCCAGGACTTCTTCGACGGAAGTAAGATGAGACACGGTTTATCAGTAAAGTTATAACCGTAAAGTAAATGTACTATATAAAACTAGATGAGGTCTAGTCATCCAGAAAACCAATGAACACTAACAGTGGGACATATGACCCCTGTCATATATAATTAATAACTTGTAAACTAGTTAAGGGGGATAATCTGATAACTACTTCCGAATGAAAACAATTTTAGTTATCTGAAATTTTGAATGGCAGCAGAGCGTGTCTTCTATCCGGTACGAAGGCGTGTTTTTTTATAATATGACATACTGAACTATATTAATTAATTCTAAAAGGACCATTTCAGAAAAATCATCCTTTTTTCAATAATGGCTTTTCTATTTATAAAATCGACAAGTGTTTTATCTCTCAATAGGCCCAAAACTGTATTTCATTGACCTAGATAATACACAGGGACTTTCTACATTTTAAAAACAAACAGTATTGTTGTTTAGAAACAGTAGCTGATGACAGGAACACAAGTTGTTGCTTGTATTGAGTTACTATCACTTGTCGAAAAGTGAAAGATTTATGACTATCGTGTTTTGTTGTCGACAGTGACAGATCATCTGGTCGTGGCTATCATATTAACTTTACAGCTCTCCCTTTTACATCATAACTTTTGTATGATCACGTGGCCACGTCTAGAACACATGATGCCACTTATTAATTTTATGGAACGTTCACCTAACTAACAAATTATGTTGTGCTTTGTATTTTAAGTAGATGTTCACCTTGCCCTGACTGCATACCTTATACCAATTCTTATTTTGGGGTAAAGTTCGCATATCTAACAATTTATGTTGCGCTCTTGTGTTTGAAGTAGATGTTTAAGAAATTAAATATGAGCCATATTTCCACTTATATTTAAATATGTTACTCCTCCAAACCCATTTACTTTAATTCATAGATTGAGTGTTAAATACGTTACGGTCCTTACAACCCATCTACTTTTAATTAATAGGCTGGAGGATCTCTATTAACTGACCATTTTAACCATATCTTATCTTCATCCAATCTACTTATAAAATATAAAGTACTCAATTTCCTCTCTTCTAACATACTATGTTTTTCTTTTATCAAAAACATTTACTTAACAAATGACCAATAAGGACAGCGAGTCCCTCTTTGTACAAGCTTTAACCCGAGTGTCAATTTTAAAAGAGCCCAATATCATTCAGGTCTGTAGAGCCTTTCAAATTTCTCTCAAACAATTTAACCCTTGTCTTCCATGTTTTGTGTTTCCTTTTTGCTCGAATCTGAATCTAGTTGCCCCCTGCTGTATGATCCTGTATAAAAATGGCCGAGAACTGACACTAAGAGATTTAAAGCCCCACCGTGTTTTATACAAGTGCTAGTGGTCCAACCAACTGCTTAAAGAATGGGTTAGCAGGTGCCCTTTAGGGTGGTCACTACTTTATGTAAACGTCAATTCAAGCTTGAGGCCAAATGAACTCATTGGTGGCCATGTGGGGTACATTTAATATCAGTGCTGTTCCGTTGAGGCTTATCTTGACCAAATCCGACTTCCCTCCATGTTATGACGTACTTAGTCACGGATATCAAGTATATGACTATTAATTACTTTATGCCTGGAAGTTATGGCTTAACTGTTATTGTTTTTGGTTACATTAGTTTAAAATACTGTAGCTAAATCTCTGGATGCTGATATGTTCTATAATAGATCACATTTGGTAGATTTATAAATATGTTTGACAGCAATCTTATGGGTTACGTTTCATTTACTCTTTGCTCTTTAAGGGTAGAACTTGCTTTGGGCATAATTTTGTGTTACTAAAATTACTTTGTCTACAGGTCTTTTTTTAATTGGTTTTATATCCAATGACATTATGTGGAGATTAATATGTGCATTGCATAAACGTAAGGAGATACTAAAGTCTTGGGAGGGCTGAAAAAACTCCTCATATCCACGAGGCTAAAGTATCACGTTAGAAGAAAGAGTACAGTTTTACTGTTGATTGTTAGATACATAAAATTCTCGTTTATTATAAGATTATCTCGACGTGTGTTATAGGATACAAGTAGTAAACAGGTAGAAGGGCTGTGGCCATCATAAAACCAAGAATACCTTTTACAACGTGGTCTTGTTAGATACCCCATAAAACTTGATGTAACTGATTGCTTTAAGCTGATAATCATTTAAATCTCACTCCTAGAGTCTCTCTTTTAACGAAAATTCTTCAAAGAACAATCGAAATAGAAACATAACTATACCAGGTCCATTACCTTTAAAGGTCTTGTTTTACGACCTCCTCCTTTGCATCAGTGAAGAGTAAGAAGTTTATGAGATGTGTCCCTACCGTGTGTATTCGTATATAACCCTTCATTTCCCAGGCTTCAGAATCAGAGAATTTACAAGGCGACAAATCAAAGTAACAACATTATATAAGGTTGTTTTGCACTGCTAGGCATGATTGAATTTTAAAAGTTTACACAAGTTTGAAGTTGTTAACGCAAAAAGGGGATGATATTAATATGAGTCTTATGTTTTCTTACACCTCAGCACACCGTCATCGTGTAACTGGGTTTGTAGTTGATTTGATCACATGCTGACTTCAAGCTTATAAATCTGTCTTCTTTTATCTTTATCCCTTGCACTCCAAAGAACCGGGATGCCAAATTATCTTTTAATAATTCCTTGCTCCATGTTTGGGCATAGCATTCAGAGGCCGATAGAAGTTTTTGATTTTATCAGTTTGAGGTTCATTTCGTTTGCTCAGTTTAAGAAGTACAGCCAAATCTTTTGGTTACGATACTGCCCTTTAGCACGTTAATACATGACCGATTAAGTTTTGGTACTATGTTAAATTTTTATACTAAAGATATTTCCTAATGATCTTCTCTCTAACGAATCTTTTGTCATGGAAATCGAAAAAGGTCACATTATGCATAACAAATTTCTAATCTTCGGATTAATATTCTATATTTTAAAGCTTCAACAATAGATGGATCTCGTTCTGAATCTTTATGGAGCCGGAATATGCAGTCTGTTAAGGACTGGTTTAACTAATGCCCCCATCAAGCAACTCCTTCCTTAGATGTTTATCCTTTGAACGCTGATGTTGAAAGGATTCGTGTTTGGCCCACTAACAATACATGCAGTCAACTGTTTCTGTATCTTTTTTGTCCTGCATACGAATGAGCTGATTATAATTATAAGATAGCGATTACTTTACTAAAGACAAGAAGATCACCCAAACGTCACAGTTGAAACTACAATTTATAAAATCAATAATCTTTCTACAATAAAAGAAAAGAAAAAATTCCCAAACTAATAACGAGTTTTAACAATAAAAAGATAATCTCAATTATTTTAATCTGATCAAAGTAGAGGTAATTATAGGGCAGATGCGGGTTTCAATTTCCGATGAACATTTAAGGGGAGGTTTTTTGCTCCAGGGGTGAAATAACTGATACATGAACAGTCATAGCCTCCGTCAATAATAAATGAAGCTAGCCCCCCCCCCCTCCCCTGTTCATAGACATAATATTATTCATCCAATTGTTTTTGAATTTATCGATCGACTAACCTAAAGAACTATGTAAGTAAATTTAGGGATAATTTTCACATTTCTGGGAAATGCTTTGTAAATGAACATAACAAAACCCATATACCCTAGTAACTGTGGGTTTTTAAGTTGTTGAAAAGAGGACAACAAATTTCTTCGGGCTACTTCTCTATAGAATAACCTGGTATTATACCAGAAAATCCTTGAAACAACATTGACTCTTTTTAAACTATAGATTCCATTAAGGAGGAATGTTATTTTGAGTGAAGTGATCAGTCCAGTAGATGTAGATAGGGTGGGAATTTTAGCTAGTATTTGATGGCTAGACAGTAGCTAACTGATTAACCAAACAAAGAAAGCTTTAGTACCTAGATTAGTCTATTGTTCCCAGACAATTAGCTACTGGTATGTTCTATTATGTACAATAAAAGGTTGGATATCACACTAAACTACCTGTTGTATTTAACTTTAACTACGTTTACATTATCACCCATTGTATTAGCCTAACAGTTTGATTCTATTCTATCAATACCTTCATCACCCTCCACATCACTGGTATTTGGTTTGAGTCTTGTGACACTTCAACATTTCCGTTTATATTTACATGTTAACAACATTCAACCCTCTTGCATCCTGTACAATCTACATACAGTCCCACTCGTCCAATCCTTTTATGACTAACGTGAACTAATATATTATTCATTAGACACTAGAAATATGTTTTAATATCTGGGACAATTACTGTGTTGGGGTCGGTCATTCATCATGGAATAGTTGAAGAGGGCTGGGAATGGCATCACCTGCCTCATGACAACCTGCTGTTATTCACAAATAAAAGGACAAAATGATTTGATTATCAACATGAAATCAACTGCTCAGCACCTTCTAATCATAGTGTAGCACATAGAATATTTTGTTTTTATAATCCAATAGACTCATTTATCAAAGTGAACATCACGTTCGAGGAATCTTCACCTGTTCTCTTTAATTTGGACGATTTTCGTGCGACGGAACAATGAAAGTTTCAATATTAGACTAACCTTAATCTGACCTCCGACAAGGTTTCTTGTTGTTTTGTTAAACTGATCGCCTTGTTTCTCTCATATTGAGGGATTGTAATATTGATCATAGTGATATGATTGTGACGTGATTGAAATAGTAGAAGATGTCTTGGCGCTGTTGGAGAGGTGACTTTGATCTCACACGAAGTACACCGGGCGAAAGGGGATACTAAGTTACCGATTTCGACATCGTTGAATGGTTTCCTCCGATGATCACGGTTATTGTGCATCATTAAACAGTTTATAGTATTACATGTGACCATTTAAACAGATTTTTCATATAGCTAAAGCACCATAAAAATATATTTAATTGTTTTTGAGTTGTAACAATAGTTTGCAATTAAGTTTTTTAAACATGCCGCTGTATGTGTAGAGCGATTAATGGGAAATCGTCATGAAAACACTGTAAAATATTCAGATTGGTGTAAAAAGGGTTGCGATTGGTAATATAAACACCACAAACGCTTTGTCCGTCAACAGTAGTACCTCCAGTATTTGTTTTAAAGGCGAACTGGACGTTTTCGGAGTCTTTGAAGAAGCCGCGGACTCTTAAGTAGCCGGCAGAGTAATCAATTGTATTGTGGATACAATTCGATTATCAGGGTAATGTCAATAGATTTAACATTCTGGATTTAGGGAACAACCTAAAACATCCTAAACCTGGGTAATGACCAAATAGACATGTTTATTTTAACTATTCTACTGACAAGATACAATTTCCACTTAGCACAAAGTTTTAAATTGGATGTACTGTTTTGCAATAATAATGAGAACTATTTAGTCATACATGCTAAATTGAAAATAGACAGAGTAATTGGGGTAATGTAAGGCTATGAACCTTAATTAAGAATAGACCCATCTCCATTTAAATGTTATAGCAACACTATCTTAATGTATTTAGGTGTCTAGAAACTTCCCGGGGGTCAAAAGGCGGTTATACTGTAGGTTTAATCATTGTTCAAAAACGAAAATCATATCTTCTTAAGACATCAAGATTTTGACAGCCTTTAAACGAAAGACATTGTACGATGTGTGCAGGTACTTGAAGTTGTTGATAAAGATATGACTGATAGCCCAACACAAATTTCTATATCAAACAAACTAAATTTGATTGACTGATAAATGATAGAGGGGTTCGTCCAACTAAGGGTCTTCTCGACCTCAATTTACCAAGACAACAACACAGGTCGCAATGACTGACAACACAACCAAACCAACATTGCTTCAGCTACAAGCCTTGGGGGTGTTTGGGGGACAATGGACCTCCAAGGCCTGTATGGATAAGTACAGGCAAAGCAATACCGATTAAATCATACGGAAAACTAGTTGTTTTTTGGATATCTTGGGGTGGAGCGCTATAATCATTTCAATGACGATATACTTGGAAGCCAGACCACCGCCTTATAATCATGCCAACAAGATTCAGCACCCATAAGAGGGGTTGTATTCGCACTTATTGTGACATACTGGTTCAAGTATTTTGAAATTTCCTGAACTGGAATAATTGTGAAGAACACTAACTTATGAAAGAAGCACCAGCGCACCTTATCATTAACGCTACAGTGAACATATATTATAAAACATAAAGTAGTCATATAATGGAGTGGTACAATTTTAGATTTTAAATATCATGGAGTGGCATAGTTAAAGAATTGCAACATTTTTAACTACCGAAAGAAAGATAATATCGTAGGTGTCGGGTTCGCGTTTCGGTGGAAGATAAATAGGTCAAGCGAAACAGTGACTGGAAGACAATGATCATTAGATGTAAAACTGGGTGGAAATGTGCTGAACATAAAGAGTCCTCATCTGCCACTTGAATCTTTCGTAATGAAAAGAATGATACAGTAGCAAAATACAGCTCGCCGGGACCTAATGAAACACGCCAAATTGAACTTCAAAGACCCCGACTGACATGGCTGATGATCCCAATATTCAAATCCTTGAAAATCCGTCACCTATATGTCGTAAGTTTGACAGATTGGTTTGGTTCATTAGCTTAATAACGACTTTTGGACTTGATATCACAAAAGATTTATCTCCCCCCGTTATGATCTCTTTATGAATTCCACGCAAATTAAAGAGCCGAAACCAGGTATAAATCGCAATAATATTAGATGCGTAATGCGGCTAATATTCCATTAATAACACCTGGGACCACGTGATATTTTTAAGAACTGGAGTATGCAATACGACTGGAAATGGATGTCCACTCTTGTCACGAGACCGTCACAAAGGGAACACTATAAAATAAAATATCATATGACATTGGGGTTGCACAGGGGTAACTGTTGTTATTGTTATTCTTACTCTTCAGTTTGTTCACACGACACGTTCCCGACAGTTCATTACAAACGTGACTTTTTCAGGTTTAGTTTTCACGTGAAGATTGAAGCTGTGGAAAATTCATTGGGGGCCCCTGATGTAGCATTGTAATGTAATTTTATGACTTTTAAGAATGCTGCTGCACGCTATTTGCTAATTGGTTATTTACTAGAATATATTAAAAATTACCAGAGCATGACACACTACACCATTTATATATTCAACTAGATTCATATCAACACCTGTTAAACAATTTTGATTTGAAATTAACCCGAAACGTCACTTCGTATCTATAAGATAAATTCAAGTGAGAAGTTAATCCAAAATTCAAAATGTAGCTAAATATTACAAATTTGTTGCGTAACATATATTAAAAAAAATAATAATTCGATAATCACAATTGCCTACTTAATTTTTTATTTTTAAAAAAAAAAAATTTTTCGAGCAAAATAATATAATTTAGTCATTAAATTGTTTTTTGCCAGATTTGACAATCGTTGTGTATATAAAAGTTGAGGACAGCATTGTAATATACATGTCAGATTGTCAGGGATGTTGGTACGAGTTGAAGAATTTATGATGTGCTTTTTATTGTTCTCTGTTTAGATCTACTAGTATATAGACAAACAAATAATTGAAGACAGGTCACCGGGTTCAGGATGTTGATAGATGGACACATGTTAACTTCACATTAATTAAAATCGGTTGTTGGGATGTACATGTAGTCATCGTAACCTTTTAGGGCCACAAATTCAGTTTTAAAATACGTTTAATATTCTAGTTGTTTTGGGAGTATTAGTTTTAATTTAATTTTACATCCCTTTTTAAAATCTAATCTATAGAAACGTGTTTCTGTGGTTGGTAAAAAAAACCCCCATCTTATTATTGTGCTAAAATCCCCTGTGTCAAACACAAACTGACGTGGTCACAATTATATGGGGTTCAAGCTTACACACTTTAAGCTCGAGTCTAATTAAAAGGACTATAGGCGTATCAACCAATGTTGACATTCAACACAATCTACTAAAAGAGGGTTTTCATGTCTGTGTTAGTAATTTCGCCTAACTAAGTCCTGCCATTTTCACCCCATAATGAAATCTATCGCCAGTTAGTGAAAGGGGCATGAAAAGATGAACTTGAGAAGAGAGGATAAGAATCTTCATAAAATAGCCGTATAAAATATATTTGTACTTCGTAAGAGCATGTTAAAATTTCTCATTAGAGATTATGCGAAAGGACTTAACTTTTAAGACCCTGTTGCTTAAAAAGAACAACAACATTATGTCCGTTTGGAACCGCTTGAAAACCGTTTTTGGTATTCAGAAAGCGTGAACTCGATGCGTTTCGAAAGTTTGATTCTTTCTGAGAGAAAAAAGGGGACATGCAGATGCCTTGACCATAATGCTCTAGACTAAAGATTTATGGAATTGTATAAAGGCACGGGGTTATACATTTCCGTATCATAATTTACAACGAATTTACAGGATGTGTCATAAAGCTGACAGCTTGTCGTAATGTTATGGTGGCTGTAGCTCTGGCTTAGTTAATAGGTGCATTTAGGAGGAAAATTGGTAAAGTCAGTGGAAAGATGAGAAGCAGGTTGACCTACACCATTTAACTTTAACTATCTCGATGGTCAGTTCCCACGTTAATACTACCCTGGATTCCGGCCCTTTATCAGCAAACCACTTACCCACTGATAAAGTCAATAACAAAAGACCACAAGCCTGCAGAGTTGTAGTCAATAAAAAGAATGTAGACCACGTATATGTACCACACAATGCGGTTAACCACATCCTGGCGACATTAGGTCAACTTCATATCTTGACTTTAATGCACTTTACCTTTTATGCCCCCCCCTCCACCTCAAACAGAAACCCTCCAAGAAAAGTAGCGTTTGATTTAATTTGTGACTAATCCCTTTTCTAGCGCTACTGTCGATACACAAAAGTGTTGTAGTTTACAAATTATATGTAATGTATGTATATTTGTACATGGCAGTGTATATTGACATACATGATACTCACATAGTAAATAATGTTGACTGTTATATAGCCTTACATCTGAAGCGATGTAAACAATCATTCAATTTACAATAAACACTTTTAATCAAATACTAATATAGTTTAGTATTATATCTGATAATTTCACTAATAATACGTGTATCAGAAAATATATTATATTTAATTTTAGATCCGTTTTTAAAAATCATAAAAATGCCATGTTTTAAAAATTCTGATAATAACATTTTTCAACAAACAATCATTATAGTGACATAACAAAAATTAATTATCGATTTTAGTAATAATCGTTGAAAATCGATATTGACAGCGCACTTTCACAATACTTAATAAAACTCTAATTAATTATTATGCGCGTAATATATAATTAATTGTTTATCAACAGCCTGCATAGGTATTACAATTAATAATTAATATGCTAGTTATTGTTTGTTGAAGTTTTATGTCATTATTTGTTGCAGTTTTTTTTTGGTATTTTCTTTGATAATAATTTGAGTTTACCACACGTACTTACTAACTGAATGATATGGCAATAAAATATTTTGTTCGTATTTTTAGTTTGATAAACACAGATGGATGACATCTGCTGCTATCGTACAACTCCTGTGCTAGACTTTTAAACTTCATACATTTTATACAAGAGCTCCATTGTGTCTGACATATTTAGTCTCCAGTTGTCGAATGCACACAGCCATGTTGCCAATACAGAGGCTCAGAGAGTAAACACACAGAGATACGCGTTTAAAAATGACATTAAATCTAACTTACCGTTTTATATTATGTTATATCCACTGTTAAATATTACAGCCTTGATGATTATATATAATACATTAATACGTATCCATAGTATAATAACAAAATAATCCTTGAACGAAGCCACTGAAAGTCCAGTTACTGTTCTAAACTCATAGGCCTATACAATAGTGGAATACTGTCTGCTTGAAGTTAACGTTGTATTCACCGCCTGATGACGTCATGGACACAGCGCCCTCTATTGGTTACTATTATACGCGATTCGCGGGAGGACAGATGCTACGCTCGTTTCAAATGACTGACTGATGCCGGTTGAATGGGTCCTCGCTGTTTTACTACAATCTATGGTCACGTGATCAATTCTTCTGCATTCTCTTAATGTGCTATTTTAAAAGCGCGAATAGAAAACAACGCGTGCTATGGCTAGGCAATGCAAACATTTTACTACAGCAGGTGTAATAATTCCCTATAATATAATATGAGCTTGACGAAATATGAAAACATTACAGCTTAAAGAGAATAGGAGTCGAATTATTCGTCTTGGAATACAATAGGAAATGATAACTCCATTGATGTGCTATGGAGCGTTTAATAGTTTGTAGAAGACGTGTAGTCTATAGCTCTAGGCACTACCTACATAATCTATCTTATATTTTCAATCACCCATCTGTCTTAATGATAGTTTTGAGCGATGATAAAGACTTTAACTCTGTCAATTTTACCTCTAAAGAACCCCTTACTTATATAATGAAGCATCTCAACATACTTTAGATGTAATCACATACTTATATATATTTATACATTGTATAGCCTACATCATACAAAAATAAAAGAGAAAAAAAGTTTTTTATGTTGATCAAAAAAGATTGAAATCAGTATATTTGTTGATCAATATCATATTTTATAATTTTAGTACAGGTGTGTAGCCCACCTTTTATATTTCTGACATAAACATATTTTTATTTTACAATTAAAAAAATCCTTATTTTAAAAATGTAAGCAGGCCTAACAAATTTTAAGATGTGATAAATAATTTGAAAACTATAAAAGTAACGTTACCCTAAAATAAATATGCATATACAACAGAACTGAAGGCTCGGTTAATAGAACGTGTTTTTTTTTAAAACACAAAATATGTTTAATTTTTATATTCAAGTTACTTGAAGACCACAAAAATCTTTGATATCGAAAGGGAATTCAAATTACGTGCGTGTTACTAATTATTCGAGACCATATCGTGATGAGTTACGTCCCTTTGCCCACAACTACCCATGGATTCCAGCTGTTATCTGGAAAACAAGAATCCGTCGTATGATAATGTAATGTACGATTAATACTGTGCAATTTATGCAATATACAGTAGAACTTGTATTAAGCAAGCACCCAAGGGAAATTTAAAAATGGTTGCTTAATGGAGGTGCTCTTTGACTAGAGGTATCCAATATTGCTCCAACCCCTACCACAAACATTTTTTGGGTGCTCTTTGAAGCAAGTGTTCACTGATTAGGAGTGCCTGCTCGAGCAAGTTCTACTGTACCTAGTATTTCAAGTTTTGAGATAAAGGCAATGAGTAGGTACTTTTGTCAATGCTGAAATTTCCAGGCATTAATACATGAGGCTTTTCTGATTGATGTCGTCCACGAGCAAGCGTATGCCTATTCTCATTCTATTGCTACTTCTTGTTTCTTTGATTAATTTGCATAGCGTATAGTTATTCCAACATGGATGGCATATGGTGTTGATTGATACTGAGTTATGTCTTCCAAAAGCAAGTTGAATAACATAAATAGAGTTTAGTAATTGCTGAAATGGGCTAAATAAAATATTTAATTGAAATAAGAGCTTGGTTCTGGGCTATAGACTCGCTTTATTTACCAGAAATTGTTTTCTTAGACGAGGGTAGTACATAAGAGCGATGATATATATGAAAGACCCAGGGGTCTCGTTATAACGTAGACTAAACTAAGCGCCATCAACCATTGGTGTTTTAGTTTAATTAACAGGCAATTCTCGTGACATAATTCTTATCTCGACCTCGTATCAATTTCTTATCCAATTTTGTGTTCAACATTCGCGTATCTTCACGGCGTTTAATTATTTTGATAAACTTGCGTTTGGACTAGTGTAGTTTTATAATGGACCTTATAAAACGATTTACGCGACAAAAGTCCAAGCAAATCCAAAATAATTCCATTCGACATTTATTCTCAAATAACGTCTTAAAATTTGAATAAATGGGATATATCTTTTTCGTTTGTTTTAGTATCCGCTGATTTCTTCAGAGGGCATCAACTGAAAATACTCTGAAAATTCACATGGATTTGTTTTGCGATGTAGAATTGTTTCATTTTGCTATTAACGATACAATAATTCAATGATAAAAATTCAATTAAAAAGACGACGATGACATGTTTGCAATTTAGATATGAGTGAGATTGGTCATAATTTAATTACACTGGGAAATCTTAATCGATGTCATAGTAACGTATAGATTTACAACGTGAGTAATAAAACTGTATTTAATAACTCGCGCATTCCGTTGATGCGGTAGACCTCTAGTCGTCCATATTTGTTTGTTGATTACGTCGCTTATGTAATTAATATACGATGATATTTGTAGAATATAGAAAGACAATGGGTCGATGGTCAAGAGATTCTTGCTGTAGATTGCCAAAACACCCATACATCAAAGTCATGAACAGGTCTTAATTTCAATTAACTCCTTGACCCCTCAATCTGACATTGTTCTATGTCACGGCAAACATTAATGTCTTGATTCATAATTTATGTGAATTTTGTTTCACAGACTACAAGAAACGTATAATTAGACAAATTGGAGTGGTTAATATTGTAAAATATGGATTTATTGATTATCATACAACACGACTAAACGTTTTCCTGCATACAGTGAAGAAACAGCGAGATGTTAAAATCTCCTAATAAAACCAATGGTCGCTACAGCTAATTTTATCTAATTTATTGAATGTTCTTCATACAGTAAATATAAAACCAGATTTTTTTATCTTCAAATGAAACTTAGTACAACCGACCGCCATTGCAGCTAATACATCTACTAATAGAATCTTTAAAAAAAAATACTAGTACTCTAAAAAAGAAAATCTAGTAATCCCAATCGCGACACCAAAGGTGATAAACAACAATAGCCTGTACATTATAATCCAATGATATTACAAATAAATTATTTATAAAACATTTGTAAACACAATGATGTAAGTAAATTTAAATAAAGAGCTACATGTAAGTACAATATAAGGCTATAAACAATAACAATATTATCATAAGATGTCTAGACAAGAGGTATGCTTGACACTTGGTCTCGTGCCGTTAATACCATAATCTTAATCCATAATCCCGTATCTTCACTCCTTCAATCAATTTGTTTAAAGTTTACGATGGCCAGCCTAAATAATTTATAAGAACTTATGTTAAGTATTTTACTTATATTTACATTATAGGGCCAGACGTACATATGTACACATACCTTAGTGAACAAACAATCCATTCACTTTCGTATTAAAGAAACTGTATGTTATTTTATTATAAGTAATCCAATGTGTACTGTTTTCGTATACTTAGTACTTTCACTCTGATGTCTGGCGCTCATCTTTTTATTATGTCTTTGTTGTTGTTTTTTTTATAATTTTATGTGCATCCACCTTTGCTCTAAAATAAAATCCCTATTCGCGCTGAACAAAAGTAACTAAATATATGTATACGATTACAAAAACATTTATTACCAGTAATATAATATTATCTTTAAGACAAAGCTGTGTCTTAGAATAATGGATTGGCCCAAACTTGTGACTAAGATGATCTGGAATTTCAACTAAGACTCATGTTACAGTTTTAGATTTGAAGGTATTCTGACAAACTTCTAATTAATGACAGATAGTTAAATATAAACAGCTAAACACGAGAAAATGTTAATTGAAACCTGTGCTGTTTATAACTGGTGTTAATATATTAGTCGTGTGCTACACGTGTACGTTATTTACATATTCTGTAATAGTCTTTGATATAATAGTCACAACAGTCGTAAATATACTTTATACACTTAAACATAGGTAAATTAACATTATACTCTAATTACATATAATTTATACACTAAATTAACGTTAGACTATACTGTGTATTGTGTATAAGCAAATGGGCGACTTCATATTCATGATGGTTTTCATTAAACTTGTAGTAACATTGAAAAAAACATATAAACTGACAGGGTAATTGTGTTACACTCCTCTGTGAATTCAGTACTCTGAAAATGGTGCATTACGCTCGAACTTGATCAAATGTTCATAAAATCTAAACTCAAGCGCGTGGAATTTCATATAGTTAAAGAGGCGTTAGCAAAGAGGCGTTAGCGTTTGGGAGATTTTCGCTAGTCAGTAAGAAAATAATTCGTCGCGATTAAAGTTACAATTTACGCGCGATGCAAATCTTTTGGGCTTTTTCCAAGAGTTTAACTAAAATCCACAATGCCCTACACACAGTGACACAATGCATTGACTTTCGATAATTGCGCGAGTCTAATAAAGTCATTTCAAAATCGTTCAAAATTAATTAGGCCAATGTGATATTATTCAAAATTGATTAGGCCAATGTGATATCATTCAAAAGAGATTAGCTGAGCCAAATATGATTTCATTCAAAATAAATTAGGTGAGTCTTAAGTTTTTTCAAATATGTTTTTATTCCAAATTAATTACATTTATTTTCTTGATAAAGGTGATTATTCCTATTTAATAAACATTTTGGACGTACAACTACAATAGGTTTTGGACGTCGAATCATATACATGTTTTTCATCGTAGAAGGGGCCAATTTCTTTCCAATCTCTATTTTTAAAATGAATATGTAATGGAAACATTGACACGCGTAACAGCTCTTTTAAATAGTTGAAGGATTTGTCGAGATCCACCCGATGTTACTAACAAAAGGCGAGCTTATATGAAGGATGCTACTGTTATTTCAATCAATTTTGTTTATATTACATTCATTCTTTGTCCCTCTGTTACATCTTCACTGACACCAGTTTTATTTATTTAAAATCGCCAACAAATTTACACGTTCATGCTACTGACAGTCAAGAGTTTATAAAAACCCAGCTACCTCATTATTTGTGACGTCATATAAATTGGATTAGTGTCAAATATCGATGACATCATGTTGAGATGGGTGTATATGTATCGTGAATATTAACTTCATCAGAAGATGACGACCTTCAGATGGACTGTTACCCAGCTCTAAGTTAGAACCCAATGATAGTTATTGAAAACAGAATCGGCAATAGGAATGTAGTTTTACCTCAAATCAGACTTTGATTCCTAATGAAAGTTATAACTGTTGCCGGTGCTATCAATATCTATACAAAAACGTACATAAATTATAGAATACAACCATGAAACACTTGTGGTTATCAAAATTTTCAACATTATAAATAATTTGAACATCTGACATACATTAAAGAGCGAGGGGTCTTTAGTAGTCGGCATAAGCCGGAGGTCTCGGCGAAGACCCACTGGGTTAGACAGGCAACTCTACTCATTGCCACTTGACTCAACGAAAGGCCTCGTCATTTAAACTACAGAAAGTTGAGAATAAAATTTGCTTTAATTTAATTAGAGGGCTCACTGATGGTATCTATGAACTTATCTATACTGTGTAGATAAACGCACACATAATATACCTTATTTTTATTTCTCGCTGATCTTATTATTGTACGTCTATTGTCAGGTTTACTGGAAATTGATATCCTGTGAACTATGGCAATTACTGCCCTTTCTTCCGCCACAAACATTTTCATTATTTTTTATTTCCTTTTGAATTGACTGAATCAGTCTCATTATACCTTACATCATTTTAACTCGTCCGTATTGTTTCCAATTAAAAAGAAAATGAAGGGACATAGACGGCCACCTTGCTGAACGCCGAGGTCACGAGTATCACGTTTCCCTTTCAATAGCAAATTTTACGGGCATTTTGAGTAAATTAATAGACAAGGACCAACCACGTAAATACTGTTAATTTCTTTGTTGGCTTATCTTTATATTTATGTTAAGTATGATACCCGTAAAGGTGTATTCCCTATCACTACACACCCGTTTTAAATGCATATAAACCAAAATCATTTTTGACTATTTGTTTATGTTTACTTATTGTATCGAGAATGTGATATTGCGTATTTCTTGCTTTTTTCTCAATTCGGTATAATATCGTATAAAATCCCGATAATGACTCATTTATGCACACCATAGATTTGAAACAGTGGAATTGTATCTAGCGTTTTAAAGGTTGCGAGTGGAATTCTTTTAAAAGTAATATAGCATTTTTCAACGATCCACCGATGCTTATATATTTTTCGATGCTTATAGGTAGTGATTAAGGTAAGTAAATAATTGATGCTAATCTTTCCAGGACGACATTATCCGTCGATAATGAAAAGGATGTCCGCCTTCCATGTTAAGTTGAATTGATCAGTCGTGTCATGTCATTAGCTATGAGAAATTGAATGACAATTTGATCCAGCGATGGTTGCTGGGGAAAAGAAGATTTCAATGTGATAAGTATTATCTCTAATCCATAGTATACAGGCAAGGTAAAGTCTACGTATATCAGTTACCGTATTTAATTTGAAAGAAACTGATCGCTCCTTTCTGTACAGCGTGTCATGTTAACAAATTGAAATCTGAAAGGCGTGTCTAGGTGCATATAGACTATAGATCTTGTCATGAACTAGTCCTTCATCATTAGCCATTTTCTTTGACAGATTGAACTTTCTGGTAACCTGCTTATTGTTATTCAGTAAGATAACTTTCTCTTGTTCAGCGAAATGAATGGGCGTCCGATTGAAAACGTATGCAAAGTGTGGTCCAGTACATTTCTACAAAACATAGATAAATCCGAACGTTGATTCACTTTGCATCAAGGATTATATAACCATTGTCGAATCACGTGTACGGGTTGTTTCCCTTAGGTGTGTAATCATACCAGGCGTTTGACAAATTTTTGTCTATCTGTTACAGGGAATAAGAGATGACAAGCCTGGAAATGACCAATCATTAAATACATTTTACATGGTACTTGACACATATTTAGGTAAGCAATTGCGCTGAAGGTATTCGACTCATCAATAATATTATGTTTGAGGGCCCCAGTCCAGGATAAGTGAGTTGGTATTCTCTGAGAAGAACATCATGGAATTTTCAGTCCATATGTTTATACTACTATTAGCAGGTAGGTTCTCGGTAAGGCTTTTAAAAAGAGTGTTACGTAAAGACAATTAAAAGCAATGACGCCCATATGATAAATCATTTCTTCATCGCTGTTCTGAAAAGGTTACTTATAAAGCAAAGAACGAAATATGTGCCCTTTCAACCAAGTCACATGCACAAGGAAACGAGAAAAATCGGGTACGAGTCAAACTGCGACAACAATACTAAAAATGAAAATATGTCTAGTTTTTCAGCTAGGACGAAAAACAGGTCGGAATTCGAGAGAGAGAGAAATAGAGTTTAACGTCCACTCGACACAAACTAGGTCATTTCGGGACTAATATATGGTTATTAATTTTATTTCAGTATTTGGCTTGCGCATAAGGGTTTTGGGAGGAAACCAGAAAACCCACGAGGCTAAACAGGCGACCCTACTCCTTGTCACGTGCGACCTGGGATTCGAAACCACGCCAGTTGATTCAATGACAGGCTTTATGATACAGCGCGCGCACACTAACCATGCAGCCCCTCTCCCCCTTCGGAATTCGAAGAAGAGACACGGAAACGCCACTGTTCGATAACATTCCCGGTCAGAAAGTTATTAAATTTCAGTCTCAAAATGACAAAAAAAAAAGAATCCACATATATTCTCTTTGCGAAATGGGTGAGCCGTGGTGGCTCGATGAGTAAGAATGCTGACTCGATAACTTGGAGGTCTCGGATTCGCTTCCGGTGATAATCGAGAAAGTTACTCGAGATTTTCCGACTCAGTTGCAACTCTCAGTGGTTAAGGACTAAGGCCCTGACCAGCACAGTGTCTAGATGTTCCGATAGGACGAAATAACGTTGGCGTACACGGAAAAAAACTCTTGAAAACTAAAATACGAAACAACAGCCATTGTCTAGACACAATTTCGCTCGATGCAGAAAAATAGGACGTTACACCCATTTATTTTCGAAATGATCCAGCTGTGCAGTATGAACTTTAAACTCCACAACTCCTACATCGTTACTTTTAATACAATATCTAATCTACAGATAAGATATCATATTATACACACATTCACTTTTGTAAATTAAATAACCTGCGATAAAATATCAAATATCACAGGAGTATCACTCAAACCAAGATAACATTCACACCGAATCCAATTAATTCACGGATTAGGAAAGGAAATGAACAAATTTTGTTACCTGATATGGATAACGCCAGAATCTGGTCACCTGAAGTGAATACTAGCTGAACAATCACACTTTGATTAAAGAGAGAGATTTACTTGATAAACGAACAAACGCCCGACTTTTATGATGGCATATCTGATTTGTAATATCTAGTCAGAGATTGAGGTAAAGATTATAATTGTCATTCTGATCAGATTTCATATAGAAGTATTGTGTGACCACATGTTCACCATAAAGATCCCTCATGAACTATTTAATAGAAAAATGACTGTACTTGTAATAAGCATCGTATTTTAAATGTGTAATAATGAAAATCATGATCAGATTTAATGCACACGACCACACTCTTTATAGCCTTTTTGACAATAATAGTTTTCAAATGATCAAACATAGATTTTGACTGATCCGAAGGGTTGTACAGTAATGTTGTTCCCACTGAAGGGATTCGAGGAGTTGTCCCCCCGCCAGGCCAGTAGCTAAGGGGGGGGGGGGCTGGTAGCCCCTCCTGGAAATAATCTTGCCCCCCCCCCCGGACAAAAAGCTGTCAACCATATGGCCGGGGGGAGTAACCACCCACCCCCCCTTATCAGCCGGGCTGCCCCCCCCCTCCGCCCACTTCGAAACAGAGACCCTATTTCAATGAAATAATGAATTGTTATATATTTGTGCCCAAAGCACCAACTCATGGGGGGGGGGGAGGCTGAAAGGAAAGCACGTGCGCGCTGTATCGTAAAGCCTGTCATTGAGTCAACTCGCGTGGTTTTGAATCCCCTGTTGTACGTGACAAGGAGTACGGTCGCCTGTCCAGTGTCCAGCCACGTGGGTTTTCTCAGGGACCCCGGTTTCCTCCCACTGCTGAATACCCCTGCGCGCAAGCGAATTATTGACATAATGACCTATTTTGTGTCGAGTGGACGTTAAACCCCATCTCTCTCTCTCTCTCTCTCTCACACCAACTCATGGTCTAAATAACAATAACAGATTTGCATTTTTATATTTTAAAATATTGGGCTACTAACCAGGCATTCATGATTTGATCCCAATAAGACAGAATACCGAGCTGCAATCGAAATAAAAGTATGTCATAACGCCGCTGTCAGAGACAATTTCCCTTATGGCAAACGTATGGCGCATGTACGTCGTCATTAAGATGTTAAATCCCTGCTAATATTTGTAATGAGCGGGGTTATCAATTTGTTGTACGATTTCTCATTTGGCACGGTTGAATTATATCTACATTATTTTTGTACATGTATTATCTGTTAAGTAATGTGATAAATTTCTAATACAAGTACATCTCAGGAATCAGAACAACCAATGTCATTAGCATGGTGTTGTTATCTCTATTGTCTTAAATATGCAATTTAGGAATCACTGACATTTTATAACACATGGTGATTTACATGCAACTTTACATGTAACAAGAGACGCATACTCTTATAATTTATGATACAAAAATAACTCATAGTCAAGAATCCTATTATAAAAAAGACCCACATGAAACACTGACCCCTGCAGTATATCACAAATAACAAGTTATAATAAAGAATTTATGGTCACAACCCTTTTCTCAAATTTGATGTCATTATTCCGGATGATATTCTAAATATTTCGATTGAAAGAGATTGAGTGCCTATGTACAAAAATCCAGATAAATATCTCATAGAGTTTTTTGACAGCAGTCGTGCACTGTTTATTTTAATTCATCATAATTTACGATACTTCAGCTTTACGACTTCTGTGTTGTGATTCCTGAATATCATGCCTTAGTATCTAATGTATAATCCAAGATGAACAGTAATGTGATAGTCAAAAGGAATGTTTTTAGGAACTTCATCAAATATTTATTGAACACTGTTTATTGTGATGAGTTAATGATGTGAAAGTTCTTACTCTTTGCTTGGTAGTACCCGGCGCCCAAAAAATAATTTTGAATTTGTAATACCTTATTCTAGCATTATTCATTCAATTTGTTTTTTTTTCAAAGGGACAATAACACTCTTGCTGGCTTGACAGGTCCAGAATTTTTTTTAGCCTTATTCTAACTACAAGATGTTTAAGTGTCCTACCTGTTGTGTAAATTATCAATTACAACCTATCTTACTTGTCCAGAGGGTTCGAACATAATGTTTAAATCCAAGTTGCATTTGAAAGTGTTTACGTAAAGCTTTTCAAACCATGTTACGGCATGTAGTTGAATTTTTCCAATTTTTAAAATTAGGTGTGTTTGTATCATTTATTAAGCGAAATATTGTAGAATAGTATAAAGTGTTGACCAGTAAAAAGATTGGGACATATTTACAGTTACAATAAGAGTGGTATTGGGGCTTTAATTACTCTAAAATCATGGGGGTTCTGTATAGCAGCTTGTGTATATACTACAACGTTCGTTTAAACACGGGGGGCTGGGTGGCCTAGTGGTCTAGAGTGCCGCGCTTCGACCTCTAGCTGGCCGGCCACCTCTGGCTTGCGGCTGTGGTTTCGAACCCTGGTGTAAGCGTATGTGGCATGGAGATAGGGGCGCCTTCTCAACCTCGTGGGTTTCCTCCGGGCACTCGGTTTCCTCCGACTGCTAAAGACCCCTACGCGCAAGTGAATCATTGCAATAAAATTAAACCATATGTTAGTCCCGAAATGACCTAGTAGTGTTTAGTGGACGTTAAACCCCATTTCGCTCTCTCTCTCGTTTAAACATACCTGAACCTACTTCATTCTTACTACATATGAATACAGCCGCTCCATATTAAATGATCATGCTGAGAAAAATGCACGATCGTTGGATTCCATTTTAGTAGACTATAAACTATTTTTCAGATTTTGGCTTTTTATAAATATACTAGTAGTCAATAACACAACGCACATTTTCATTGCAGATTGATGAAATTATAGAATTCCCATGACTTTTCAGTTATTAAAAAAATATAGTAAAAATGTCAATCAAAAGCAATTTGTCATGCCATTCTAGACAGAAAGGAAGCTGGCGCCGCTGACGGTGGCTTTTAGAGGATTTACTGGACCTACATATTGAGGGATAGATTTCCCGAGTCACCGCTAGACAAAACATTCTCGACATAGCAGTCGGAGGTAATATCCAGCTGTGTAAATCCCTACCAATATCCACTGTGGTCAAGAGGTCAATAAATATATATGATCTCTTTTTCAGCCACAATAACAACTTCTCGCTTCAACACTCCGACCAGTTCTTATTTCGTTCATCCTTTTCCTAATGCCTAAATTTTAGAATTACCACCGACCGTCTCACGACGAGACGTCTTCACCACTATCATTCCATATTGTTAGTTTTAATTCATATAGTTTTTATTTGTTGATATTTAATTTAGGCACTGCTCTATTAGCATCGTTAATTCGGCGATTGCAAAATTTACAAATACTAAACACGAACCGATCATTTAACAAGGCTATAGTTAAATATGACAAACTGCGTATCAAATTATTCTGTCTTGCTGCGAACCTATTTTGGTTACTTATTGAAATTTGAACTTGAGTTCCAAGGAACTAGTGATGAATTAATTAGATTTTAATATAGGCGACAAGACCCGTATACACAGTCCTTTCTATAGTTTACTATATACTAGTAAATTAACCTATTCGATTTTTAATTAACTATGTTCAATTCGTGCAAAAACTTTAACTTACGTTATACGAGAATATATTTCCATGTTGTTTCATAAGGCGAAAATTTTGAAAATGATTTGCTAAATTATATTTTTATCGCGTAGCTGGTATCCCTGTTACCTCATGCACCCATAATTCTGATTATGCAGTCCACAAACACTCGTGACGCTCTGGGGTTGCTACTTTTGCTCAGTAAGACCAGGCACATTCCCAAAACACAGTCAAAATCATTGGTAGATTTCGTTTTCAATATCGGTTTCAAAACTGTATGTCGGATATACACATCGATTTAATTTACATTACGAGTGCTTGAATTTTGCAAAGAATATTAATAATAGAGGTGGTATATATAACCTTTTATCAGCTAGATGTTTAAACACAGTATATACTTATATTTCAGTAGGCCGGGGAGCAGATATACAGCTAAGATTTATCTCCTGAAAAACTGTATGCTTGGATGTGCCAGAAATGTAGAACGTTAAGCAACAACCATTTAGGTAAAATATAAGTTGATAATGAGAATGTCTGCTGCTATAAATTCTAAGCTTTAATCCAAACAGTAATACTTCGCGAAAAACCTAAATAATTCTGTCTAAAATAACACCATAACTATTCAGGGTGTACGTGCGTGTGTGATTATAATTGAACAACACAAAACTTAACAAGTGTTTTATTGACAGATGAAATATATTTAAAATAGAAAGGTATTTTATTCATCTAATTAGATGTTCATTTCTTCACTCAAACACATGTAGTCATTATTTGTAAATAATAGACACAAGTCACAACATGACATCTAAGATAGATGGCACACGCGCTCTTATATATAATTTACTTAATCCAGAACAGGTCTTACCTTCAAACTATTTATGGCACTAAGTACAAATTAGAAATCATTAGAAAGTGTGGTATCACTCATTTCACCAAACAATATCAATCTTTTAAAAAAAATAAAATACGCCAACATTATATTAATTCCTAGTATCATTTTAGCAGTCCTTGGTATTTTTTCCTCGAAACTATCTAGTACATTATGCAAATAGGTCTCTCCATTTTTTCTTCGAATAATACTAACAAATTTACAAGACATCGGATAAAATAAAATATTCATCCAAAGTATTTTCTTTGACACGTTAGATTGTAATTTTTATGAGGAATTAATTGCGAGCAATTTGTAGAGATATTATTATAGTTTTTGTGTTTTACATTATGAATTCTCTTTAATGCAATATGTGTGTGTAACTATGCATAGCTGATGTGATCTGTAATAGTTGTTTGATCGATGTTCATTTTTTAAAAGATATAAATGATCTGGGTATTAGTATAATTATCAATTACTTTCAGACGCTTATTAATTATTCACAGAAATTGACAGACGGTCTTATAGTAGGGTTTTATAAGATCATATTTATAATTCTTTGACAGTAACTTTCAGTTTTTTCATATCGGTAACCCTATTGTTGAATGGAGAGCAAAGTATCTCCCATCTCAGATCTAGAGCTGGCTAATTCTTTAAAATATTTCACACGATGCTAAGGCTCAGGATCATGACATCAAAAGATCATTTACATGCAATTTTGCTTTTTTGTTACAATTAATCGATTTTGCAAACAAATATGGGTGTATGTTAAATTGTCAGTTAAGATTAAGGGATGTCGTTAACAGTGTGGGAGTTATCTAATAGCGACCAATTTATGACGGGCAGAGCGGGAACATTCAAAGGTGGCCATTTTGGATTTGCTTCATTGGTCGTGTTCAACGTTTTGCACAGAGCTAGAATGGTTGGGTGCTTTTTTAAGCTGTCGTAAGAACACGTCAAATTCATCTCACTTTATGAGTTTGAGGCACTTGTTTCCAATGATAGTATATTGTAGTAAATCTGAGCGGTCTACTTGAAAGCATTTTATCCATAATAAAAAGATTAGTGGTAAATGTTAGCAAACGTAACCTCAAGTACGAAACTAACCAACACCCATTCGTGTATTATTACATAAACTATTGTCTGTAGGACGGTAGATTACAAACAAACGCAAGAAGATTAATGTTAATCTTTCGAGTATTTTGATGTCGTCATCAGTTTAAAACTGATTATATTTTACGACCTCCTTTAGAAACCATTTACTGAATAGCATCGCATGGAATTTCGTATTCCTGGATTAATTTTACAATTTCAAAATGTAACCTTTCATGGTTAAATACACACAGCCGTGGATTTTTTTAACTGCTATTTCAAACCACTTACTCAATTACTGTTAAACTATTTGTTTTAATCTTTCGTCAATTGTTTATTTAAATCCGAGATATTGAAACTAAACATAGAGATTTAATTCTCTGAATCATCGTAAAGATATTGGTATATCAAAATTTAAGAGTGTTTGATTTAAATATATGTCGGAAAGAGAACTATATATATTTGAAAGCGAGAAAATTTTAGAATTTCTCAAGAAATGTTTGATGGTCTCCGCCGAGTTCGTTTGGTTGGTTGCCGCGGGTTGTTTGTCTAAAAATGATGATATCTCACGACCAGCAATAATCTTAACTTATTATTGACACGACCCGCGATTGAATTTCACCATTAAAATGTCACATCATGGGACTCGCAATTTCTCTAATCATTGACCATAACGTGAAATTATGAAGTGACCAGTGAAAGGACGTCTGACCCCTTGCTGCTCATCTGATTAGTAATTGACCAGGTAACAGGCAATGGCCTTCCAATCGACTGGACACTGTTTGTATTATGTGATTAATTCATTTTAGCAGGTGCCTTTTATCGTGTGCCGTATGTTCCCCAGCACGTCTAATATAAGGGGTTATAATATTGAATATCTAACGCCCGACCGGTTCACACAAAAACATCCTTCAAACAAACTTCTCTATGGCACCTGGGTTGTTACTATAGTAATTGTCTTGTGTCTCCAATGGTTACCTCTCATAAGGAATTTGTCAGATTCGCTCCGTACCGTGACCCCGCATCAATCACAGACTGTAATTTGCTGCGTTTGATTACACTGTTCAAAAATGTCATAAGCCTTGGTAACTACTCTCTGTTTTCGGTTCCCTGGAACAATAGAAATGGGTGTGGGTCGATATGTTTTTTTTATTCTTTCAGCTGCTTCAATCTAGATAGAAAAATGTGTCCTTATAATGAGAAGGCGGGCGACTGTATTGGTAGATTTTATCTTTTAAGACCCTTCTTTTTCTTTGATAAATATTATCTTAAAGACGTGAACCTACTAACTTGGAGATGTGGGCATTTTATCTGAAGGCGATAAATTCTTAATATAACAGTGGCATGCTATGGTGTGAAGTATAGTATTTTCTGTTTTCGTTTCACATCGTTAAAGGCCATGTTCAGTGGCATCTTGATTGGTTTCATTGGAATCTCCCCGTCTTCAATTGGCCCAGGTTAGGTGCATAAGCGTAGGACGTTAAACCCCATTTCATTCATTCGTTCATTGGAATCTACAATTTTTATCTGATTTTTGTGCCGTTCAGACAGCAAATTTAAACTAGTTTAATATTTAAGCCAGTAGAGTGTATAGCGTTCACACGGACTATAACATTCGATCTAGATGCTGAAACGTAAACTAGGTTTAAAAAGCCTGCTTAATGATTTTAACCTCATTGGTTTGGTTATACATGTAGGTTGTTGTTTATTACGCATAGAAAGCCAGGACCGTAACTGATCAAGTATGCACAAAGTCTGCTGAAAACAGCAATGTTACGTTGAGTTAGTCAAGATTAGCTATCTCAGAAATTAAAGCATTCTCAAAGATGGGTAGTGAACCGGGGTTTTAAAACTAGTTTATTTACCCCACACTTGCGTTCATACGACAGAGTTAAGACAGCTTAACGATCACCAGTGTTTTTAAAGGGATTGGGGAGCCACGGTGGTTAGTGGGTAAGACGCTGGCTCGCTATCCTGTAGGTCATTGTCATTGAGCTGCAGTATACAGTTCACAATTCTATGGAATACCTTACTGCTCGTTACTGATCGAAATCTTGTGCCATTTCTCTTGTATCACCGATCGTCTCATTCTTTAGCAAACAAACTTATTTGAGATATGTTTCCATGATAAACACAATGTGTTCAGTAAGCCAATTTATTTATCAATACGCTTCTTGATTTCTAATTAATAATCTATGACTTTAAAATAACAACAATTATAAATGAGTTAATGTTGATTGTAAAAAAACTATAATAGAACATTGTACAATAAGATATAATCATTATTCCAACTTTCAATAGTGTTTTTGAATATCTTTTCACATTTTTATAAATTATTCACGACATACATCATATGATATGATAATATATTTATTTAATTTAAAGAAAACAAATCCCACATTGAAGATCCATGACGAGGTGATTTTTTTTTACTATGAAAAATGGCTAGAAGTTTTTTTCCTAGTTTGAAACATCTTTATAAGGCCATTGTTTAGTCTTGTAAATAATTTCTGATATTTTCCTCAATGAATGAACATTTGTAGCATATGGTAAAAAGGATTAGTTTTGTAGAAGACGAATAGATATGATCGTTTTCATCCTTGGTATACATTAAATTAATGGTCTGCTGACACGCAAATCATTCTGTTTGAATCTTTTTATTCTCAATTCGACACAACTTTCAGTGGGTCTATATGTCCTATAGATTGACAGATAGGAAATGTTTTAATCAAAAGGTCGATTAGCTATTGATTCAAAGAGTCAAAAAGCCAGATGTCGATAGTATTTAAAAAAAATCTTACTAGAAAAGTATAATTACGCAAATTCTTAGTCAACAAATATTACAGAATGGTTATTTTATAAACTCGGACATACATGTACATGTATAACGACGGTGATGCCAAATCATTAGAAAATAGTTCACACAGCCCCTGTAGTGTTTGAATTTTATTTCGAAATGGTGTCTCTTTAAAAATAGCATTGCATTGTTTCGAACTATCTTAATTCATCATCTATCCCATAAATTTCTATTATGGTTGGTTCCATATTACAATAAACAATATTATAGCATTTAGACGGATGAACACGAGTTTAGACTGACATTAAGCATTATTAAGACTATTAATTCTATTTTAAAGACTAATATAATAGAATTTTATGAAGAGTGTTGAAGTTGATTTATGAGTGACACTTTACACCTGCACCATGATATTATGAATTAACAACTCATACGCAGATTAAATCGTACAAAGATTAGTTGATTTTATACCCGAATAATTCATTTTTATATGTATTTCATGCCTGTTAATTTACACAATGGTCGTATTATACAAATCAAGCTAACCATTCATATGTTTTCTTTTATTTTTTTTTTAAACTTTCGACTTTCACATGGACGGAGCAAATTTAACCCGGTTGAATTGATTTGAAATGGAGATTGAAAGTTTTTGACAACCATTTACCTGGGTCTTTCTGAGACGCATATTTTTTTTTTGCTTATTATAGTGTTACGTGTGTATTGAAAGTGGTGAAATAAAGTTTGTTGTCTTGTAACTAGTATACTTTAGTCATTTTGACATATACATGTATGGATTCTAACTAAAAAAAATATGTTTTAATGAGAATTCATTTATGTACCTTCCGATCGATTAGTCATATTTCCGTGCATCCACTGACAAGTGGTCCTGAAGTAATACGGAAAATTCCAAACCATATTAGATTGAGAGGGATGAACCAGAAACGTCATGAAATGACAATTAATGTCTTGTGTGTTCACTGCTGGGACAATTCTTGGTTTCAATAGTAATTTTGCACACATAATAACATAAGCAAATTGAATATGAAAGTGCTTATTTATTATCAAGACTTTGTTTCATATAAACGCCGAATTAGAGTCATCTTTCGTTTCGTTTCGTTATATTTGTTGTTAAAATTCTTTCAATGTTTAAGTAACTCTTGTTTGAACTCATGAACCCGGTTGGTGCAAAATGGGTCGAAATGAATTGTTTTATTGTGTGGTTAACTAAACCGTAAAGGGCGGACTGAATCGAAATCTAATCTTTTGTCTTATAAGAGTTAATCATTGGCGATATACAGTTACAAACCCTTTTTTGTACCTTATTATATGTTTTAATGTCCCCCCCTCCCTCGGTGTTAAACTTTCAGTACAAAAAGATATGTCTATTTCAACCGTGACAGTATAATAACATACCACGATCATTTGTTACTGATTACTGTTATACTCATATTACTCATTCATTGATATATTGATTCAAGTCCAACTTACTTACTGAACACTCGATGCCGTCACAATTATTGGAATACAAAACGACGTCAAACACTAATACAAAACATAGCTAATATAAGCACCGAAATACAAAACATAGCTAATCACTGTGCTATGGTGTTATATTTACAGTGTTTATTTTTGGTATTGGTATAAGTTAAGTTTACAGCTTAATTTACTTATCTATATTGCAATACACAAAAAGGGTTAAACACTTCTATAGCCACTGTGCTTCTGTATTCAATTTATATTTTATATTTCTGACATTCGATTATATAAATTTGCCTGTCTCTATATACACTATCTTCATCAAACAGAAGAGCAAGAGACAAGACATGCACCTGAAAACTGTTTCCGTTAGGAATAACCGAGGACAAGTTCGTTCGTTCTTTGGGCTTAACCTCCGCTTTTACCAAGGGTGATATCGCAGGTAAGAAATTATAAATTATACCTTCTTTTATGCTGATGATAGAATTGTAGTAATTCAATGACTGTTGTCATTTTCAAGTATGCAGATTAACGCCACTTTCAACTAAAACCTTTAAAAAACAAAGAGACTCTTTAATCACTCTATAGAATGGCAGATTAATCTTTTTAAAAGTCTTTAGAATTATACGAAATGGCAAACTTTCACACACATTCAAATGAATTTCTCTTAATTACAGCCCTCCACTAACGATACAAATGTTCTTTTAATCCAAAAAGCTGTTTAAATTTCCAAAAGTTAAAGTTTTAAACCAGCGCGGCTTTGGGAAATTATCCGCCCCTTTCTACCCCCCATCGCGCCTAGATCTGATACCTTTCACTGTCTGTTGTGTTTCTAGCCTTTGAAGCCCAAGAAATAACAACATGGCGACAAAAATAACTTTACAGATCTTAAAAATACATCACTCTCCCAATTAATTCAATTATCATAACAGTTTCCCCCCTTCCCTTCTCTTATTCAACTCTTCTAAGCGGGCGAAAGATTTATCTTGAATTGAAAGTGAAAATAATTGTTTAGTTTTAAAATACACAGTTAATAATTATCATTATTGTTAGTGTAATTCTTTCTTAATAACACTATAAACGTTGATTTAAATTTAAAATTTTAAAAATCCAGGTACCATCGCCAAATCATGGTGGTCTATGGTTTTAATAATTTCATGTACAAGTAGTAATAATCACAAAGCTTTAACATTCTTGGGAATCACTATCACGTTAAACTTACACCATAAACCTTTCGAGATTCATTTATTAAAAAATTAGATTTCTAACTGTTTCCAAATATTGCATTTTATCTGGGAATTTACGAAAATATCAAATCTATTAACTGAGTGAAGGCTGCATACCCAGAACTAAGTTTTAAATAACATGGTTTAGGAATTTATAGCTTCAGTGCCATTATCGCCAATGTCATTTGACGCCGACATCGTTTCTACAATGAGGTATATTTGAGATCTGGAGATAACAATCTCGGATTTGATAGAGAACTACACACAGAGCATGAGTTACGACTGAAAACCAGACTTTAATTCATAGAGATGTTAAAAGGTTATCTGTGTAAGATATCCATACCAGATCATAACTAGCAACCAGAGTTGTTAAATCTGACGATCATTGTTCAATAAACAAACGACTTATTTCACCTGCTCCAAGAAACTCGAAGATTTCCTCCTGATTTCACTGATATACAATCTTTATGGTATGTTTATTTCTAACTAACGACCGTGGGGGTCGAGGCGAAACAAAACCCCCTCTTTTCAGCATTAATCTGAGGATCAAGCGAGGTGTTTATCTCGTGAGTAGAATAAGTAGGGAAGAAGAGTTCAAGAAGTCAGAGGACAGCAAGATGCTCTATGGACGGCTCTATCGTTAGTTAAATCCCCGTCTTTCTTGGTGATATTTATCATTATATTATTCCACTTCATTAGATATGTCAGTTTAGCCACCTTCACCGTCATACAATACAAATTATAAATCTATAGTCTAGTTTCATATCTTCAAACATTCCTATACGTTCAGCGTCACTCAGTTGATAAATTAGGATATTGGTCTTGCTTTGTCTCTCTTCACACATAATAGGCTCTAATTATGGTCTTAGCATGGGAAATCTTGAAATTTTAATTAACAATTTTATCTTTTTATTTACCGTATATTGTTGAAGAATCTGAAGAAAAGTAACTTACAGAAAGACCATCAGCATCTCAATTATTTTCCTCCTTTGACATGGACTTTGTGGACGCCCGTTCTGATGTCTATAATGCCGGTCATACGTCATAGGCATATCGAACGTGTCTGTGAGAACTAAATTCAATTAGAAAATCAAGTTCAAATACGGTTCATGTTATTAAATAGCAGTTGTTGTTAATGTGAAATAGGGACTCCTTGCATGTAAAATGAAAGTAGGACATGGGTATCCCTTTTTAGAACCCAATACCCCCTCCCCCACCACACAGTGACGACTTTCAAACAGTTGTCTGCATTATAATATTTGATTGCAATCTGTTTGATATTATTAAAACAATCATAATGACTGTCAGGTGAATGGTTTCTTGATTTTGCAAAAACGTATGTTTTTATTGCAAATTGGAAAACATGCATGAATTATTAAAATTCCGTTCTTTAGGGATCTCTATAATAAGCTATAAGCAGTGACGGGTGTCGTGCATGAGGTTGATTGTGTTTCTCTTTGTTTAACAATACGCCGGCACTTTTATTTCAGAAATTCAGATAATTCAAATTTTTTGATTGCATTTTGTGGTTATTTTTCGCACTAGGTAGGTAAATGAAACATTTAATCAGTCGATTCATGCGACAAAATAAATCATATATTAATAACACAGCAATTTATTGAACCTTAAAAAACACGCCCAGCTTATATAGGAATACAATGGTTTGGCATAACACATTTTTGGGATACTGACTTGTGTATGGATGAGATTTTAATTTGATTTGGTTGACGAACAGGTGTATGTATCATGGTATCGGGTAGAGGTCGATTATCTTTTTATATACTTGACTATTAATCATGTTTATAGAAAATGTCCATATTGTATTATTAATACAATTAAATCGTGTATGGTTTAGGATGACTACCTAGTTAGTTACGAAAGAGGTCAGACAGAACAATTGTTTTTTTAATATCATTACAAATTTGTGTAAATTGATACTTTAGAGTGTCCTAGAATCTAAAAACCTTTTCTATATCGCAATACAGCTAGACAGATTCGTCAATTAATGCTGATTCGATAGATTGGATATAAAACTAACATTTGAAACGGTTTGCTTACATGTTCATGCCGTAAATGGAACTGAGACAGATTTATTTGGGGACCGAGTGTGGTGGTGGTGGGGGGGGGGGGGTGTAAAGCGGTGCATCCTTTGACAAAACAAAAGAATACCCCCCCCCCCAAAAAAAACCAAGAAAAGAAATCCGTTCAGCATGAATCCAAGCCTTGCCCGTGTTATGTATAGCAGTGAAGGTAAAATTCACACCAAAGCATACAGTTGAGTATCACTCAAGCAGAAAAAAGTGGGCATGCTTTTTTATCATAATAATACACTTTGAGTTAATCTAAGATCCATTTGATCAATAACGAAGAGTTATAAAAAATCACCCACAAAAGATGTGGTCAAAAAAAAACTATCGGTAAATAGAAAACAGCAGAGAAAAACATAGGGTGTAGTAGGGTGAAGTCTAATCACCGTGTATGCTTTAAAATAGACTATGAGTTATACCAAAGATATTATAGATTAATAGTTCACTAGTTTTCTTTGTCGGCAACAGGTAACAATACCAGAGCATCTTTTCGTAATTATATGAAACCCGTGTAGTGGAAAATTAACATTGATGTAAAGAGGTGATCGTAGCCGCCCCTTGCACCCATTAAAACTGATAATGATAGAATGGCGATATATATATCAAAAGTTATCTCCAGTGATCTGGTAAAAGTAGAAACATTCTCCTACTTTTATAGCTGGATAACTATACGCTTCTCACAAATAGTATCATATTTAAAGACACTAATAAACTAGTAAGTATACCGTTTCAAATAAAATTCCTACGAGTTAAATATACGCTACTCCAGCTGCTTCAACTTGCAATAGAGTCTTTAAATCGACACGCCTTGGTCCCTTCTATGGATAAACTCATATATGTCAAATTATAATAGACTAAGTACTATAGATCTAATCGGTAATACCCAAATCGTCCACACTGTGGGAAGATTCTTTTTCAAGGACCGACGCTCTATCGTCTAATCTGTAACTTGAACCTTGGAGATCACACATAGACTAAGGAATTCACCCGTCGCGATATCACTAATATTTTGGAAAATATTGATTTGTAGAAATCATATCATTTTATTTTAAACGATCCCAAATTTCTAAATGGAAGACAATTTGTATGCTAGAAAGGGTAAGAATACCTTGGGTAAATGTGAAGCGCTGGCTAACTAACCAGGTGGTTGGGGTTCGATCCTGTAGTTGGTCCCGGAAGTTTCACGGGACATCCCAACGTGGTTTCCCCTTGGTAGCCCTCCCCCTGGAGGGCCCAACAACGTGCAGTTCCATCATAGCACACTGAATGGTGTATGCTTTGCCCAGTGCATCACCACTTTAATCAATAAACTATTAAAATATATGCAGAGTGAAAAATAAATCAATTATTATTGCAAAGTAAAATCAAGTATTCTGTAAAATGTACAAACACATTGCAATTTGCACGATAAACACTACTGCTATGAGAATCCACTGACAGCACACTGTCGTGGAATATGGGTGTGCTTTAGAAACGTGTAATAGATGGGCGTTTAATATTCTTATTACTGCTCTTTTTCTAGTTCTTAATCTGGTCATTTCAAGAAAGAGCCCATAAGCCAGCCCAGCCGCACCCATTAGCACTTTGTAATTAAACCCAGAACTACAAACTACAATACAATGAAGCATCAAACTCAATCAAAATTTCCAATCAGCCTATCCTTGATTTATTTTTAAAACCAAAGCATTTATCCTTTTCAATATGAAAACGCAATCAAATTCGCCATTATTACAAATCGTCTCAAATATCAGCCCAATTTCATTTTCTAAAAAAAAACCAATTTTGACCAGACCAAAATCTTATTGAAAATGGCGCCTAATCAGAATATTCTGATAGAAATCACGTCCAGTGTTAAAGATGATGATTTGAATTTGTTCCGTTAATTCACTGTTTGTTTTGTTTATATTGCTAGTGGAACATATCCCCTATTTCCAGTTGGCTGATTCCTAGCTGTACAAGCCGCGGTAATAAGGACCATCTTAGCAGGTGTGAGACCCGATCCATCGGCTTTACCAGGCAACCGTATCAAGTGCACCCAGATATGTCGGATTATAAACAAACAAAGTTGAATTGAATGACTGGATGTCTTCAATCTGAGAACATCTTTCATCTTATCGTGTATACAGTATTATAATATTGTTTGATTAAAAGTTTATGATTAATATAAGCATAACAAGGGGTTGATATACTGGTGTTTAACCGTAAATGATATCCGTGAACTTGACTTGATATTGAGATATCCATACTCTACGAGAAATATACAATTTTCGTACAACTTCATCTGGAAAGCATCATTGTTTTATATTATCATACTATCGTACATCAGAGCCATCTTGGAGTAGAAACAGTATTAATTGTTTTTTATGCATTCGGTGAAAAGCAATGGGGGCGGGCTGTAGTTTGTAATTTTAATACGAATTTCAACCTTGTATAAGTTTTTAATTTTTAGTCATATACAGAATTTATATCTTGTGTTAGTATGTATTGTTTATGAATATTGTATAAAATGCTGTCCTATAACATGGTTTGCTTTCTTGAATTTGAATTTCTCTATCTTATCCCTAGTTGATAATATCGTATCTCTTTTACAAGGTAGAATCTACTTCTGGGATCCTATGAGTATCGCATTTGAACGCATGAAAATGGGATCGAGGTGTTGAATATTGAGAATTGGGGATTCCTTATTCAGATTTCGTATTGTATTTATGAAACCCGGTTCCAACTTGTTGGTGTGCCATTGTAATCAAACAATTTGGCAGTGATAAAGAGTGTCGGGTACGGGGCAGGAGATTCGCGAACTCACTCGGTTAGCAATCGGTCTAGTACTGCTGGGTGTGAGAAGGTACGCTGATGCCCCCACATCGCGGTTATTTATAGGAACAATTCGTAGTGAACTTTAATATTTTAAAGATACCATATTAGGCTTGATATTATTACTAGTAAGATTAAAGCACCTCCCTCCCAACATTAGTAGGTCATAGGCCTGTGCCTTTCTTATTATATCTTCATTCGACATTCAGACATCAGCGCGTTAAGATTTTTCAATTTATAATACACGTACATAGATCATTGAAACAGATAGCGTTATCTTGATGTACCTCTTCGCTAGCGAGACTAAATACGCCAATTTAATTTGTGAAAGTCGGGGTGCGATTGTCTGTGTAGAGGTATATAGTAATTTATAGTGGTATCAGGTTGATGTTTTTTTTATTTAAACTATTTATGTCTGTGACTAGTTGACTTATTGAACACTATAATTATAGACGATGAACAAAGGCTTGTTTCCGTCAAATTATCTCCCCTTTGTCCAGGCCCGCATAAATCAAAGAGTAAAGTTTCCCGAACTTATCACCGTAAAATAAGGTAATCGTTTGGTTAACAGTGATCATGCAACAGTTACATATTAAAGCAATGAAGCGGGGCGTAGCGGCTATCTGATCAAAGTTAGGAGTCCTCATAACATCTTATTGGATTTGGCATCATCTATCATTTAGATTACTAGTAGAGGCTATACTCTTGTTACACATCCAAATAGAAGAAGCCAAAATATATCTACCGTAAAATTGATGTTTTCAAGTAAAAAGAAGGATTACCTTTGTCCAGTCTATGTACCATTGTAGTCAAATGATTGATTAATATTTATAGTAGTACCCCCTTATTTTACCCCTCGGTGAACTGAACTTTTAATGGCAGTATAGTTTAATTGGTGGAAAATTCACCTATACATTGGAAAGCAAATGCGGTTTAACGTCCTACCCTTTCTGCCCCAGCCGGGTTACCGAAGACGGACATGCGGTGTAGTATGAAGGACGTTTTGCCCGAGCAGCAACATTTCAACCCACTTTTCATCGAACTACAACTGTCAGCATCTGCATATGACCTCCATGTTTCGTCGAGTCCAAACATTTAGACAGTTTCCCTTGCCAGGAAACCTGGCTGGAAAATTACGGGTAATTATCTCGGATAACAGTGGGACAAACCCCCGAACATCCTGGCTAGTGGTCCAGTAACTTAATCACTGAGTCACCCCTACTCTGGAATTCATGGAGGACAAACAAAAACTAAGCCTTATATATTAGGCACTATGCATTCATTTTTAATCTATGTATCTATGTACTTTTAAGTAGTACCCCCCCCCCTCCAGAATGTGCGTAATAAATCATTGAACAATCTCATTTGTTCATGTTCTCAATTACCTTTTTTTTTAAATAAATGCTATCAATTAATTTTTAATTAATTGCTAGGGCGTATATTATTTTTTTTAAATAAATGCTATCAATTAATTTTCAATTAATTGCTAGGGCGTATATCCTACTTTTTGTCCAGAGATACAAATAAATATCCTATTTTACAACATTGTCACATTATTAACCCATAATGTTTAAATTACGTATACAAGTATCAGTGTTGCTTTGTGAAAAAATCAATTCTTGGCCAGCATTATTCTCAGAATATGGATCCGGGGAATTCTACCAAAGACTCGATGTATTTTTCAACCTTATCTTTGAACCACAGGAACAAGAAGTAGATAATTTGAAATTCGCTAAGAACAGAGAAGGGATAAAAGAGTATTGTCCGCTGACTAATTATTTTGGTAACAGACTCTAGATTATAAGATATGATCATGTCATTACATTCGAGTATTGTTATATGGTTAAATTGAGAAGGCGACCGCTTGACCACAAGGTTGACCACAAGGTTGACTACAAGGTTGACCATTAACTACCGCGTAACTCATCTTCTGTAAATAAACAAAATATTTCTCACGTAATGACGAATGGCGAGTTAGCAACACCTGTTGTGTCGATTACTTAAAGTTTACCGATCTCTCTCACTTGAACCGATTATAGAATCGATTATTACACACCATTTAATACAACCGTAAACAAGGGGGTATCGTCTATTCATATAGAACGTATTAAAATGTTAACAGATGAAATCATTATAACAGCGACATGTTTAAACGTTAAAAGATGAAATCATTATAAGAGCGACATGTCCGATTCCGTGAGAAAACAGGAAATCATTTACAATAGAATTGAAAAAAAAAAGTTATGTCGTAATTTATTGAAATATAAATTTTAGAAGTACTTTAGATATCCGCAGAATAAAATGATGTTTCAGAAAATGTCATATACTTAAATTTTTGAATTTGATTGTTTGTATAACGAAGTTGGTTTTCTCCGGGTCTTCCGGTCCCAACCCCCCCCCCCCCCCTCAATGCTAAAGATCCCTACGCGCAACCAAATTATTGAAATAAAATTAACCCATGGTAGTCCCGAAATTTTCTAGTTTGTGTCGAGTGAATGTTAAACCCCATCTCTTTCTCACTCTCTCTCTCTCTCTCCCCCTCTCTCTCTTTAAATTACTAAAGTAAGAGAGTACACCAAACACATAACAATTGATGTGTTCAAGATATTTTATTATATGTCTTCACTTAGTAAGTTCAAGACATCCCATAGAGGTTATCTATTTAGAACTTGGCACTAACACATACTGACCACTGTTTGAATCACTATCTAGATATATTGAGTATATATTTAAATGACATTTAGTACTTCGAATGACATATTTATAGCAATGTGCTTACCATAACAGTACTGTAGTCAGTCACCTTCTTTGATAAAATTAACCACAATCTTAAATTAGTTACAGTGTTTGTCGAAACCTTTAGCATCATTCATTTCATTTTAATCACATACTTACATACCTATGTTCTCGATATACTTACTACCATGAACCCATCGAATTTACTTTGAACAGTGTTCATATTATCACGTACATACAACCTCTTTTTAATTGTAATGTACTCATTACTATTTCCTGAATATTAATGTACATTTCAATCACGTCATACCCTGTCCTGGACATCAGAAACTGACAACCATGTCCTAGATAGCATGTACTGACTAACATTTCCTTTACATCATGTACTTGTAACCATGTCCTCCACAGCATACACTGGCTACAAACATGTCCTTTACAATATGTACTGGCCAGCGGAAGCAATTCGTGATTGGCGAGGGGCCAGGGGCCGCAATGACCTGGAGGAAAAAGTACTTGCGGCCATATTATTGCCCCCCCCCCAACTCCGCCGGACCCGTTACAACCATGTCCTCCATACCGTGTACTGACTTCAACGTACGTAAAATCACATCCTCCATAATGTACACTGAACCATGGTACAACCATATCCTCCATAATAATAATATCATGCTCGATAACATTCTACCATTATCATAAACAATTACTCGTATTCTTACATCCCATTTCACAATCATGTTCTCAGGACAGTATTTAACTAACATCAAAATTTAATTAAAATGGTACATTTATCAACTTTATAGTCATCCTATTTAGTATGTTTTTTTGTATTGGGCCATGCTCTTTATGGGTTTTCTTTTTCGTTTATACTGAAATCCTAATGACCTTAACGATAAATACCAGGGCAGTGTCTGGGATCTTTGCCTCATCAACTTCTCAAGTTATATACAAAGACTTTTACTTTATTTCTCATACAGGTTACACGTTTATCTGGTGACCACTTTAAAACATCTTTAAATCTTTCAACATCACATTTACATGATATATGAGTTTACTCGAAAACGTCAGTGAATCTGTTTGAATAGCCTATAAATGGGAGATATACGGTGAATGCTATTAAGGGTTCTATGCTGCCTTCATCTTGTTTATTGTGGTGCATGATTGACCAAGCATAGTTCCATAGGTTAAATACATATGTACATGTACTTAGTATGTTGACTATATGCAGAAAATGGGTTTAAGTGCTTCAACCTGTTTTTCTCATCAATTGTAAATACGAAACTACGGGAATTCAACATACAAATGATTACACCGGAATGATAAATGGCGTCGTTTAAAGACAACACTATTCATTGTCATTTGCCCATATACACTTATCCAAAATGTTTACGTGTCCTTTGGTCCCCTTACCAATATTTTAAGTGCTCGTTAATAATTACATTTCGGTTCAGTTTTCTTTCAGTTCTTTCTCGCACATTTTAGTTTTTCCCAGGTATATGTGTATGAATACCCCTCTATTCAACTGGGATTAACGGTGACTCATTGAGTAAGACGTTGGCTTGCTAACCTGGATATCCTGTTTTAAAACCCTGGGACAGCTTATAGTTGTTCGGGTGGTATGAAAAATCGATGTTCTATGTACACATTGGTGGGCACGTAAAGGAACCCTTGACAGGTGGAATTTGATACAAAAGTAGGCCGTAGTGCCACTGTGCTCCCATGTCACACTATAGGGCGTATGTCTGTCTTCATTAGCCCAGTCGGTGCAAAACAGTAGAAAATTAAACCCCATTTTATGCCATTTATATCAGTTGTAAAAGCTCTTGAAACTGTTGTGCAGAAATGTATGGAAATAAACCTCAATGCATATCATTTTATTTCTATTAACATTTGGCATTTGTTTTTCGATGTTTTCAAAACTTAACATTTACAATACTTTCTGACATTACATTGCAAACTATTATTTCTTTCAGTCAAACCCCCTAACATAAAAATATGTTTTCCACGGAGATAAAGATGACCCTAACGGGGTTTTAAAACACAAACAGATGTCGATTGTTGTCGCTTCAGTGGATAGATTTAAGATAGAGTGGTGATCTGTATAGGGGGGTCATGGCATATTTTTCCTCTACATTACCCCAGCTTACACCATATTGCTATTTACCCCGCCCCTCTCACTCGATCTCATTACCACACTATGAAACTGACTCTAATAAGTTGGGTGAAGCAGAAAATATTATCAACAGATGTCGTAAAAATTGAAGGTAGGTGTCGACCTAATGACGGCACTAAACGATTACGTTATTAATGAGGCCTTACGTTTTAATTCCGACTGATAAACACTCGGTTCGATACAATAGCAAACTATAGATCCACCACGTGCCCTGGGTGTTCACTTACTTATAATCAGCAGGGTAATTCTTCATATTATGTCTCGTCTAAGCCTTTTACTTATATGTTTATAGTGTCATGTTCGTCTCCCTTAAGCTGACATCTCTGTAAGTCTGACTGGTGACCATTCATTATAGTATTTATACGATAATAATGACACAGATCGTAGAATTCACAAGTAAATTACTAACTAGTAGACATACTCTACTAATCTATTATATCTATAATGTGATAATCCTACACTACTGTCGTCAATCCGCAGTATGATTTATGGGTAGACATTTCCATCCTATACACGGCAATTTGATTAATGGGCCAATATATGGAATAGGGTTAACGTCCTGCGTTTCCGATTCAATCGGGGTAATGAAGACTGACATACGTCATTCAGTGTATAATACCATGAGGGAAAATTTTCCCGGACAGCAAATGCATTCAAACTGTCAAGGTATATGTTACGTGCATGTTTTCGCAGTATTCGAACCACTAGACGCTTTTTACTGCTACCCCCCCCCCCCATCCCGTCCTGCGACAATGGGATTAAATGGATTAACTATCTATCTCTACTTGTAAAGACTTTTTACTATATTCGTGAATCTATGAAATTTCATTATCACTTGGACTAATTATGTAAACGATCTAACTACGTTCAACGACATCGAAATATAAAATTTGACACATTCCTTTTTTAGAAAGATCTATGTACTGAATCTGTGCCATTGTCTTTAGGCCTATTCTGTTGAGTGAAACCTTCTCGAGGAGCTGAATTGGCAATTTGGGCCATTCCTTGTGGGAATTACGTCAGTAGTCAGTGAATATATTAACACTTTATTGTACTTTAATCTGTTTTAATAGTTTCAACATGCAATAAATATGTCTGTTTCAAGTTGGCAGTTCAACATTTTTCATGCTTAACGGGATCTTAATGAAAATAAGTTGTTTGCGATAATCGTTGGGAAACATTACAAATTGTTCTGAATAGAATAACGCTCTGTTTGTTCAGCAAATAACTTTCTAAGCAAAAGTCAAAAAAGTTGTCGAAGGATGAAAAATGTTAGCAGATGGCTTTGCCGTAAATCTGCCCTGCAACAAGTGTCGACTGACGTTTTGTATTTAGCCCAGTTCTTTATTTAATTATTCATTTGTTATCCTCGTTGAATAAGAATTGTGAAAGCTTGGGGGAAATAGGCAGCCAGACAAACTGTTTGCTTCTCCTTAATCCTACTTCAGTTAGAATTACCAAACTTCAACTTCTACAATATTTATGTAACGAATACCCTTCACTTTTCACCGATAACAATGGCTGTTCGTTGAAATGTGTGAGTTTGACAACACAATGTAGTATTGAGGAGTAAACAAAGCAACAGGTCGGACAACTCCGAAACGTAATTATTTTATCTCTTCCACTCGTTCTTCTTAATATTTTCATCCTTTACACAACGTTAACCTTTAAAAAAAGCAGTTCGATTTGTTTTCGTATTTCTTGAACCATGTTTTTGTTTCGTATAACCCACTTCAAATCTCAATGACGATATTCAAGCTTTTGGTTGGTTGTGTTTTGTTGGCCTTATCAAAATGTTTTTACAAATCTAGTGTAGATTGACTTTTATGACTTATTACGTAGATATAGATAAGTATAAAACTGAAAGTAGATCTTAGATAATTGAACGTGTGCATCTACTTGACTTTATAACATTATCGTGTGTCCCTTTTTGTTAGGTGAGGTTGGTTAGTAATTAAAAGTAAATTTTATGAAGTTCATCTATTCATGGGGGTGATTATTCCGTTAGCTAAATTTCAATTTGAAGATTTGAGGGGGTGTTCTTTTTTTTAAAAGTACTTCGTAAATTTACAACTAATAGCGAACTCAATAATAGATAATGCAGATTAAAATTCGTTTTAGGGCCCCATGTTCTTTGAAAGTACTTACTTAATTTACAATTGAAAGCGGATTCAACTAAAAGATAAAGAAGATAAAAAGTCGTTTTAGAGCGCCATGTTCTTAAAACTATGAGTTCCAGAATTTACTTATGCTGTCATATAAATTGTGGCGTAATATCTAACAAAATGACTCGCATTGTCTAATCTATGGAAACGAAGTGTATAATATGTTTCTACGAATGATAATTATACTAATATTTGAAGTTCATTTTAGTAGGGCAATATAATTTCAATGACATTGCTAATTTCGTTCGTGTCACATATTGATGAACATCGTGAAACCCAATATTGTAATTTCTTTTTTCCTAATTTATTTAAAGATGCATCATATAATCATGTCAATACAGAGTTGTCCGTTCTTGCTATACTAGTTCAAAAATAGATAATGTGAAATGAATACATTCAATATTTCAATTCAATTACTCTATTCTGTGGGAAGTTATTACTGTTTGAAGTTTAAGTTGATTATTATCGTAATAACGAAAGTTGTTATTCGAGACACTTACCCGCGATTATTATTTTTAAATTATGGCGTTGGTCTTTTAATCCTTTTAAATCTCCGTCAACCGATGATCTACGGTACCGAATATAGGCTTGCCATGTGAATAAATACCTAATTTATACGTTATAAACTACTTGAAGCCAAAATAAAGATCTACAATAGGACGATTCAGCTCTTACATAATGCAAATTCAAGTAGTTTTTATAAGAGAATGCTCATGTAAGTATGATATTACTAAAGTATAAATTTGCACTTTTCAACAACAGTCTGGCTATTGAAGATGGACATACGAGGGAATTTTATCGGAATACTCTATTACTATTTTCAACTGTCATGTGTTGTTTTTAATGTGTTGTAAAATTATATACACAGGACTACAGTTTCTGGACCCACCCGAACGGCCAGATGTTATTCCTTGCTTGGTCAGCCCACACTTTATCGATCAACACTGGTATCAAACCTGGGGCTGCCCTCACCCCTTCAACGTTTGAAAAATAAATCCTAAAACGACGTGCACGTCACTGTCTGGTCGGTATATTGTACACATAAATTTTATAGCTTAATAATGTTATTGTTAAAACAAATGACAAAAGATGACGATTTATTGGTCATAAAGTACATGTATCAATAATTATGGAATACAAAAGATATATCCAACAGTACCAATATACACACTATGTATTTTATATTTTACTTATGTTTAACCATTTCTTTACCCATAATTTACAACTCTTTGAGTTTATAAGCATGTATATTTTTACACATGTATGTGAAACCCCCTTGTCGTCATAGTCACATAGTGTCAATCTGAAGCAACTTTCAGAAATCTAACATCAAACGATCTTAAAATCCCTGGGTAGTAGTAAAACATTTACAAAGACATCATCAAGTGCTTGAATAGGTACTTCATTTTACAATGCTATGGCATCTTCCTATCGCCCTTGCTACATAAAACATGTTAATGAAGCGTGTTGAAGTAGTGTATATCATTATTCATATGTCTTCAATAGCTATATACAACATACACCTTTTTATGCCAGCTCCTACAACACATCTATTGTCTGATGAATAGACAAAACCCACACAGAGTGACACCGACTTTTTTTCTTTAACCCGTTGAACGTCAATAGACATACACTTCAAGAGTTACACTGTCTTTTATAGAGTAATATATACAACGAGACATGCTCAGTATCATAACTTAGCATTGTTATATCTATAATGTATAAAACTAAACATGCCCAGTATCAGTGTGCTATGAAGCAAATTTTGCCCGGGAAGCGGCGTTACGACCTACTCTTATATCGAATCCCAACCGCCAAGGGATCTTTTACGTGCACGTCAATGTGTACATGGGACTTCGGTTTTTCGTCCCACTCGAACGAATAGACAGCTGTTCTTGTCATATGATACTTATAAATAAATACATGCCCGGTTTTATACTTTATAAATATGAGACATATATATGGTACAAAGAAAAGTTGAGAGAGACAGAGAAAAGAGAGAGAGAGAGAGAAATGGGGTTTAACGTCCACTCGACACAAACCAGGTCATCTCGGGACCATCAGTTGACTCAATGACAGGCTTTATAATACCCCCTCCCCCATAAGATTACGAAAAAAAAGAGATTAGGAATGTATGCGGAACCCTATATAATTAAATTTTGAATTTTAAATAAGTTAAAAAAAAAACCAACATTACAACTAGCTGTCTTTTCACCATAACAGACCTCAGTGACGTTAAGAAGGAAATCAACAAAATTTACATATTTAATAAGAAAGTGATAGAGACTAGAGAACATCTAAATAGAGTAAAATACAATAGATACTGTCCACAGATTGTGACACGTTTTGTCAATCAAATGTTATGCTAATCTTACTTCCGGCAAATCACAACACCCAACTGTAGGATATTTTGGAGCTATCACAAAGAATTGGTCAAATAAGAATATATATGACATATCATACAAACGAAATGATCAGATTTTCCATGATACCATTGTAATTACAAGATTATTATGAATATTATGTAGTACGGAATATATATTTTATGAACAAAAACGTTTCACTCCGGAATTTATTTAGTACGAAGACGTGGCTAATGTTGAGTAATCTTATTCGATTAATGGTATCCACCTACTTCTCTGGTCTCATAGCTACGAATTGTTACGGGTTTCGGATACCACACGTGTTTTACTCTCTCCATAGCCTCTTATACCACCTATCACTGAGCTTATCCACAAAAGCGATACCAAGTGACAGATTCACATTATACAACATTTTTGTATTGATATTGATATTCGATTTATTCTGAGAATTCGTCAATTGTTTTTTTTATGGCGTTTTATTATACATTTATAAATCTGGTAAATTCTGAGCATGGTACGACATATGCAGCAATTTCAAGGTATCTCCACTTTAAAACAGACGAAAACCACACAGAAGTTGAGAATAAATAAAAGCCAGACAAACTAAATGATACGTGACAAATCTTCACTGATCTTTCGTCTTAGTGGTCTATTTGATTGACCTTTTTCTCATTCTTCTATAAAACCAAACTGGCCTCAAAAGATCACGAATTTGGAAAGGATGCAAGTGATGAAATATAAGTTGAAGATGTGGTGAGCTGGAGGGTATTTTGGTTACTGGTTCAACTTAACCTCAACTGACATGTCAAGATATTGTGTTATTGTTCAAACATAGAACACAGTTTGATATCACATCATTAAAACTTTCTAGTTTACACTAATATTACTTCCCCTCTTTTAGTAGATTTCCTTATAGAAATTGGAAGCTTGACAAAGTTACAATATTAAAAATCAAATACATTAGTAGATTGTATATGTATAATATGCCCATCCAATACATCAAATTTAGTTTTGAATGTCAAGAATCTTGAATGTATCTGATTTAATTAAAACTGCCATTTTTTGATGTAAAATTAATGAAAAACGCTGCCAGGTACAAATTCCCTGATTTTGAATCTGCTTTTCTCGATTAGTATTTTAATGTAAAATGGTATAGTGTTCTAAAGTAAAAACCGTAAATAATTTTAAATCTCGTTTGTTTCTTCGCCTTCAATATTCTGGGAATTTTATTATCGTTTCATTGAGCTCTTAGTTTCTAACTTTAGGAGTTTTATACTGTTGGACATTATATATACAGATCTATCGAGATCATTAAACAATTTCTTTGTAGTGAAACATTAAAATCGACCTATTCAAATCATGCACCATGTCCTTGATCATTCTCAATACATGTCGTAAAAAAGGTGTCAAACGATATCTTATCCCAGTTCACGATCTACAGGCTCATCAAAAATAGTAACAAAATTAATACCCTATTTTGTCACAAATATCATATATTTCAAGAAAATAATATCCTATCTATTTTGTCTATAAATATGCCATTGTTATTTTTCTATTATGGTTTCGTAAAAACACCTGCCTGCTTAATCTCATTGAAAAGAAGCGTGGCGTTATGTGAACGGCGCCTGGTTATGAAAAGGACGTTCCGATATACTCTAACGGCGAGAAGAAGATGATTTAAAAGTGTACGGGGGAAACTGAGGTTGGAGCACCTGTCTCTGACTTTAGTTGATTATAGATATGTCACATCACATTAAATATATTCACACCTCAACCTCGTTTGTAAAATATCAAAATCCATAATTCCATTGTTGATTTGAAACAGCCTCGTAAAATATTCATTAATAGAACGGTATTCTCTTTAATATCATTCCGATATATAATATAGGCCAACAGTACGTTTAAATTTGAAATCTTTACGCGTGGTTTACCGGTTTTCGTACACGCACCTGCGATCGCGTCACATCACATTTTTGTGATTTATGAATTTTCCGCCGTTACACCAACTTGCTTCATATATTTAATTGTAGAACGGGATAGTGGGTTTAATAGAAGTTGGCTTAATTGTAATAATAGATGGATTTACCTTGGAGCACCTGTCGAGGTTAAGACGTTTTATAATATTCGCACCCTTATATGAAGAAATACACTATCTTTATGTTTGACTATAATATTATCTATTAATTATTTGACTGCTATTCAGGTCAATATTTAATGGCAGTATTTTGTTTTGACAGATTATAATTTTTGGTAGAAAAGGATTTTATTGTCAGGGCGAAAAGAATGTAGTGGGAGAATAGGTCATAGAAGAACTCAACTAACCATTGAACATAATATTTAGTTTTACTAAACATGTATAAAGAGAGTCCCTTTTGGGGATAAAATGGTGAAACGTCTTTGTTGTGTGCTCTCATCTTAATAGTCTATATGTACTTGAGATCTGGGATTAAGATTTGTTAGTTATATAGTTGTTGAATTAGGATCCATAGAAGCCCTTATTTTATAAACTATCATTTATTTAGATTTAGGCACTGGGAAAAATATTAAAGTATACATTGTATATATATAAGTATTATATACTAATTTATTCCGGTCCCTAAAACTTAACCATTTTAAGTGCAAACCACATCATAGACTTACAACATACCCATTGATAATAACCTGGAATTCCATTCCAAGATAATATAGCCTTGCTTTCGTGCTTACCTAAATAATCTCAACTATTAATGCAGATGTATTGATACGCGGCTTGGAATGAAAGGTTTTCTAGTCTGAGGTTATTTCGAAATTCAACTGCAAATGGTTCATTTAGGTGCATGTTAATCCGAACGACTAGACTCTTGGTCAAGTGGGCACCACGTCGGAATATAACGAGGAATTTTCTCGGCAAACACCGTGCTTTTGATTCCTCACCTCAGTTGCACACGTAATGTATGCGAGTCCTACCATAAAATATGGCCACAGACCGAACAAAATATAAAGTATATTTATTTTTACCTATTTCTTTCGTTTATATTTTGTTTTATATTGATATATGTTATTATTCGTTATCTAGCATCAATGAACTTTGAACTATGACTTTATAATAATCATCCGTAGAACATCTCTCCCTTTTTTAATTTTCCTTAGATATATAATTTAATATGAATACCATTCCAAATTAGCCTAAAGTCAACTTCTACATAGAGATTTAAATAGTTTAACACTACAATTGATAATGTATTGGTAATTTATTTAGATATTTCACAGTTGTATTCTGATAGCTGACACCTTAATAGGTATATATAATTACTTATAATAAATGGTCATTCTCCATCTCTCTTAGCTGATGACATTTTGCTTCAAAGTGGACTTATCACTATTATCATATCATATTTATAGATCAAATATATCGTGTATACATGTAAATAACTCTGACTTCTTTGTGTTTTATATGATTTATCAGAATACTAATGCCTTTCTAATTATATTATATTCAAATTATTGTAAATTATAAACAAGTAAGGAGACGTGACGACCCTTGCACTGTAAATAGCTTGGACTTGAGTAGTAAGTGCAGGAGGACTGCACCACACATGATTTACACAAAAGACAAATATAACGACAAGACATAATACTCAGAAACAGCAAACAAAGAAACAATTCAAAAAGAAGATTGAATAGATCCGGGGGCTAGCCGCTAGTGTCCACTGCGCTAAACGGTCCTGGGTCTGAATTGACTCAAAAGTGAAATATCGGGAATACAACCCGAAGAAGAAAAACAGGAAACTTATCAATGTATGGCTTGTGGTTACACATTCTTTTAATGCCTTGTTACTTCTATAGAGTCAACCGGCGTGGTTTCGAATCCCTGGTTGTACGTGGCAAGGAGTAGGGTCGCCTGTTCAACCTCGTGGGTTTTCTCCGGGTTCTCCGGTTTCCTCTCACTGCTAAAGACCCCTACGCGCAAGCCAATAATTGAAATAAAATTAAACCATGTTAGTCCCGAAATGACCTAGTTTGTGTTGCGTTAAACCCCATCTCACTCTCTCTCTCGCTTTAAAAAGTATTATATCTTGTATGTTTTATGACAATTGTAACACCCACATAATTTCTATAAAAGAGTAGTCTTATGTTCTTTGTGATATTATAGTTTTTTTTTAAAAAAAAATATGTACTTGGTTTGACATCAATAAATGTATTTATCAAGGATTGTGGAGCATAGACACTTTAAAGAAGTTCTTTTACATTATGAAAAATGATAACCATATAAAAATATTGATCGTAAATCTACAATTTTCTTGGTAATGTAAAACTAAAGGCAGATGGGGTCAACCTTTATATCTCATACAATAAAATCCAGGGGAGACAATTTTATGTATTATAATTACGTATTGATTTCAACATAAACCTTTTTTTTACAGTCCTAAACCGACCGGGCCTTTTGTAACACCCGAAACTAAATTCAGTTGTTTTAGGTATCATTCCACTTATGATATTAGATTATCTCTAAAACAGCTGCTACTCGGTAGTTAAAACATTTAATATAATAAAAATATTAAATATTTTAAACCTATATGTATGAACAACAATTAAAAATAAAAGTTCTCTTTGACTGGGGCCTCTATTGATTTTTATCAACTAGACACGCGACACGCTTTTATTCTAGGATTCAATAATCCATTTTTATTCATACTGCTTTAATAAGCTCTGTTATCGTAAAAGGAATGTTGTATTTGTTATTGGCAATACAAATATATATCAGATATCCATACACAGCGTTTACCCTCGATCTTACTCTTTGATCTCCATTGTTATATACGCAGATGTGGATTTGTTATTCGGCATATCTGTGTGGTAAATCTTAATTTGACTCCCAATCATTAAAACCTTCTTTCCAAATATAAAACAGAAAGAGATCTGGGTGGGTAACATGTGTTTGTACATACCTGGTTATTATTTATCTCCCCTTTATTTGATCGTAAAATTATTGTTAATAAGAGAGTTAATAATCCGATCTGTTGTTGGACGTACATACCTCTTTTCACTATCTTAGTATAATGTTCGAATGGTACCTTTAATGATATAGGCGTATGCAGCCGACATTTACTGACCTCCATCTTGTAAATACGAAACTATATAATTGACAAATGATAATCTTTCATTATAAATCTATTTAATTATAATATTAGTGTATACAGATGTACTTTCTTTTGTTCCTTTCTCTACATCAGTTCGGCTTACTCGGTGTTGGGCATTCATTGATGACTATTTAACAACTTGCTTTAGAATAATGCTATACTTATTTCGATTAAGGTTTTTTCGGGCGAAGACTCGCATAATGGATGGAGGAGAAAATATCAAACGATCAATATAATGGACACGACAATAAATTGTTTTTTGTTTTTTTTAAATCTATTGTTTTACCACTTCATACAATAGAATAAACAAATGCAACCACTGTGTCATTGGATTAAACAAGTCAGATATCTAAAATACCAAATCAAACCATCCAGGGAAATGAATTGATGTAAGCCCCGGCTTGTTTTCAGATCCCAGATATATATATATTATATCTATATTATGCAAATATTTACTGAATAAATAGTGTTAGAAAAAAAAACAAAACAAAACCATCCAGTATGTATTCTCGCTTTTAAAAAAATATGTAACAAAAGTCTCCAGAAGTCGCGAAAGTGCCAATATTGGTTATATAATAGATTTCACCCAGGGCAACAAATACCCTTTTATGAGGATGGTTTATTCAGAAGTTTTGATAAAGGGGATTCTTACAAAAATAACTAAATATAATTACTTTAAAAATAATTTAGCCAGAAGCGTGTCCAATATCATCATTGTCAATACTTGCACAATACAGACAATATAAATAATTAAAATCAATAACACTACAGCTGCAGTCGCAGTTGAATAAACTTGAATTATAATTTTTCTTTAGGAATGATGACTTATTATAGGCTATCAGTTTTGACACACAGGAAACAATGGCGGCTTTAAGCTTTCGTCATTTTAGAGATTAAGTCATGATCTTAAAATAATCCTATAAAAATGAGTTTTAATTTTTCTTTAGGAATTTTGACGTATTATAGCTTATCAATAGCATTAAAATGAACTATAATTTTTCTTTATGAATGATGGCGTATTATATGCTATCAATTTTGACACACTGGAAAATGGCGTCTTTGAAGCTTTAGTCATTTTAGGGATTAGGACGTGATCTAAAGATCATCTACGACTATGAATCGTGAACTTCTCTACATTTTGCTACAGTGTTAATTTATATGTATGCATATAACAAGAATGTGCGAAAGTAAATCGTGCTTATTTTATATTTAGTGTAAGTTGACGTGACGACAGATGGTACTGCGGTATCGTGTTGGGTATCAGGAGAGAGATTGTCAGAAATTAGAGCTGTATTGTGAAATCCCGGGGCTTTACTCACAACTTTTGTTTACAGAAATCCTTACCACTTACTGTAACTTGAAATGTTTCAGTTCAAGTCTTTATTCGACAAGATCAAGATGTTCAACCAAAAGTGATACTGCCACCCTTGGTGTAGCCGAGAACTCAAGTCGCTCAATGAAAAGTTTTATACAAACAAAAACATCCCTACAAACCACCATTTTCTTTCCAGGAGGAACCCACACACCCCTTCCTTACCTTCCCCTTCTCTTGGTATTGCTCCTAGTAAGGCTCAGGTATCGTCGTTGTATATAGTTATAGGCCTTTGTTTTATGGTTCCAGTGTAAAGTTTGAACCAGTAGCCTACCCGGATTGACTCGGCCCCTTTACAGAATTTGTAACAAATATATTTAGTTCCACATGATATAAAAGTGCCAATAATCATCTTGGTATACTTTTTTCAATTTATTTTCATGGATAGATTTTTAGCAACACAACCTGTGAACTATTGGTATAACTGTTTGATTAAGTGTTAAATTCCTTAGGTATTCATAGATTACTAACTAAATATTAGATTTATTATACGTGCATGTTATTTTACGTGCAAACATGCCAAGGTTAACGTCGTTTCTTTTGTAAAACCGAAAAGACGCCGAGACAAACCGGGTAAGCTACAAAATCAAACTGCATCGTTGGACATAAATAAAAAATGTCGATATTAATGGAAACCGTGCCCCCATTTATAAACCTTGATTTGGTCTTTAGTCATTAAAAATTTGAACCGATTTAAGTTTAGACAAAGAATGGTCTATACATTTCTAATGTACATAAACATTGCTGATAACGTGACGTTTGTTTGACATTTAAAGAGGTCATCTGACATGTGCAGATAAGAATGTGTTCTTTAAGAGTTATCCCCACTTCCAGAATATCCGTTTATTTACATAATTATAAAATACACAAATATGTGTTATAGGAACGTGCCAGGTATGTGTTATGGTGTAACCATATCAACAAGTAAACAATGAATTACTTAGTCACAATATTAAGGATGAATTATTGCCTGCTGAGTAGAGAAGCAATTCATTAAATTATCACGAAATTTGCAGTTCGATTTCTGCAGAGGATGCTGTTTAGACTGGTGTGAATGTGTATACACAATATATAGCTGTTCGGGTGGTAAATGTTAAAAGTTCTGATAAAAGATCCCTTGGCAGTTGGACTTTTAAGAACAGTGGACAATATCGGTACCCCCCAATCAAAATCGGCCTGCCACATATTTCACCTACATAACTAAAATACACATTTTAACCCTCTCTCATGCACATCTTAAGATTTACTTAACTGTTTATCTTTTGAAAAGAAATAATGATACCGATGTTATAAAAACTATGTTATAAAAAATCTTATGGTATAAGACAGCTCTTCAAATTAAAGATTTTAAGATTAAGCTGTCTTAATACGACGTTAGAGATAACATTGAAAATACGTTTTGACCTTAACATGCATTGGCAAAAATTTCAATAAAAGTGATTAAAACCAATAATTCGAGAATTGGATGTTTCCACAGGTCCAAATATATGTAAGTTTCGGTAATTTATAAACAGCTCTTGAAATGAAAGTTTATATAATATGTTATTATGTTTCTTTAATTGTTATCTACTTCACCTTAATGACAACTTACTCACGCCATTAATAACACCCTATTTAACAAACTTAACACTTACAGGTAACATAGGTAAGAACACCCGTCTAACAATATATAATACTTGTATTTATATACCTGTAATTTATTTACAACTTACCTACACTACACCGCCCTTTGATGTTACGGCATCCAACGGTGTTTGGGGTTACAATTAACAACTCAAATGAATAGTTTAAGTAACATAAGGTGAATGAATAAAGAAGTTGTACTTTACTTGTAGGTAACATGTGGAATTTAATTTGTCATTTGTATGAAGGTAGAACCCCTACCTGTATTTCTACTTACTATTTATATGTATATATGGCACACTTTATACCATGGCATTATATAACAATTACATTCCATCATTACTTCAAAACATCATCTTTTTTATCATTCCAATCAACAAAGGGCGGCTATTTATTCTTAAAGCATTTTGAAATAACGACGTTTTTTTATGAGTGAAGGAAAAGAACTGTACAACATAATTATTATTAAGTGTTAGGAATAAAGAATGATAATTTATTAGATTACGTAACTTTACCAATCCAAATAATCATTAAATTAATCTGACAGCAAATTTTAATCAATCTTGTCTGAAAAATCCGTATTTGCAGACTCTTTTTAGTTGTATGGATGGATATATTGCAATGCATTTGTAATGCTTTAACTCTAATTCTTTCAACAGTGACAGGCGATACGTGTTGACTCTTACACATTTTTATGTGACGTTGAAAGGAAGACACGAAACTTTGCGTAATACGTCATCAGTTCAAGTGCGTGGAAATTGAAAGTAAACTGTGAATAAAATTACTTTTGTCTACTGTCTGAATAAGTGTGCTGTTTACAAATTACTCTGTTATTATTACACCCTTTAAAATGGTGTCATACTGATGCAGAAAACAGTCGACGTCATTCGCTTCATTAAAAACCCCTTCGTGGAAAATCTGACACTTTCCCGAAACAGGTTGATTTTTTGTTGCGAGCAGTCGGGGGCCTGCCCCATGAAATAAACAAGAAAATAAATATGGCTGCGGATTTTAATCTGACGTTTTCTATGACAGATGGGCGCTCGTTTACTTTTACAAAAAACAATCTTAATCGTTGAGCACATGATTAATGTTACCCTCAGATTCTACAGAGTGATAAAATATAAATTACTGTTCGAGATGAAGTGTCTATGTTGTCCAGTCGTGTCTCATATTCTAACACATTAAGTTCCATCTTTTATATTTACCGTGAAAGTATTAGGCCAAGCCACCATGACAGATCACATCTCTTAATAAACGTCGTCTGCGATTCTATACTATGTAAATTTATTCAGATTTTTTTCACGGGCTATCACACTTAAAAAATCATTAGAGTTAATAATTTGGGAAATTTACAAATTAGTACCAATTACTGCCATGCATGTCATTTAATGTATTTGTATTCAGAATAGCCTAAACGCGGCTGTTCTATTGTCGTTTGATATCTGCAATTTGAAAATTTGGAAAATCAGCATGATTAAACGCATAGCTCCATATTTAAATTGCTGAAATTGTGTCCAGTTTTAAAATGTGTCATTTGAATAATTGGTAAAGTGGTAGTGATAAAGTGTCCATATTGATAGATAACTAAACATTCATATTGATGTATGTCTATTTTCTAAGTATTTGGCTCGCAGTGAATTAATGCCATCTTCTGTCAATCTGATTAAAGCACAGATCCTATCATCTCTTTTTTACAGTTTAATATGTAGGGGTGGCAATCTAAAGTACAAAAAACCCCAACCCCAACGAAATGAAATATAAATATGTATTTTAATCAGATTGATCTACCCAATAATTACTGAGAGAAGAGCACCACGTTCATCACTGACACTGGCAAACAATGGTGTTTTACTTCCTATATTCGAATACATGTTTCAGAGCCCCAAAATATGAATAATCTGGATATATCCCCGTAAGTTTACGTCGTGCATAACAATTATAGCAGCTTGTTGGAAATAAAATATTATAAAAACGAACATTTTATTATGAATGGAAGAGCAGTCAGGAAACAACAGCAGTATAATTGTGTATCTATAAAATTGTACCTTGTGTTAAAGGGACAATAACACTCTTGCTGGCTTGACAGATCCAGAAAATAAATAATAGCCTTATTCTAAGTACTAGATGTTTAATGTCCTGCCTTTGTGTAAGTTATCCATTACATCGTATTTTACTTTTCCAGAGAGTTCGAAAATATTTTTAAATCCACGCCACATTGGAAAAGGTTTACGTTAGGCTTATGAAATCTTTTAGTTGAAATTTTCCAATTTTTTTAAATTAGGTGTGTTTAGATAAAATTTGTATCATCAATTAATTGGAGTAGTACAGTTTGTTGACCAGAATAAAGATTGGGACATATTATTCAGTAATGTTAAGTTATAAGATTGTCTAATTGCATCAGTAATTTAATGTACGAATGCTACATCATACCCATTGCTCCCTGTTAGCCACACTTCACTCAAGCTAATTGGAATTCACCAAACAATAATCTTAACTCATAAAAGAACTCCAAAACACAGAGTAGAAAAAAAAACTCTTCTTATTAATGTCACTATATTGGTTAGTACGAGGGAAGGTGAAAAGGTCAGATTCTAATATAGAAAACACCTATAGCTTCTGGTTTGTAAAGATTAACTGGAGAAACAAGCATTCCATCATGACTAATCTGTAGAGATTAGGTAACGAAGAATTCAACTCTATAGCTACTGTAGAAATTACATCACATCTCTTGCTTAATCTTACAAACCCAGATAATGTATAGTGGGGGTCTTTAGCACTTAAATATTACGTTCTGTATAAACAGCCTACCCGAACTGGATTTCCAAATTCGCCGATTAAGCAAGCAAACCCTATTCAGAAATCTTTTAAAACTTTAATCGTTTAATGTTTTTAAATTGGTATGCATATCTAAACATAACTATAAGTATCAGGGCTAAATAAAACCTACTACACTTCGAACTAGTATATTTAACACGTGCATAAATTGTTAAACATTTAATACCAATGCGATATTAAATAGTGAATTATTAGCATATTTAACAGTGGATTATTATAAAACCATATTGTGGTGCAAGACAACTCCTTGAATTTTATTCAGTTAAAGTTGCGGCCGGTCCCAGACAAGGGAGTTTCAAAATTCGAAAATTAAGGTGTGTACTTTCCGGTCGGAGCTAGCCATATCTATGCATTTCCACTGTTGTAGATCGGTGTTAAGGTCCAATTATTTCTGTTGACTTAGTTGTTTCTTAGAAAGGACATACTACAATGTTCTGGGTGCCCCTCCTCCGGAAAATCATGACGCTGCCACCGCAATTAGGTAAACTGTACTAAAAAATGCCCAAAACGTTGAAACTTTTATATTAAAAAATACTTATCTTTCAAAACAAAATTCCTACCGATGTCAAGAAAGTAAATACAACAATGTATTTGAGTTTATCCAAGTTTTAAATAAAATTGAACCATCAGTTAATCTAATTAAATTCCTAATTGTAACGATTAACATAAGTGTGGAAGGAAATATAGGTGCCAATTACAAACCAATTACCATTAATTAAAGACCAAACAATGACACCATTGAGTAAGGTGTACGACTGGCAGCAGCATTCCTGGGGAAGTCATTGGACGTAACCCGGATAACTTGCCCTCCCAGGACAAATTTGTCAAGGATTATGAGAAATGCTGAAACACCCCCAGTGGATAAACTCGTCGATTGTTTGACAGTAGTGAATATTTGATGCATTAGGTAATATTTGATGTCTGTATAGAATCAGCCATTGTGTCGAAGTTATGCCATTATAAACACTATGTATTTAGATCAGAACATGTCAATTAAGACGGACTGAATGAAGTTCCATACCCATAGCCTGCTATTTCAGATGCGGATACATGGGGGAGTGCACGCCTTTTCTGTTTGCATTATTGGGAAGGGTGGCATGTTTTCCCAACAATAGTACAGTACGTCAGATCTGTATAAACTTACAATATCGTTATAGTTTATATGTATTTATTTGTTTGCCTTTAGTACTTTTTTTTATTAGTATAATAATACGAATCCCCCCAAACCAATGTTGCCTGTCGAGCAGTGTGATTATTTACAATCGGTATGCCAAACCCCAATCTTTGTCGTAAATATTAGTCGTTTTTCCCATTGGTGATTTACAAAAAAACCCAAATTATATTCTTTTAAATAAAGCTTTACGTAATAGAATTCATTCTATTGTCAACTTTCCAAATTATATTTACAATAAACGACCGTTAATAGCGGGAGGCTCACGGGACGTTTCAAAAATACGAGATATTTAAATATCGAAATTAAAAGACAAACTATTTAGTTAAACAGACAATAGGTTGAACGAGTAGGTCCTATGTTCAGGTGACCATGTACCATCAAACTCATTAACCCCGATGAACCCCAATCTGATTACTGTTGACCTTTCCAATTTTATACACCTCGCTTCATATTCAATGGCCATTTTAGGTTGTTCATTTCCTTTATTAAGTCTTGACCAGTTCATCTGTGCATCTGAAGCACCATAATTATCAATATTCACACAGACTTGGTTGCTGTATACAAGAGGTAAAGATGGCGTTTAATAGCCCATCTTGTAGATTAGCGAAATCTGCTTCATACCACATTATTGGTCTTTTAAACAATTTTAGAAAAATCCCTACTTTTTAAGAGCCATTAGGAAACGCCTAGACCATTTATTGCAGCGTGTAATAAATATGTTCGTGTATTTATGATTCTGCCAAGTCTTTGTTGTAAAGTTCTGATAAATGTTCAATGGGAGACATACCTAATTAACAATACCCTATACTCTTATCGGAAGACCCAAATACCACGAGCCTCACATGTGACATGGATGTTTTCATGTTATCTGTTTCACTAACTTTAACATTTTGGATTGTCCAGCGGATTGTCTGATGTATTCGTGTACTATCTTTTTATCCTTAGAGTTTTAATTTCACAATGTAAAGGTGAATAGATTTTGATTTGCTAATACATAGTATACATCATAACACAGATTCATCGAGTTTATACACAGTTGGTCTTTGTTCTATGGTTAGTGAGTTAAAACAGCACCAGACCATGTGAAGCAAATACAGAAATTTAAATCGCTATTTCAAAGTAAAAAAAACTAAAGTGATCTGAAGAATAATATTTAAGTATATTATTAAGAAAGGTATAAAAATTTGATTATATCATGTTGTGTGCTGTTTTCTTTTTATTCTCCATTAATTAATATACTGCTTATTAACTATATATTACTTGAACAAATCATATTTCAAGTTAAAACTTCAAATTCCTTGAAGCAATGGAACCACAAAATGTCAAATATTACAAAACAATTATGAATTTATATGAATCGTGACAGGTTATCATGGGAAAGATATATCGTTGTTAACGGTGCCAGATTATTAACATTAACCCACAATTGTTTGTATATAATGTATTTATAATACGGTAGTAGTAGTAATGTGCTGATAATTGATAGACAATGATTAATCATGGTCTGTATCAGCTACCAGAACTACTACTGACATTTCAACCGCCCCTGGTCATACTATGTACACGTCATTTGTCATACTACATGCTCTATAGCTAATAATACAACATTAGGAATATTCACTAGAGGATTAAATTGAAATATTGTCACACCTCATCAATACACACCAATACCAATCATTGTATATAATGTAGACATTGACACTAGGTTATCTAGACTCGGTTTACATATGTAGAATTCACATTTTAAAGTTGTTGAAATATTGAGATAACCTGTTAGATAATTATTGCAAGATCATTTACTGTGTTGACAAGCACCTAGAAATTGTTTTAATAAATTGACGTTAGCTTTTGATGGATAGGGCGATTCCCTGCAAATTTCTATAGAAACATTGTCTACGCTATCAGTCTAGGTGGAAGTGGACGTTAAACTCCAGAAAACAACAGCTAACCGATAATGCATGCAATTCATTGCATAAGGGGTCTCTACTGGATATAGACATTGAGCTATGTATAGGATATTTAAATGTATTATAATTATAACTATTAAAAATACACAATAGACCTAGCAAGCGAGGCATAATTAAGGTAGTGCATAATAACATTATAATATAATCGCAAATTCGAATATGAGTTCGTGTATACACAGGGCACATTTCCACGGAATACAACCGTAGAGAAAGAAAAACTCATTAGTTCGCTTATGATCCACACACGATGCCACATATAGAAGAAAGGCAAAGGTGCAAGTTAAATGTTCTAACAAAAATAATTAACGTTAATTACTATATTTCAATGGAACCCATTAATTCCATAAAAGTTTGGCGGTGCTCTTTATTCACAATGACAATTCTATTTTTTTAAATGATAAATGATTTGTTTGGATTTTATATTTAGTTTATACATAAAAGATAATACTGAGAATAACTATATGCACCAGTGATATCTGTGTATTTTACTCATCTGCCAGGTTTTTATAATTGGACTTAGGGGAACCTCGCATCATTTACTACACAGAAGCTGACAGCTGTCATCTTTTATCGCTTCAACGAGTAGCCTCCCTTTTCTGTTTATGGATTGCTAAATCTGTTTGATATGCTGTAAACCCAAAGTAGAATTAAGCACAAGGTTTTGTCAAACCATGGACCTTATAATGTATATAAAGTCCATGGTCAAACATATAACACTTTTCAAGAAGCCAAACACACTCTTGTAATTCAGTCACTTATGATGATGTTTCTAGGCAATATTTCATCAACAAAATATATTTAAATCTGTGTATGTGTGTGTGAGAGAGAGAGATAGGGAGATAGAGAGAGAGAGGGAGGAGTGTTTAATGTCCACTCAACACAACTAGGGCATTTCGGGACTAACATATGTTTTTTTAAATTTTTTATTTTAATAATTCGCTTGCGCTTTAGCAGTGGGAGGAAACCGGAGTGCCCGGAGGAAACCCACGAGGTTGAGAATGCGCTCCTATCTCCATGCCACATACGATCACACCAGGGCTCAAAACCACAGCCTCAAGCCAGAGGTGGCCGGCCAGCTAGAGGTCGAAGCGCGGCACTCTAGACCACTAGGTTATCCCAACCCCCCATTTAAATCTGTGAAATACAATTTGTGTAAAGTTTATATTTGAAAGTAATGTGTTCTGCATCGACTGGGACAACGGAGATGGTCATACGCCATGCGGTGTGCCAAGAGGGAAATTTCCCCGGGAATTAGAATTCCAATTCTCAATGGTTCTTTTACCAGCACGCCAATGGTCCAATTTCAGACTGTACAACAGAAAAAAGAAGGTCGATATGGGAGAAGAACCTTGTCTAAGGCCCATGTGAAGAAACGTGTCACGGAATGAATAAGGAAGAACCGGTACAAATGATTAATTTGATTAATTTTTAATAAACCACAATGATTCCGCGGCATATAGATCTTATAAAATAGGTAGCATGTCCGGGTACAGGTTCTGTTATAATCTAAATGTCATCAGTATGATTGTTATCATTATTTCGCGCGCCACTGTGGACGAGACAATATGTGTCTAAGGTTTAAATATGAATTAAGATTTCATTCAATCTCTTATATAGCCATTCGTTTATTGACATATACTCGTGTTAGCCTCCATCTTCCTCGTTTTGACAAGTTTGTGTTTGTGTGATTGCAATCTACGACCGACAGATGGAGCTACTTGAACGTCAATATGGCTACCCCTCTTAACGATCCATGCAACTCAATAAATTTTAATCCTTTGTGTTGTAGTACTTGAAGTGGTCACAAGATTTGTGTTGATAGAAGTTAGCACCTGACTTAATATCAACCTGTTTACATCGAAACCCCTCGCCATTGTACATAGCATCATAGAGTCGACCAGAATAACTTATTTCGCAAATAGGGACCACAAATTATTTAGGCCAATAACCTGGCCAAAACAAGCGCCTTTCGACACATTCTCGAGAAACAGTAAACGTATTATTACATTGATACCCTGTAGAATAAATTGCATTGTATCTTTTTTCTACAGTCGCGCTGATACTACGTACATCCCTTAAAACCAATATAAATTTATGCTTTTAAGAATCGCCGTTCACCCTGGCAACCAACGGTAACCGAGTACTGATATGATGGTTCAATCGATTTGAACGAATTTAAAGTTTTTTGAATAAGGGTTCCTAATTTAAATAAAACAGAAGAAATTAAACAAAGGATTTTCCACTAAACTCGTATTTGATTATAATGAATTCCATTACAGAATTAAATTGAAATCTTGGAGTGTTTAATTCGTAAGCCGGATCTATGATTTTAAAATTATGCGTTAACCGATAAGAAAATGTTCATTATTTGATGTTACCTTAACAACAAAACGGATGTTTGTGTATGTTAAAATATGCATAGACAGAGCGAACTAAAATTATCTTTGAAACGCCCGAACCAGAAAACAAAGAGATTAGCCCTTTTGTGTTATCTGTTGTAGTTTAGAACTCTGCACGAAACGATAAAAGGTCAGTTATAATCTTTAGAATGAAAAGCTACAAAAGAGCAGTTAAAACACTGCAATATCGTACGCATTTGGTATTAAGACAGGGCGTGCTGTGCAGATCGTATTAACCTTAGATTAAGGACTGCGAGCCCTTAGTGCTCATCTACACGTAACTATTAAAAGAATGTCAATTACACCACGCTCTTGTGATATTGGACAATTAATACGTCATCATCACCTGGACCAATTGTCAAGCAGATTTACCTCCCCAGTTTCTTACGTCACTACTGAATGCTACCAGACGATAGATTTTAGGCTTTACGATAAGATTTAAAATCACGTAGCATGGAAGATAAATGGAATAATTATTCGGCTAGCAAGTTGTAGGGGTGATAATTAAAATAATTAACGAACGACAAGTGCTTGAAGGGAGCAATAATTAATTAATTAAACAAATATGGCACCAATTTCCAACCATACTGCTGACGACATTTTCATTGATATGTCCACTAAATTATAGATAATATTAGTATTAAAAATATGGTATATGACGCCCATAATATGGCAAGGGATTTAAATAGACTTTTGATCTATCTGTAATTTGTAAGACAATGTTTTCCTGTGAAGTTATCTTTAGAAATGTGCGAGTACCAGATTTAACCAAAATGTTGTTTCATGGCGTAAACACATTAAAGCAATCACATACAATTTGAACAAACAATATCTTGTGGAGTATTCGATTCAAATGTTATTTGGCATGTTATTTAAACATATGACTGCTCTTTTTTTTCAAACGTCCCAAACTACCTTTGTTATGATATCTCATAAAATCTAAGTACGGGTAGGATCATCCTCGGAACAAAGTCACCGTAAGTTGGATTAAACCAAGCACACGGAGGCTAAGTATGTCACCCATAAATCATATCTTTAAAGTCCATTTAGCACGCTATTAATAAAAGACAATAAATTAGACAGAAAGAAAAACAAATAGTAAAGACTTTAATAGATCGTGTTGAACATTCTTTGTACGGGGTTAAAATTAATGGACGATATTTATGACGAGATTTGATTTATAGGGCGGTTATAGTTTTAATATTTTTGAATGACCATTTAATCGGTTTAATACTCCGCTCTTTAAGACGGATTTAAGGATCAACAGGTTCTTTTTATGAAATTTGTAGACACTACTGAACGGTAAGGACTATTTTTCCGAAATTCTAGCTTTATTTTGTACTATTGACCTAACAATGACTGGTTTTAATCCCAAAACTACCGATTGTTGACCGGTATGAATAGGAATCGACTGATTTTTAAATATAAAGTTAGGATGGATGTTTCTTGCGTAAAGCATTTCAGTAGTACAACGTAATATATGGAAATAAGCAATCACAATGATATTAATTCAGAAACTGCAAGGTCTAAGTCAAGGATATCAACCATGACCCTTCATATCAACTTGACGAACAGAATTATCAGCTATTATAAATTTCGTGACAAAATTACTTCATACATTTTTGAGAAGAATCTATTCTATACAGTATGTATTTCAAAATGGCAGCAGTCGCTCATTAATAAATGTTTATGAGACAATTGTTATAAAACATGTTTCGACGTATTTTTTTATATAAATACTCTTTTTTATTATTAATCTCTATAACATCAAATTTATTCTGTTTGACTATCTTAATAATATTATTTTCCGGCGTGGTTTCCCCTTGTCAGTGGTATCCAGAGTGGAGGGCCTGACTAGAGTAGCTGTTTGGACGGGACGAAAAACCGAGGACTCGAGTACACATTTGCGTGCAGGTGAAAGGTTCCTTAATTATCCCAGTAGGAGCATAACAATAGGACGTTGAACCCCATTTCATTTCCTCTCAATATACTCTATTCATTTTATTAATCTCTTTCCTCATTATTCTAATATATTTTCTCCGATGATTTGTCTTTTAGTATGGCTTTTTTCTTCTAAACACTTTTAATTTATTTGAGTTTGTTTCATAGGATGGCTCATATGTTTCACATTTTGCTAACAGAGCTGTTGAAAATTAAAACAACGGCAGTTGTATGTGAATTTAACATTCTCTACTAATTTATAACTCTTGCTTGTTTACGATGTTTTCATCAGACCAGGATGTTATAGAACAACTTAGTACTGGTAAACTTAATTCTAAACCAAATGTTTATTTCTAGTATTGTCCACCAGTACATATTGAAGTATTTGATGATTATTTGTTCAGCTTTAGTTATTGATGTATTAGATAGGACCAGCCCGCGGCCAGAGATCCTACCTGTATCTAATAATCGACATTCATACTTTAATGCTGGGGCCAACAAGTTTTCATCAATACAAATTAAAGGGTAAACATGGTCTTTAATAACAAGTAGTTAGCGTGACCAATCATATTTTGGTTAAAACTTAATATATCTTATCGGCGTTTAAATTAGATTTCCCAAATAGAGAGAGAGAGAGAGAGAGAGAGAGAGAGAGAGTGAGAGAGAGAGATGGGGTTTAACGTCCACTCGACACAAACTCAGTCATTTCGGGACTTACATAATATGGTTTAATTTTATTTCAACAATTCGCTTGCAAGCACGCGTATGGGTCTTTAGTAGTTGGAGGTAATCGGAGGACCCGGAGAAAACCCACGAGGCTGGACAGGCGACCCTACTTCTTGCCACGTAAAACCGGGGATTCGAAACCACGCCAGTTGACTCAATGACAGGCCATTTTATGAGACATCACATGCTAACCATTCGGCCATCCAACCTCCCTTTTACTTAATCACAACCAGTATCTATATAAGTATTGGCCAAGCCAGTTATTCTTCGTTTTTATGATGCAGAAGTTGTTGTAAACTAACAAGAATGGCAGCTAGTAATAGAAAACAGACCACAATTCTATGGAATACAATTAAAGAAACCTAGTCGAAACTTTACTCATTAATAAGCAGTTATTGTATTCCATAGAATTGTGACCTGTGTACGTTATCGATAAATACATTCCTCGTCACCTTAACATAAATAAACGCATGTGTGAAATAGCTTCATTTAACATGAACACCCACGTGGTTGATATCACCGACAAAATATACGGTTTGTGGAGGGTGGATTTTCAATCGGGTTGTTTTGGTGAAAATCGGTTTATAGCTTGTTTGCATTATTAATATTTCCTAACTACGACTTTCTTTAGAAACGGGGAACATTAAAAATAAATGCAACCCGTCTAATGATCTTAGTGTCATTTGAAATTACGCATATAATATTATACCAGTAACCATAGTAGTATCTGTTCTCTCTGTAGTTAAAGCCTGTCATTGAGTCAACTGGCGTGGTTTCGAATCCCCGATTGTAGGTGACAAGGAGTAGGGTCGCCCGTCCAGCCTCGTGGGTTTTCTCCGGGTCCGCCTCCCACTGCTAATTATAAAAAGATATGTTTTTAAAAAAAAACATGTTAGTCCCGAAATGACCTAGTTTGTGTCGAGTGGACGTTAAACCCCATTTCCCCCCCCCCTCTCTCTGTAGTAGTTTAAACATCACCATCTTTAAAAGTATATGAGGCTCTTACAATTTAGACATAAAATGACTGGTCATTGTTGGAAATCGGAGGAATCATTCCACTTATCTGGCAAAGTGTGACAAATGTTGAGTTGAGTTATTTGTTGACTTATTTTATCATTTGATTAGTCAGTAAGTTTCACATTTTACGTGTATTATCTGATTTGATGTACTAGATAGCCAGGGGCTGACAGGTTAGCCTGATAATCATTTGGCACTCGTGCTACCTTCCACTGATTACCAATGTCTTCTATCTTTGGTTGTATTTTGACAGCTTGGAAGATACCAGGACGGAACTGACCCCGGGGCCAAACCAAACCAAACCCACGCCATATGTCGTGACATGGAAAGATAACTCCTGTCTAAAATACTGATTAATGCATGCTACCTGTTACATGTTCAATATCAATCATTCCAGAAACTGTAAGCAGAAAGCCAAAATTTGTTAGCTTTGTGAACGCCTTAAAATACTGTATATAAAGTATAATGTATATAGATACTTCGATACATATACAGTATTATGTACTTCGCCACATAAAAAATGCAAGATAATCTTGGGTAGTTAATCAAGTGAAACTAATCAAATGGAATTATAAATTGGGCGAGTCACGCCTGTCTACTTCCACGCAAACACCCGAAACACCACCATGGCTATCACAAATCCGGTAAAAACGCGAGAATTATAATATATCTGCTTGACATGGTGGAAAATAAATCATTAAGACTAGTATTGAAAGCAGCAAACTCCCCCTTTCTAGACGATTAACATCGTGTAACATGTTTTACTATCCTTTTATTTTTTATGTTTTGGATATATGGGGAATTTGGTTAATATGGAATGTTGTTCGGCGAAGAGTCTATATACCCGAATGTTTAGGTGGCTGCAGTGAATAAACAGTAATTCTTAATATATTCCATAAAATAGTATCCTATGTATTTCCATACTTTACCCATAAGTGCATGGCTACGGCCTACGCCGTAGAGTCAACAAATGCTGAAATTGCATGGCTACGGAATTTTCCGTATCGTTTTTAACCGTTTGAATTTACCGCTCTACATGTGGTTTCACATTCGGCAAACCTCGACAGATTCCGGTACTCTCCGTAACCTTCATCTAGACTCGGATGTATGATAGTCATTGATATGTACCTACGACCATACATTTGCGATGCGGCTTATCGACTACCGATTTACTCTAACAGGAAAACGTTCCGCTTTTACAAAAAAGTCCCAAAATCTGGTTAAGCTGCCCACACCCGTTGGTGGAGTCGTCCACACGATGTATTTTTAATTAGTATAGTTTTTTTCTGCGTGGTCACCCTTTCTCCCGGCAAATAAACAACAAGGTTAATCGCCTATACCGTTTTTAGGACTTCGAATTTTGTCTAATGGTTTGGATTGTTCGTACTTGGTTTTATTTTATTTATTCCATAAATAACAAATTCATTAACAAATTCATAAACAAATTTAGTTGTGGACGACATCACTAATAGTTGTTGACGACATCACCAATGCCTTGTGGACGACTCCACCAACGGTTGTGGACGACTTCGCTTGTGGACGACTTGACTGGCACCCATCTCCTGGGGGCAACCATGTTTATCCGGGTCCTTTAAAATAGTTCCAAAATGGCGGACTACATCATACAGCCGAGTCTAGATATAGGGCACCGGAATCTGTCGAGGTTTGCCGAATGGTGGTTTCAACGTATAACCGGTTGTGACGACATTGTTTAAATTAATCCAACATGGCCGTTAATAACAGTGAAGCAATTTATTCCAAAAGGCAGTGGTGGTTGTACTTCTAAAATGCCCAATTTATATTCATGCCATATACATGCGCTACCAGACACATCAAAGTCGTATATTGATCCCTATCTATATAGGACGTAGGGTCGCCTGTCCAACCTCGTGGGTTTTCTCTCACTGCAAAAGACACCTACGCGCAAGCGAATTATTGAAATAAAATGAACCATATGTTAGTCCCGAAATGACCTAGTTTGTGTTGAGTGGACGTTAAACCACATTTCTCTAGAGGGCTTTGAGACACAGCTATTGGTGACTATCCAATGGGTAAGGGGAGGGAACTGTGGTTATACTTCATGGCACTGTTTCACAAAAAACTTTAAGCTAAGATAGATTTTAACTAAAATCATTATGAAATTTTATGCGTTTGACGAAGATCGATTATAACTTAAAATTGACCATGAATAAATTTTAGATTAAAATTGATTGCACGTGCGCAGTTCCGTTTTTCGTCAGCTGGCATGTGGATTGATTTATACAAACATACTGTTGACAGGTTAACTAACGGTTAATACAATATCAATGAGGAGAGTTTCATACGTTGTAGCAACGTTTGCACATGGCCAGACGGTCGTAGAGAGATGATATCAAGGAGTTTATTGCGTGTTTTTCGTTTCGAAATGTATTGGTGGGTTGGCCATGGACTTGCATGCTTCTTTTGTGACCTTCGCATTTGATTAACCGATGAACCAATTTGCTTGAAATTCGTAGTTTTATGATATTTTGAATAACAGAACCTATGAAGAATTATCACTTACTCATATGATATTTGTTGGTGTGTTTCAGAAATTTATAAAACTTGATTAATTTTTAAAAGATGAATAAACGAAGCATAGCGATTAAGGTCCGACTCAAACGGCTAATCTAGGCTGTAAGTTGTTGTCTAATTTTAAAAGTATTTAACTACTTTCAAACTAGTCCACCAAATAACCAATGTTCCGATGCCTAGATTATCAACGTGCTACACTCCTTTTTGGTTAATGCCTATTTATCTTAAGGCTTCATTAAGAAATAATAATAGTAAATTTAAGATCTTAAAATTCAATTTCAAATAGACCTATAACATTTTTTAAATAAACACATTTGACATTATTGATTTCTTTTATTACAAATCATAACCCTAAAGCAAAATGGCTAATTAGTTTGCATGTGGCATGTCTTGTATTATAGGCCTTTGGCCTTCTGATATCAAGAGGGGCCACTGTGGATTTTCAGATATCCTCTCACTTTTGTTCTTCGAAGGAATAATCAATGAGTAGAAATTCGTCCGGGTATCTGTTATCACTCGTCACTTCAGTCAATTATATAACTCTTTTTTTTCGTCCTTCCGTTTCATAAAATCTTCGTTACACATCTATCGTAACTTATCTCCGACTTAAAATTATATTTGGAATGTGTTTAACCAGTTCTATCACACATGATTGTGACAATGGCTGGGTTTATTCCCATAACGCCGACTCACTGAGTTTTATGGGGGAAATTTGGGTCGGTGTTAAGGGGCCGACTGGCCAAGAACAATAGAATGAATGAATGAAATGGGGTTTAACGTCCTACGCTTAAGCACCTAACCTGGGCCAATTGAAGACGGGCATACGCCAACAGTGTGCTATGAGGGAAATTTTGCCCGGGCAGCGGCGCTACGGCCTACTCTTATATCGAATTCCAACTGCCAAGGGATCTTTTACGTGCACTCCAATTTGTACACGGGACCTCGGTTTTTCGTCCCATCCGAACGACTAGGCAGCTGTCCTTGTCAGGCCCTCCTTCTGCATCACTGACAAGGGGAAATCACGCCGGAAAATCGAGATGAACTTTCTCGGCCAATGCAGGGATCGAACACTCAACCTCCAGGCTAGCGAACCAGCGCCTTATCCACTTAGCCACCGTGATCCCCAAAGAACAATAGACCCGAGCTGGGAGATAAAACTAATTAAGCCGATAATTTTGGGAGCATTTGTTTTTTAAAAAATTATAACAACCTTTAATACATAACATTACCGATAACTTTAACTTTTGGCACGCATAAAATGTCCGACAATTTTAACAAACTCAATCCTCCTTCTTCATATCTATGTTTTGCAGCTTCGATCTTTCTGTTGATATCTGTGTGTAATTTTTACTTTTAGGTGGTTGTCGCTAACCACTCGAATACTGCAACAACTGAATTTCGATCGTCTTTTGCCCTTCTTTCAAAAATGCCATCACTTCAAAAATATTCGGATGAGCTTTTCCAATTAATTGGTTTAGACGCCCGTGCCACCCCTCTAATAAATTGTTGGTTCTTCGCGTGATTTGGTTGTGGTTCCATTGTACTTGAGTAAATTGGCCGTCTAACCATTGGGTAACCATATAGTCGGCCAGTTGTTGAAATTTCTCATTATCTGGTACCTCGGCCATTATTTGGATCCATGCGTCATCAATCTGAAAATAAAAGAAAGATACATATAAATTATCTATATTTACAATATAGCTTTTTTTTCAATACAGCTATATCTAAGTCGTTATTCCTTCTCTTATTCAGTCAATACTTAAAACCAGCAACACATAGGTAACTGCCATCTTTTGCTATAGGAAGAAACTTTGATTGTAACTGTGCATTAGCCATCGTGAATGAAATGTATATGAAATGTCTTGGGATTATTTACGTATTTATACTTATTTTGAGAAATAATCACAATGAACTGAATTTCGATAACTTGCCAGCTTCTTGTTGAACTGTGGTATATTATTTTATTAATAAATGAGCGAGTTGAATTTAAGTGAACTACATATTAATAATCTGAACAAAGTAAAGTAAACTATAGATTAAGAAAACTATAGTTAGTGAGTTGAATTTAAGTGAACTATATTGATAATGACTGGTCCCTACCTCATTAACACCTTTAATCCGTTCTTAACCCATCAAAGAGTGCCGCGGTCGACTTTCCAAACTCGGGTGAGTCGGCGTTATGGGAAGACACCAATGGCTGACACCAATATCGTACTTTATTGTTAACTGTCCAATATGTAAGGGGAGGGAACTGTGGTTATACCCCTGGCCAGTCAATACTTGCATCTAAAATTTAATGTTAACACAATCGAACAAAAAGAAAAAAGAAAACACGCATGGATTTAATTAGACCTTCTTTTAATGATAAACGCGTTACCGAATGTTTTTATCTGTTGTTTTCTTTCGGAAGATGTAAGATCTACGAAGATATTCTTGGCGCTTTGAAAACGACCACAAAATAAATAACATAGATAAATATATTCTAATATTATCAATGTTAATTGGTAAAAAATGAAAAGTTCGGATTTGAACAATGAATACACACTAATTTTATTTTTTTTAAATTTTTTTTTTACCATGGTTGGCCCTTGACATTTACCACGTCAAACCGAAGTCATTATACTGGATGCTACGGCAAGTATAGAAATAAAAACAACACTGAAACACGACTTGGTGTGATTGGTACGTTTCGACAAGGTAAAGCTGTATCCAGGAATGATATAATTTAGAACAGGGTCTAAATGTCCGGGATGTATCTTTTGAATTTTAAATGATTAAGCTTGGGGGAGGGAATTCGTCTTTCCCCCCCCCCCCAATCGTTGGAAACTGACAAAAACTTTCTGAATCTCCCCAGATACAAAAAGACTATAACCATATTATGTTAAAATCAATCTAAAAAAAGGGGGGGGTGGCTATAATATTATTTACTCATGTGACAGTGCAGGTTATGTGCTCCTTGTTTAACGCATAATCTGTGACAGTCGGGCCTGTGTGGACTGGTACCGTCGTAGGCGAGTGAAGTAAAGGCCCGACCGAATTTGTTTTTACAACTACCCAAGACGCGGTGCCCTGTCGCCTTGTGTGTAGTCGTAGCGGTATGGGCTAGGCTTTAGTGGCTATACAACGAACCATTCGCCCACACGTATCTTGATGGTCTAAGCTCTTTATAAAGGTTGTCAATCAAATGTGGATATTAAAAAAATTCTAATCTCATCTATACAAACGTTTGACTTTTCTACCATGTACACTACAATTCCCCATAATAAATTAAAAGCTCGGCTAAAAAACATTATTCACAGTGTCTTTTCATCTAAATCGGGACATGTTAGATATCAATATTTAGTTGTTAATTACAATTCAAAATATTTTGTAAAGAACCATAGTGATTCAACATAAATTCACCGCCATCCAGATAATTCAGATGTTGGATTTTTTAATTGATAATAATAATATCAATGTTTTAGAATTCAATTTGTGGGAGTAAGAAAAATATTTTAGAATTTAATTTGTCGGAAGTAAAAAGGTAAATATTTTGTGGGAGTAAGAAAAATGTTTTAGAATTTAATTTGTCGGGAGTAAAAAGGTAAATATTTGGGGCTCATTAAGTCGCATCAGTGTTTTCCTTATCAGTGATTGTAGCGGCTTAGCGAATATTCACTGCTGATCAGCGTGGGACCGCTCTACAATTTCTATAACAGAACTCATCAAACTGAAACTCTACATCATTATTCATCTATAGCTGGGAGACACGATGGCTCAGTGAGTACGATGTTGACTTGCTTACCTGGAGGTTTAGTGTTTGATCCCTGCGTTGGTCGAGAAAGTTCATCGGGATTTTACGGCTTGGTACCCCTTGTCAGGGGTGCAGGACAGAAAACCACGCAAGGGACAACGTATAGTCCTTCGGATGGTACAGAAAGCCGAGATCCCATGTACACATTGACGTGCACGTTAAGGTTCCCTTGCTAGTTAGAATTCGAGTTAATAGTTTGACGTAGTACCGCCGTCCGGGCACAATTTCACTCATAGCACACTATATGGCGTATGCCAGTCTTTATTATCCCAGTAGGAACAAAACAGTACGACGTTAAAGCCCATTTCATTTCATTTATAGCCATCTAATAAAAGCCGATAAGAATAGTATGCCTACTATGTCTATTTTCTGTCTTGTCCGCAGGTTTATCTTGTATATTTTTGTTTTGCGTGTAGTGTGCTCCTCCTGCACTTACTATTAGAATATGAAATTATCGCTGGTCTTATCGGAAAAATGCCATTTTAGTACTTAGTCCATCTGAACAAATCTGAATAGGCTAATGGGACAATAGAACAAACGTACGTTGACGTTAGAAAATACGTCAGGCAATATGAACATAACTTGATTTAACTGCAGGTTGTAATTATGATAAATAGTCATGGACACTTGACATGCTCTGAGAGTATGTTCACAGATGAAGAACTTATCGCCCCATCAGAACCACTGAGCTCCACACGCAATAGCATCATACACACAGGAGGGTTTTATTGTCAAATTTAAAACTTCAAGGAAGGGTTGATGAAAACTACCGTGTGCTAGTTTATCCTATCCATCGGTTCTTGCATACGATTTACTGTGTAGCGTATATTTGCGTTAGTGAATTGCGTTTAATTTGATCTGGAGACGTGTTCGTCGACGTCAACGTAAACCGACAACACTGCAAGAATTGGCCGTGGCACCACCAGTGGAGGTGGTCAGATTGCCCCAATCTTGATTGGACGGTCGATTAGAGCATACCACGACGAATTGCTGAATGTTTGAGGATTGGTGGAGCCGGGCAATTACTCATTATTAAGACAAAAATCAAAACCGTCCATTTTCACTTTTGACAGCGAAATTCTTTGCGAGTGAAATTGGTTCGTCTATGTTTATGTTACCTCTGATGAAAACAGCAGTGCATTTTCGCAGTTTTGTATTGTTTCTGAATATCCCCCACTTTTGTTTAAAGAGTATAATATAATGTTATTTCTAAAGCGCTACATTAGAGCAATTGTTATTTCTAAGCGCTGTAAAGGAATATACATGCAATATAGATGATTAATATATACTTGTACAAGTTAAACCAACTGTGTCTATATTCTTTTTCAAGTCTTACGTCGAGCTGAATAAACTATATGATTTATTGTCATTAAAACTCCAATGGCTGGTTAACAGTGCGTTAAAAAAGACTATAATTGGATCTTTGTAGAAATAATCATATTAATTAATTTACGATGCCATACGGTTGCACATACCACCAAGGTAGATTCAAAGATATCATTACATTCTTTAATTACAATTCTCAACAGACGGAGGGGTATAATTTATTGTGTAACATTGTTATAATCAAAACAATAAATCCCGTCCTATACTGCAAACAAGCCATAGCAAGAAATACCTCCTATTGCCAACAGTTTAATGTACCTAGAATTTTCTACACCAACTATATTGCATCCATATATTTAAAGGGGATTAACAATATGTGTGGTTTTATGGTCGAGAGCGAGACATTAAGTAATGAATTGTAACAAGAGGACCGTAAGGTCCGACTGTTTTTAAAATATATTACGCAATGTTTAATCTCGAGACGATTAAACTACTTAAAATACAGACATTCCATACGCGCGTTTACAGTGAAAAACGTAATGCTAGTCTAATATTTTTATGATGTACGCTTGGCAAGTTGCCCGTACATTATTTGAAATAATGGTACGCCAACATCAAAGGATGACGTCACATCTGTATTTTAAATACATTTAAGATAAACTGTGCTATTCTGAGATTAACATATCGTACAATTCATATATTTTATTTTTCGTTCAACCACCTATTTACAAAACTATGGTTTATGCGAACTACAGTATAAACATGGTTTAGAAACTCTATCTGAATTATAGGGTACATCGTGGTTAAGAGACTACAGGGTACATCACACGAGACTCGATACGAACTACAAGGTACACCATAGTTTAGAGACTCTATATTATAAGAACTACAGGGTACATCATGGGTACTCTCTATCCGGACTACATGATACATTGCGATTTAGAGAAACTGGACTCCCGGTCCGTCCCTGGTACCATCCAGACCGATAGTTGTTCATTTCACGACATACCTTTGTGATTGCCACAGTTGTACATCTTTCACAAGCACAGGACACTATGGGGCCCAAGGGTCCCCGAATTGGACCTCACGAGGGATTCCCACACCTTGCTTTTATAAAAATGACCATGAAAATATGTTTTCTGTAATTTGTCCCGATGTTTCTAACTTACTCACAAAATTAGTGTGTGACAGTCCTATTTGAAAAAAATATTAAATTCAGTAACCCTAAAAATCCTTATTTTTGTTTCCGTTTTGATTTTCGGAATTTATCTTTAAATTCAGAGATGGGTAACAATATGAAAGACAGCAAAAGTCATATCTAAAGAGACTATATTTATGTTTTTTTTAAAAATTGCATTATATTACCAAATTTGGAGCCATTTTGAAAGATATTCCCTGCATCATATGAAAAATACATTTTTTAAATTGAAGTTTGTCAAATTGGATTTTTCGGCACGTTTAGCTCGTATAATCGCTCTGTGTTTGAGGAATATACAAAGAAATTATTTTCCCGCCCACCACTAAAACACACTGATTACGAGATTTCGCTCTCTGAAAATTCCTAAAAAAAGCGTCATATTGAAGTATGTTGATTTAAGGTAAAACGTTTTCCCTCTCAACATATATAATACTGCAAGAAGTATATAAAACGTTTTGTAATATTCAATTAAGTAAAGCTGTATGCCATGGTACACTATGGTTTCGTGGCTTCATAGTTAGGACCCAAAATGGCGCCTGGAAATAAGTTGGCTTAACATTACCTATATAGACTGACCTTACAGAAGGGATTGATTGTAACCTCGCTTTTCATACCGTATTGGGCATCGGTATTGTAGTCGATCTTGTATGTATGTGACCAAATATCTTTTACCAAGCTACAACCGTTACCTTCTAAAGGTTACAGAGGAAGGCGAACCTAGTTGGTTGTAATTTTATTATCCCGCGCCGAACGAAGTTAGGGAGGGATATTGAAACGGGGTTCGTCCGTCCGTCCGTCCGATTTTCGTTTCCGGAGCATATCATAAACCGTTTGAGATATCTTTCTGAAACTTTGCACACACATCAACCTATTACAGTAGTTGTGCCTTTTGCTATTTAGGAATTTCTGGGATTTATATTTGTTGTGTTTCCATGGAAACAAAATTGACTTTGTTTTTGGTGTACAATTTTGTTTCCGGAGCATATCTCATAAACCGCTCAAGATATCTTTCTGAAACTTTGCACACACATCAACCTATTACAGTAGTTGTGTCTTTTGCTATTTAGGAATTTCTGGGATTTATATTTTTTGTGTTTCAATGGAAACAAATTTGACTTAGTTTTTGGTGTACAATTTTGTTTTTGGAGCATATCTCATAAACCGTTCAAGATATCTTTCTGAAACTTAGCACACACATCAACCCATTACAGTAGTTATGCCTTTTGCTATTTAGGAATTTCTGGGATTGATATTTTGTGTGTTTCCATGGAAACAAATTTGACAAATTTTGCTGTACCATTTTGTGTCGGGGGCATATCTCATAAATCTTTCAAGATATCTTCTTGGCACTTATTTTGAATTTCTCAGATTTGATCATTTTATGTGTTTCCATGGAAATACATTTGTGTGTTCAAGATACCTGTACCTTTAAAAAAAATTTACATTCATCAACCCATCATTTTTTTTTCTGAAATCCAGACTTCCGTCCTGATTTTGTTTCTGGAGCATATTTTATTATCTGGCCAAGAAATCTGTTTGAAACTTTGTACAAACATTAACCTATTATATATATATTAGATGGTATTTTATTTTCTGATTTATAAGTTTATTTCTTAACATACAGCAGCTGATTGAGGTAGGAAAAGGTTGTTGTGTAAACCCTACCAGGAGTAGCGACCCTGTCTTGCAGTGCTACTATTAATAGAGTATGAAATTCTAGGAATTGATATTCCATGTGTTGGAATATGAGATTTGTCTAAAGATTTAGACTCTGGTACGACCCCGACATGCTCTGCTAAACAGGTCCACAATTTTAGGATCAGTGACACTGTTTGCCAAATCTGGTAAATTTTTATATTGATTACCAAGGGCGCGGGATGTTGATGACTAGTCATCTTGTTTTGTTTGTTTTTCGTCATTGACGGCGATTATGCTGTAACCAACCCCGCTCCCTGTCACCCGACTATATGTTTAGTTTGTGTATATATACTTACCCTTTGATTTTCACCACTGAGCCTTCTTATCTATTTTTAATATAGATTTGTAAATGTACTTATTCACGATTTCATTAAGCTAATGCATAAATTATACAAACGAGTCGTGGTGTGAGCGAAATACACACCCCATTCATTAAAACATTATAAGCTTCGTCGCACGGATCTTACATTTATATAAGTAGTAGGGCGGGGATACTTTGGTCTTGCCTCGTATCGCCTCTTTTCTTTAATCGTAATTAATATTTTGATATTATTTATACTCATATTACATATCTCTTGCATGTTTATTACGGATTATTGTATTATTCTTGGCTTCTGTGGGAATGTTCTGGTGTTTCAATGAAGATACAAAAATTATACATTAGAGTTGAATACGTGTTCGTTATTCTAGACCTGAGTCTAAGTGCGGATTGTCCATCAAATAGGCACAAAACCAGACCCAACTTTTGTGTAGAATACGTGGTCGAGTGGTAATCGATCAACCGTTGGGGCTTTTTAGAGATATTAGGGGTCAAATGTGGAATGAGGTTATTTACATCAAAATTGAATGCGCATCCATTCTTGTATCATGAAAAAATGCTGAAATTGATCAAAAGTAATCATTCTTTCAATAAAAATGTAAACATGCTAAATTCACTTTTGTTCTTTGTGACCTCGGAGATCAGAACGTCAATATTTTCGTTTTTGCAATGGGATGATTTAACACAATACAAGTCAGCGTAAAATATCAAAACTAAAGATAAATCTATTCTAATTAATAATAGGAACATTTAAAATTTATCCTTAGCCGGTCTTGGCACCCCACGTTTACTTTGGAATGTCATAAAAGATCTTGCACAACAGGACCAAAAGAACGTCAAATTAAAATCTCTTCAGTTTAGTTTCATAACGATTGTTATACATGGATTTCACCGGAACATGGACATCGGGGAAAAGTTTGGTAAAATCTTTGTTTGCAAAGCCTTTCCAACAGGGATGCCATTGTCGACCCGTCTTTCACATAAAGCTTCCAGCTCGAAGGGTTATGGGGATTTGAATACTCCCACGTACTTCTGTGGACGCACATGTATTATGTTGTCGCCTATGTCTTTCCACCCGAACGTCTGGATATGCGTTCACATGTGTTTGTGGATATCTATCGAAACCCTAGTAGTAAAAAAAAACGCCTATAATACTGTGACTTTATGTATATCGAAATAAGTAGGGAATTAATCAAATTTAGGCGATGGTTTCACTTTTTTATTCGGGATGTGGTACCTTTTCGGACATGACACGTCATAATTTGTTATGAATGAAGGGTTTTTAACCGACATTCGCTCATATCAACAATTTGGCTTCAGAGTTCAGAGGAATCGCCCGAAAATAGCCCATGCATACTGCTATCTACTTCAACGGGTATAACAATAACGTACTGCCTTTAATTGCTATATTATTATTATATGGAATTTGTTTAAGCCTTTCTATTACATGTTTAAAATTAGTGGATGGAAACATTTACTTTTCTATCACATGTCAAATGGTTGATGGCAAATTTTCCTTTTCTATCACATGTTAAAAATGTTGGACGTCAACATTTCGTATACTTTCAGACATGTAGAATTGGAGGACGACAATTGGGCGCAGATATTACCTTTTCTATCACGCATGTAACATTGGTGGACGGCAACCTTACCAGATCAAACCACAATAATCTGTTCAAATCAAATTCTGAGTCTGTTATTCCCCCCGATTTCAGATATTATGAACTATGAACCAGAATATTGGCGGGTTGTTAAAGAATGTATACGAATCTCCACTACACTGATCTGATAATGGCGGTCCTACTAATCACTGAGAAGTATCGACAACAACAAAAAAATTGCACGTCCCCTTAAGTGTAGTATGACATGTCATCAAAACAGCTCCCGTAAGATTTGTAATTTGTATGCTAAAATTGATTTTTTTTTGTTTTGAGTTGATTAGGGATCAGGCTATCTAAAAATGTTGGGGTTCAAATTTTCCGATCCCTTGACCCCTCTGGGAGGGTCATTTTTGAAATCGGGACCCCTCTGACTGAGGCTATATCAAACAATAATGGTTGGATTTTCATGATCTGAAGTTCATTCTCGAGGTTTTTTTCATCATACAGACCCCGTCTATGATACACCTAAAGCGATCGGAAGTAGTTTTCATTGACTTCCGGTGGAGCATACCGATTTCCGATGTCAAATAAGATTGATTTTAGTCAATAATCTTTGGATTTTCGTCATCTGAAGTTCATTCTGTTGGGGTTTTTTTATCATGCCGACCTCATCTATGATATACTTAAAGGAAATGGAACTAGTTTCCATTGACTTCCGGTGGGGAATACCAGTTCCAGCCAATAATCTTTGAAGTTTATTCTGGGTGTATTTTTCACCAGACCGAACCCATCTATGAGTTGTTTTATGGACTTCCGTTGGCAAACTCTGGTCGGTTTCAGTTGATAAAAAATCTATCAAGCATGGTAAATGTTTCGTGCAGTCACTTTTGGGTCATTTGAAGGTTTTGTCATGAGATTCAAGACAAATCTGGTAAAGTAATCAAGTTTGATATCAAAACAAAAAGAAATCATAACAAACCATAAGTCGCCATAAACGAAAACAACGAAATTCCTTTCTTTCAAAAAAATACAGTCCCCTACATCAGCAATGCATCATCCTCGTCTCCTTGCACACCTTTGGTTATAATTGTACGCTCCATATCAGCACCCTTGCACCGCCCCATGCAGCCTGTTTAACAACCACTTTCTGTAAGTTCAGTTAAAGTACGAGGGTCAGGGAGAGTAAGATTCTGCACTAAAAGCGTCTTGAATCTCATTACAGAACAATACAGTCACAAAAAATGACCACTTAACCATTTTACTATGCTTCAAAACTCACAAAAAGTGGTAGGCCGAGACACCGAAAATTGGTATTCTCCTTCAATTCATTAACGTCTATAATACTGTGACTTTATGTATATCGAAATAAGTAGGGAATTAATCAAATTTAGGCGATGGTTTCACTTTTTTTTTCGGGATGTGGTGCTTTTTCGGACATGAAACGTCATGATTTGTTATGAATGAAGGGTTTTTAACCGACATTCTCACATATCAACAATTCGGCTTCAGAGTTCAGAGGAATCGCCCGAAAATAGCCCATGCCTACTGCTCTCTACTTCAACGGGTATAACAATAACGTACTGCCTTTAATTGCTATATTATTATTATATGGAATTTGTTTAAGCCCTTCTATAACATGTTTAAAATTAGTGGATGGAAACATTTACTTTTCTATCACATGTCAAATGGTGGATGGTAACTTTTCCTTTTCTATCACATGTTAAAAATATTTGACGTCAACATTTCGTAATCTTTTAGACATGTAGAATTGGAGGACGACAATTGGGCGCAGATATTACCTTTTCTATCACGCATGTAACATTGGTGGACGGCAGCCTTACCAGATCAAACCACAATAATCTGTTCAAATCAAATTCTGAGTCTGTTATTCCCCCGATTTTAGATATTATGAACTATGAACCAGAATATTGGCGGGGGTGTTTAAGAATGTATACGAATCTCCACTACACTGATCTAATAATGGCGGTCCTACCGATCACTGAGAAGAATCGACAACAACAAAAAAATTGCACGTCCCCTTTAGTATAGTATGACATGTCATCAAAACAGCTCCCGTAGGATTTGTAATTTGTATGCTAAAATTGATTTTTTTTTGTTTTGAGTTGATTAGGGATCAAGCTATCTAAAAATGTTGGGGTTCAAATTTTCCGATATCTTGACCCCTCTGGGAGGGGCATTTTTGAAATCGGGACCCCTCTGACTGAGGCTATATCAAACAATAATGGTTGGATTTTCATGATCTGAAGTTCATTCTCGAGGTTTTTTCATCATACCGACCCCGTCTATGATACACCTAAAGCGATCGGAAGTAGTTTTCATTGACTTCCGGTGGAGCATACCGATTTCCGGTGTCAAACTCAGATTGATTTTAGTCAATAATCTTTGGATTTTCGTCATCTGAAGTTCATTCTGTTGGGGTTTTTTTTATCATGCCGACCTCATCTAAGATATACTTAAAGGAAATGGACTAAGTTTCCATTGACTTCCGGTCGGGAATGCCAATTTCAGCCAATAATCTTTGAAGTTTATTCTGGGTGTATGTTTTACCAGACCGAACCCATCTATGAGTAGTTTTATGGACTTCCGGTGGCAAACTCTGGTCGGTTTCAGTTGATAAAAAATCTATCAAGCATGGTAAATGTTTCGCGCAGTCACTTTTGGGTCATTGGAAGGTTTTGTCATGAGATTCAAGACACATCTGGTAAAGTAATCAAGTTTGATATCAAAACAAAAAGAAATCATAACAAACCCTAAGTCGCCATAAACGAAAACAACGAAATTCCTTTATTTAAAAAAAATACAGTCCCCTACATCAGCATTGCATCATCCTCGTCTCCTTGCACACCCTTGGTCATATTTGTACGCTCCCTATCAGAACCCTTGCACCGCCCCATGCAACCTGTCACAAAAAATGACCACTTCACCATTTTACTATGCTTCAAAACTCACAAAAAGTGGTAGGCCGAGACACCGGAAATTGGTATTATCCTTCAATTCATTGAAAACTACTGTTTTGCTTTAATTGTATCATAGATGGGATCGGTATAATGACAAAACCCTAGAATGAACTTCAGATTATAACATTCCAACTATTGTTTGCGGAGATAGCCATGGACTTGGTCAGAAGGGTCCGGGTTTTAAAAAGGCCCCTCCCAGATGGGTTAAGGGTCGAAAAATTGGAACCCACAGAATAAACTTCAGATCATGAAAATCCATAGATTATCGGCAAAAAACAATCTGAGTCCGACATCAACTCTATACCAAGTACAGCAAAATGACAGTCCTTCGCTCGATCTGGGGTCTTCGCTAAACCACTGGGCAGTGATTTAGGGTGTTGAAAAGGGTGAAAGTACATTGTTCGTCTCCAAACAGTATTGTTTACATTGTAATCGTTGATAGCCTCTTTTGCCATACAATTAGATTTTCTGCAATATTCTGCTATGCACTGGTTAATCGTACGTAAATATTTCGTGAGTTATGACGTAACGTTATGTAAACAATGTGGGGCTCTGTTAAAACCCGAATGACATTGTTACGCAGTTAGACATTGGCTGTTAATCGGACCATTGACCAGTCATAATTTGGAACATAAATTTGCTTTCATTACGACAGTGCTTGAGTGGGAATAAGTCTAATCAAACGAAACACTGCGAAGAGTATGCCTTACAGGTGACATGGGACTTCTGGTTCCTTGCCTGACCCACCGTCAATGGAAAGGAAGCTACGCTTGAAAATCCCGATGAACCTTTGCTGCCAACAGTGGTAAGGGACCCTCCACCGAGTCACCTGGTATCCACAAAGCCTTAGGCAGCAGTTACAAAAATATCCTCACAATGCATGTATATCAATCCAGAAATAAGTCGAAACCAAATTGCTCAATATAATTGTTTACTTCAAACCTGGCCTTTGAATCGATGAATACAACATTGTTAGCCTTTGATATGTTTATATGTACACAAAATACACCATTCTTTAGTTATGATAACGTTTTAAAAATACTTTTTGATTTAATGCGTTTTATTATCTATATCAGAGTAAGACAAATGAGCCACAAAACCAAACGAATAATTATGAACAACAATAAATAGCGTACATGTACATGTAAAATATTATTAATGGTTTACATCTTTCATTAATCCATTTTTTAGTTTACAGATATAATGGTATACATTATATTTACTTCTATAAAAGGTGTTTTTTTATATGTTCCGATGTTTGAATACAGGGTTAAAGAAACACAAACAATCATACAGTTGCTATAAAATGATACAAGATAACAATTTTAAATAACAATTTTAAATAAAATGACATTGATTTAACTCAAAGGGTATCCTCCTTCAATAACATAATGCGTAATTGCAATTCTTGTATAAACAAAAATTGTTTAAAAGTACAATTTCAACATTTTTTCAGTTCTTTGAGCTTAACAAAAAAAACAACAATTAAGCGATGTATTCCCCCCTTTTCTTTATACAATGTACGGTTTGTGTCACGGGATTATGTCAACTCTACTGGTTGGATCTTTAATTTATTAAAACCATGTGGGAAGATAGAGCACGAATATTACTATAAGTAGCAGATCGCCTTGAAAGTATACAAACCAGAATCGTTATACTTAAAATAATTATTAACTAAAGAAATGTTATCATAACCGTACATCATTCGTCGAGTTCATCATATTGAAAATAATCATTTGCATAAATAAAAATCGATTCTTTGTTTTGTTTTTGTTTAAATATACATGTAGATAAAATACTTATTTATTACTCGTAGTTAGATTTAGAGTTATTATTTGTTCTTAAATTAAAATAACCGTAAGCGCTCCCTAATAATCATAATTAGATTAAACCCATTCCTAATTGATCAAGTGCTCGTTTCTCCCCATCACGTTTAATCAGCCCCATTCCCAATGAATCTATCGGTCGTTTATGATATCTGTGGTTCTTATCGCCGAGTTGTCGCTTGATCAGTCCCATACCTAAAGAATCCATAGGCCTCTTCCTAATCAGACCCATCCCGAGTGAATCTATTGGTCTTTTGTGATATCTTCTGTCTTGGTCACCATTTCGTTTTATTAGACCCATTCCTGGAATAGAAATTGATAAATATTACGTTGGTATGGTCGATATGTCATTCCTAGTCCAGAAGCTCATCTCAATCCTTAGATGGAATACTTATTACACATTACAGAAAACTACTTATGGTATTTTTAATATGAATCATTAATTAGGTTTTATCATTGAATATCGGCATCCACAAATTATCCATATAATATTATGTGATATAACTGACTAAAGTGATTCCAAATATAATTTTTTCCGGAAGGATTTTAACAAGTACTAAGTATTATATGGACAAGGGACCGATCGTGGCGCCACCACTGCCACCTTGGAAGTGTTAGGCTTTCTGAAGAGCGTCGCCACCAAGATGAGTAGCACATAGAGACCAGTTCCTGGTCCAATAGAATATTATTGTTTAACTGAATTCTGTCAGATATAATATATTATGAGATCTGTCGACGTCAATAAGTGTGGTTTAATGGTCAAGAGCGAGACATTAAGTAATATATTGTAGCAACAAGAGGACCGTCAGGTCCGAGTGTTTTCTACAATATATTACGCAATGTCTAAGCTCGAGACGATTAAACTACTTAAAACACAGACACTCCGCCCGTGCGTTTACTTACAGTGAAAAACGTCATGCCAGTCTTTTTTTTAATAATGTACACTTGGCAAGTTGCCCGTACATTATTTGAAATAAGGGTACGCCACATCGGTATTTTAATATCCTTTATTGAACAATACGTGTGGACTGTTACAGTGACATCACATTCGAATAGGAGGGCCTGACAGGGACAGCTGCCTAATCGTTCGGATGGGACGAAAAACCGAGGTCCCGTGAACACATTGGCGTGCACGTAAAAGAACCCTTGGCAGTTGGAATTCAGTTGCTGCCCGGGAAAAATTTCCCTCATAGCACACTGTATGGCGTATGGCCGTCTTCAATTAGCCCAGGTTAGGTGCTTAAGCGTAGGACGTTAAACCCCATTTCATTCATTACCGAGATTTGGTCTGGTAGTTTGGATGCAGCTATGGCGGGTGTGGCACCAGACAGGGTAAGCTTACTCTTCCGGACACCTGTTACCAATGTTTGTCGTGTATTTTGATGATTACACTATTTTGCCTATACCGTTTTTTAGGGCTTCGAATTTTTTCTAATGGTTTAGATTGTTCGTACATGGTTTTATTTTATTAATAATGTCCTGTGTCCTGAACTATTATGATACACTGCCAAGTGTCATTTAATAACTTTATGGGCCAAAACTGGTAAACTGCTTCCCCTAATTTCACGTAGTCCGCCAATAGATAGTAATTCGCCCAACCCTCCCTCCTCCTTTTGGGAATGACAATTGTTGTTAACATTTTTGTCTAGAAACACAGAATAGTGTTTTAAATTCACCATTTCGGCCAGTAGTTAATATTCATGACTGTTTTCAGGCGGAAGGATAGGAAAGTGAATAACGATGGTTTTCGGAAATGACATATTAAAGTCAATTCTTATTATGACGTCATTGTTTAGAGACTACCGTATTTCCTCGAATACAACCCCGGGGTTCTATTATGTTCAGCACTCCCGACCCCCGGGTTCTATTCGAGGCCCGGGTTATAATCGTGTTGTATTTTTTCAGACCCGAATTAATGCTTCAAAACCTTCTTCTATAGGAGTGACATTTTACAAGCAGACGGGGTCGGTCTTGCAAAAACGAATGCTAAACTTTTTGTGTGTGACATGAGACAATTCTACTTCCTGTGCAGGGATCATCAATTAATTTATATTTTGACAGGGAGTATTCAGTTTTTACGTTACACCCGGGTTATATTAGAGACCCGGGTTGTATTTATCTCACTACCTTCTTACCCCCGGGTTCTATTCGAGGCCCGGGTTGTAATCGAGGCCGGGGTTGTATTGGAGGAAATACGGTACTTTAATCAAGCCTAGATTATTCAAAATTTATAACAAATGATTGTGACATGTTAGCTCTTTGAGTGGGTATATAGACTAACATCATCGTAATTTCAAGGTCAATAAATGTCACGGATTTAACATTGATGTTAATGGGGGAGAGACTTACTTCCTGTTAGATCATATCGAGTTATATACCTCCCTGGCATTACAGTCTAATAGTAAGCAGTCTTGGTTTTAAGTGCATATGCCTGTGTATAACCTAACAGTAAATCATTCTATAGTGATTTGATTCACGGCTGAATACTTTTGTGTTTAAAACGTTCAAATTTTAAATGCCGTCAGAATATTTGAACAAAAGTGTCGTTTGGTCCTGCAAAACCTCCTATTAGCACAATAAGAAATACAGCCCAAAGTCGTAGTAATTCAACTAGGTTTCTTGATGTCAAGCGATATACATTACCTACCTACACCACGATACATTATGTATATAATAACAGTCCTCTGATGTTTGTTTATAACCCTTTTTTACTACAACACGCAATGGTTATAAATGAAGACTGATCCTGTCTGATGTCTTCGGGGATTTGCGATAATCTACATCATGATATAAATCCAGTGTTGAGACCTTAATAAATTATTAGCCTGTATCTCTAGAGACCACAAGACAGTGTTATTAATTAAAGCTCGACACTAACATTGTGAGGTTAGGCTATTTATATTTTCATAATTATGAAGTTAAATAAAAAAATCTGAATACGCCGCCAAGAAGTTTTTCCTCAGACAAAATCGTCCACGCAATGGTTATTCTATCGAAAAGTAGGACGTTAAACCTCGTTTTAACTCATTTCTTTCTATCTGCACAATAATCCATATAGTAAAAATAGTGTCTTTATGAAAAAAGAAAACACGACGAGAGACAAGGGGGAGAAATTGGGTTTTGCGTCACAAAAATGAAATGAAATGGGGTTTAACGTATGGGTCTTTCGTAGTTTAAGGAAACTGGAGGTTAGGCAGGGGACCCTACACACGTGGATATCGATAACACGACATTTTTATTGAACTAAGACATGATCTAAAGTGTACGGTTGCAGATTAAAGTAGCTAAGTCTCTAACTCAATATTATCTAAAGTCTACGACATTTGAAACACGGATTATTTGTCAATTAAAATCAACATTGATGATGTGATGTGTTATCGGGAAACGATGGGCTTCGAAAATCCAGTATTTAAGACAAAATAAACATTTTTCCATTGATACAAGAAAAGTATACCATAAGTTGTCTCAGCGCCATTTGTAACAAGGGACTCGAAGAACGAGGCCACACATATTTCTCAAGTCGTGTCAAACGGTGGCGACATATACTTATCTTGAGAGCATTCGCAGTAAATACTATAGGTGTAGACTGGAATAATCAGACGCTAGAGGTTGCCAATCGATTGAGACTTCTGGCGTATTTCGTCGAACATAAATGATTTAAAATTAGAGTAAAAATGTAAACAAAATGAATGTACATCAGTATATAAACATTCATATTACATTATTATAATATTATGCGTTTCGACCCGTTCGTGTCAATTTCTAAGTTCTAAATATTTTGGGATTTAGCTCCTTTAAAGCTAGCAGACATTGTTTAATCAACTCAATATCTAAGAAACTCGGTGCCTAGAGTTGATTATTAGCATGTCCTGTAAACAATAATCTAAATAACGTTTGAAGCCAGAAAACAGCACTGCATTGTGCAGATGTGTCTCTCAAATAACACAAAAGCTAAAAAGGTTCAGCATTTGCGGCGTAGGAATTTGATTGTTAGAGTGTTAGTTTTTTACTTTTACAACTGTCGAATATTGTCCTATCTCACACATTTGTAGTTCATTTCTGAAAAACGCATCGCTATCTTAAAACTGAAATAAGGTAAAATGTAACTTAAGTGAATACCCCAAGGAGTAGTGATACAATAATCATCAATAACAACTGGAATAACTGAATTAACACCGATAGTTACAACTTACAACCATCAAGGGAACTGACCTCATTAGGTTTTTAGAATCACAGAGGAATTGTTGATTTCATCTATAATTAGTAATTAATATTGATGAATTTATAAGAGTCAAGGCAATCGCCAAACTTGTTAACAGTTGTCTAAACACGGATATTGGGGTCCAAATGACCTCCACACGCGAACGGTATTTTCAAATGTTTTACATCCAGAAAATTAAATATGGAAATTCAGACAATTACAGGAACCATGACTGGTATTAAAGACTGATTCGATGGCATTGTACATGTATAGCGAGCTTCAATGTTGCCTTCTTGATATAAACTATTTTGATTGATTGTCAATGGCGCTGTAACTATATTTATGAAAGTGTAAACGCGGGCTAGTAGGAAAAGGGCACAGAAGAAGACAAATAATATAATACAATGACCACATCTTTGGAATCGTAAAAAAATTGGATGCCTGATTGTGCTATTCATTGGGAAGCAATGTTATATATAGCAGGCAAAATACTTTTTTGGGGCATTGCATGTTGAAAAATAAATACAAACCATTTTGTACAAATCTACATTCCTTAAAGATCGATCGGTTATGTATGGACATGCCACTTTCTTGAAGTGTTCATTTCAATGTGATGTCCATCTATATTAACTTTTTTCAAAAAAAAAGAAGAAATTATAGACCTATTCGTTGATAACGTCAATCTTTTCAAAAGTTTATACAACCATGTTAAAATTTTCATGAAAAAAAAATAGAAATCTAAAAAGAGCTCAGAATTGAAAATGAGGTGGGGTAGGGGTATGGCCTTGTCGGGGAAGGCTATGGTCGGGAATGAATGCTCAGTTTGTCGGGAAGCGTCGCGTCGTCTGTCGGGTTTTGAATATTTTTAATAATATAGAAGCGTAAAGAAAGCAGGCTAGTCAATGAAGAACACGTACGCCATCTGAATAAAACTAGCACGTACACGTGACCTTTCTCAGTTCTTGAGTACTGTGTTACTGTATATGGATGACAAACTTAAAAAAGTGTCGTCGATTGATTAATGGATTCGGTTAAAGTACAAGCTAACTGTAAATTTTGCCCATCGTGTTATAGTAACTCATAAATCTCATTTTCAATTTTCTATGCCTTTGTTAAACTAATCAATTTCTATGAATTAAGTTCTCGCGCGGTTTTTGTCAAGTTAGTTGTAGCGGTACCGTGTTTATACAATCAAGGGACACTTGGTGAGAAAACTGTCAAAATTTGTAAAAACTGTTTGTTGTCAAAACTGTTGGGATTGAGTCGAAGTACAGTCCATATTTAATTTGTTGTTAGGGCGGACGCACTGCTTATATAACTCCAATGGTATGAGTGTACACTTTCTATTGCTGATATTTAATATCAATTCGATAAAAAAAAAATCAAAACTATTTTCAGTACTGATTTAAATACTGCTAGCATATAGAAGATTACTAATGCTTTAGCAGTACTAAAATCAGTATTGAAGATTTGAAAATTTTCTGCAATACTGCCGTGGAAATTGAAGGAAACGTATCTACTATGGAGTCACAGTCAAATAACCGAAAGAAAGATCACGGCTGTGAAATATTAAAAGTATATAAATTTTACACAAGTTCAAAAAGTCTTCTATCTTTATTCTAGATCTAACTATCTTAGATATGGATATAAAATGTGAACTGTCATATAATGAAAAACGTGGCAAAAGTAAATCGTAATACGAAATATATATAGTTGTAAATTTGAACTCTTTTAAAATGGTCATTCATATATTAAAAGTAGATAAAGATACAAGTCTTCTATACATCTGAGTCTCATAAAATGAAAATGTGGCAAAAGTAAATCGTTCGACTTGTTCATGTTTTCGTAGTAATAGAGCTTGTATTCTAAAGATGATATTTCACCAGTTTTTATGCCGCAACTGACATAATTTACTAGAAAGTATTCGAAATGCCTGGAAAACGCGTCTACGGCCGTCTGGTTTTCAAAATTTTCTGGGGGAGGCCCCCCAAACCCCCCGTCGAGTGCTTCGCGCTCGACTTGTTCATGTTTTCGTAGTAATAGAGTTTGTACTTTAAAGATGATTTTTCACCAGTTTTTATGCCGTAACTGACATAATTTACTACCCACTCCAAATTACTAGAAAGTATTCGAAATGCCTGGAAAACACGTCTACGGCTGTCTGTTTTTCAAAATTTTCTGGGGGAGGCATTATCAACCAATCAGCGCCCAGGAGAGTTTTCTCCGTGTTTCTAATGTTTCATCTCGCCATTGTTTGCTAAAAATCTTTAAATTAAATATCAAAATATTAATTGGATAGCTTTAGCCATTGCAAGGGCAGGATAAAACCGCTCGCCAGGTACTATTCTAGATCATTTTATTGCGTGTTGTTCAGCTTCCTTCGAATAATGCGTTAGTTTTAACGAGTGAAAAACAGCGTGTTCAGACTATTGCAAAATACAGAAATGACTCTTAGGGAATAATGCACATCCAAAGCCTCTGCAATAATGACATTCCCTGTGTGTTTCCCAAGGTACTTTCTACATTTTCTAGTCTAGACCTTTAAAGGGCCCTATATTCTCATATTTCGCCATAGTCACGTCATTTAAAGGGACATTACATGTAACTGTCATTTTGTTATAGTCTATTCCTTAAAAGGGACATTTTATGTCATATTTTGTGATAATAAGTTCTAGTCCTTACTGCCGTTCAATTTTGTCTTTCCAGAATGACTAAAACGTCTAAAGTCAATATAAATGTCGTGATTAACGTAAGATAATTTATCCCTGGAATAGCTACAACGCCTGTAATCACAACAACGTGTTAAAGTGCGCTCCTGCCGGAAGTTGCTGAAAGTTGAACTTGATTCAACTGACTGGAACAAAAGTGGCTTTGAGTTGCAAGAGGCGCTCTCAACGAAACCATTTTCAGTTAATAGCCAGTTGCTTAACGCAATGACGTACATTTTGTTTGTCGAATCTTTTTAATGATCTGGATCAAGTCTACTTAATACTTGAATCTACTACGATATTCATCTATACGTGCTATATATCAATTCCTATCTACATTGAAACATGTTCCGTGATAACCAGGGTGACGTTACTAAACATAATAAAAAACATATAAATACGACCGTAGTTAATTATTCACCGTAATAACGTGTTGGCATGTGCTGACAGAATGGATTAATTTTCAACAATTACACGATCGAAATATTTGATTTCAATAAGTCGGTTAATAATTCTGCTTTTATGATGGTTGTTAAATATTATCTCCAGGTTATAAGAAAACATTGCATATAATCTCTTTTTTTATAACTTCTACTGGAACATTCGCTGATGTTTACACCATTGAAGCTTGTGGGCAGACAATGGTTTGAAATATAAATACGGAGCCCACTCACATAATATTATCATCTGGAAGGTTTCGCTTTTTAGTCATTTTAACAGAGTTGTTTCACTGTTCTAGCGTACTTTAAACAGCTAGTAAGAAAAAATCAGAAATGAAAACTAAACCGACTCGGCTAATTAAGATAAACAAGTGGGCTAAAAGGGAAATTTTGCCTGGGCAACGGCATTACGGTCTATTCTTATTTTGAATGTCAACTATTAAGGGTTATTTTACGTACACATCAATGCGAATGCCGGACCTCGGGTGTTTGGTCCCAGCCGAACGACTTATTATGTCCTTTGATAGGGCCTCTGTCCTATACAAATGACAAGGGGGAAACCTACAGGAGCTATCTCGGCCAACACATGTTGCGAACCCGAAACTGCGTGGTTAGCGAAGCAGTGTCTTATCCACTCATCCACCGCGCTTGGCCCAGGAGTGGAACAAATTCCATTGATGTAAAATATTGAATGTACGAGTTTAATTTCTAAACACTAATATGTAACGAATTCTCGAATTGGCATATCAGAATATTACGCTAGTATAGTCTGGCAGAACTAGGACTGGACCTGGAAATTGTATACACAGTTTTTTGTTTGATTGATTTTAGTAGCCGAGGGCGTTCTTTCAGAATCTGTCGGGTAAACCTCGGTCACCCTGGAGCCTTTTGAGAAATTCAAGACGACCCCTAGCTCAAACAACCCTCTATAATTTCCCATAGTATTTAGGATGTTCATTTTGGTGTCTAGCTGTAATTTGGGACCAAGGAATTATACACTGAAATCGTTCATTATGTTGTTGGGTGATTAGATAATAGTAAAATCCAAAATGTCAGACAATATGGCCCTTTTATTCAATAGCGGCGGTTAGGGACAATTATGTTACCAAATACAACGACTATATATTTCTGGACATGCGATCATTTGAGCGATACGATAACATCACATTCATGCATGTCAGCGGCCCAGGGCGACATGGGGCAGCCCTGAAGAGGTGGGCACACACGGAGTTTTTTGAAAATTTAAAAGAAAACAAGTTCTACCCGCAAATAATCTCACAATACTAGGCAATGTTCAGTTGAATCCGTCAGGCGTATTTCTTGGTTCAACCTACGACAGCACAAGCGTAAAATACTGTACATTCTAGGCCATCCCTAGTGTAACTACAAGTAATCGTACTACATGTACATGTGGTATCACTCTTGCATCCACATCTTATGAGCCACATGACAAGACTGTGGAGCAAGTTGACCGGTTGTAATTTTCTCAATTTAGCATCCTTCACCAAGCAATACAGTTCCGGGTCAAATTAGGGCGGATTACGATCTTCCAGTGAACGCCCTACAATAGCTTAGTGATGACATGGTCCCTTACAAATGCGTCATACGTTGGGCAAGAATCTATGGCTTTGGAGGGGATGATGACGTTATATTTCCAGTTTTCGATGCCTATACCTTTCAAGTGCTCCGACCATATCACGCCGACAAGAATCCCGTTACAATGGACTAAAAAATCAAGGAAAGACTTACTGGATATGACACAGTTACATGCTGCTTCGTCGTGGGGAATGGAACAGCTTTGCAAGTGGTGAGAGCTTGATTGTATTCTCTCGTCGGAGTAGTATAGACGCCCCAATAGGAAAAGTGCTAACACAGGCCACTGTATTTATGTCAGCTTGTTAAGGCATATCTCTAGCAAATCGAAGTCTTAAACACACTAAAGGGTATGAACATTTAAAACTGGAAATGCATCGTCATCAATAAGACCCAAACTATTTAGTCTTGCTCAACGAATGATGTATTTGCAGAACATGGAAAATGAGTTCGTAACCAAGCTATTGTGTGGCGTTCACTTAAAGATTGGTAATCCGCCGGAACTGTATTGCTGGTTGAAGGATACTTACTTGAGAATAATATAGCCATCCAACTTGCTCCGGAGTCTGCAACGTGGCTCAACAGATCCGGACGCAAGCGTGACACCCTATGTAGTACGCCTGCTGGTAACTGCACTAGGAATAACTCAGAATGTGTGCTGTCACATCCAAAAATATAACTAAACGATAAAACTTAATATGGCATAAAGTGCATAGTATAGTGGGGGGTTATTTTCGTGTTTTGTGGGTAGAATTTTTTTTAATGTTCAAAAAACAGTCTTATCCCCCCTACCCAGGGCCACGTGGTCGACCCACTGATAGGCGTGTATGCGGTGTTATCGTATCGCTCGTATGCTCCTATATCCAGAAATATTTAGTTGGTCTCTACATGTATATGTAATTTGATTTGCGAAATAAAGACCCTCGACGATTTAAAGGTTCTCTAACATTTTGGATTTTACTATTATCTAATCACCCCAGAACATAATGTATTCCTTGACCCAAAAAACATAAATTTAGACACCAAAATTTTCATCCTGGTTTAAATACTCCCGGAGTTATGTAGGATTATTTGAGATAGCGACCGTCTTGGACGCCATCTTGTATTTCTCATAACGCCCAAGGGCGGCCGAGGTTGGTTAGGCAGAATCTGAAAAAGAACACCCTAGGCTACTAAAATCAATCATGAAAATCTTTGTATATAATGTCCAGGTTTACTCTAAATATTGTGTTTTGAGACCAGACTAGAAAGTGGTCTTTATTACATTGGAGTATGAACTGTGCCTGTCCATTTATGTATGTCGCTATCGCTATAACCTTCCTTCATCCTACATTTCTTATAAACGAGTTTAAAAAAAAGACCTAGTACTTTAGTCCGATATTATTAATTCTGCAATAAGTAAGTACCAAATGACGATTTCCAGAAGAGATGATGTGGTGTCACCCCAGGCGCTTACGTCGTAATTTACACCCGAGAATTTCAACGATAAAAAATATCGTCATATTTGAAGGCGCCGACGTCGTAATTTTTATCTGGGAATTTCAACGATAAAAAATAGCGTAATATTTTGAGGATAATTCGTTTTGTTTTGTTTTTTTAAAAAAAAAATAATGAATAAAACTCGAATGGATATGCATGTGGCTATGAATAAAGCTGGATTACTGATAATGTTGGTATTCAACAATATAAATGAAAGATGTTTCATTCTAGGTTCACTGTGCTATTTTGATTATTTACAACATCGATTCATGTGTATAGGCCTACTAATAACACATAGTAACATTGATAATAATATCCTGGTAAAAAAAAACTAGCATACCGTGAGTAACGTGGCGTAAGAATCATGCAGTTTGAAGCCAGAGTGTAGGCTGCTTGGCTGTGCAATTCTCTTATATCTTTCAGCGTTACTCACCCAATGCATCAATTGGTCGTTTATGAAATACTCTATTAGAACGTAAATTACTCATTTGACCTGTAACACTCATACCTAATCTATCCATATACCGCTTGTTGGATTTCTTCACAAGACCCATCCCTATGGTATCTAAATCTTTCTTTATAAGCCCCATGCCTATACTGTCAAGCCCTCTTCTTTCTGCTGAATTGCTGTTTCTCTTAATTAAACCATATCCCACATAATCCAGATCACGCTTCTGTCCCGTTTCTCCACTTTCTGATGAACTATACTGTTGGCTGTCATAAACATCGTTGCTTTTTTTGATGAGACCCATACCAAGGTTATCAATAGGACGTTTCTTAATTAAACCATAACCAAGTTGATCGATTGGTCGTTTTTTAATCAAACCGTACCCAAGTTGGTCAATCGGTCTTTTTCTAATCAGGCCATACCCAAGTTGGTCAATGGGCCGCTTTTTGATAAGGCCATATCCAAGCTGATCGATGGGTCTTTTTCTGATGAAACCTGAACCTATATGATCTAAACCTCGTTTGATAAATCCACTGCCTATAGAATCAAGTGATTTTTTTATAAGTCCACTACCTAAATGGTCAACTGATCGTTTTTCTGGTTGGGTATTTTCCGCAGACCTGAAAAATATGAAAAATGATAACATAACTAAAGAGCTTAAGCAAACCTCTGACTTAACCCTCATACTTGATTTTGGCAGTCGTTCATGTCCCATTTGACACATTTGTTGTTGATAATCAGGTTCAACCAAGTAAATTTAAGAAGCTGAACCAGATTTAAAACGGTATCCCGTCTCCACTTTCACAGTATACGCGGAAAGTAAACATTCAACCCTATTTAGTTTTTTTAAACGGTATCTGTTAAAAAGAAAATGCGTTGAGGTAAGGACACCAAACACAAAATTTAAGGAAAAGACTACAACCTTTTTCGAAAATATTGTCTGTTTACGGTATAATCGCTAGATTTGCTTGATTAGTCTTTATTCCATTGAAGATATGGAAGTTTAAATTTAAAAACGTCAAGTACATTGTAGCATGTCCACCATATCCCTGCAACCTTCCTTCGCCCTATTTTTCTTATAGGAAAGATCAGCCAATGTTTCCGGAATTAATCATTCGGCAACAAGTACGCTCCATAATTTGGCGATTTCCAGCAAAGATGGTGTGGGAATTTCAACGATACCAAATGACGTCATATGTTAGGAATAATTCGGAAAATAATGAATTAGACTCGCATTGATATTATACATGTGGTTATGTATAAAGCTGGATTACTGATACTGTTGGTATACAGCAATATTAATGAATGATGTTTGTTTCTAGGTCTACTCAGAGGCGTAGCTGTGAAATATATATTGGCGGGGCATATGAAATTATATAAAATGTTGACAGTCTACGATGTAGAGCGACAGGGAGAGTGTGGGAGGGTCTCCTCTCACTGGGAGGGGGGGGGCATACATTTTGTTTAAAGTTTCAGACCCCCCCCCCTCCCATGTGTGACGCCCATGGGTCTACTGTTCTTTTTCGATTATATACGACATTGATTCAGGTGTTTAAGCCTACTAATAACAAATATTAACATTTAAAATAATATTATGGTAAAAAACAACCTAACATACCGTGAGTAACGTTACGTTAGACCATGCATTGGTTGAGTCATTCTGTTGAGGGATGTTGTTGCACAATGGTATGAGCAACTGTTTTTATGAAATCAAAAACCAGCGGAAAATTTTGTTTGGTTAAATCTCAATTTTAAAAAAAATCCGAGCAAAACAGACTTTATTTAGCCTTACCTGAGAACACAACACACACATCAATACTAAAGGCTTCGAAACCTGCATTTCTTGTGAAAAAAAATTATCAAAGATGTTGTGGATTTTATGTTGCTCGAGATTCTTTCTACTAAAAAGGCAAATACCACAAATTATAGTAATTTTCACTCTTTCTAGTCAACCGTGAAAGGTTTTGTTAGTATTGAAGCTGATGTGTTTGTCTTAAAGGTCAACTTTCAAACAAGACCGTATAAATAGGGGATTCTTAACAAGTACACAATCAAATGAAAACACATTAAGGTCGGGCATAAATGTATCTTTTTTCCAAAGCCTTTTCAGATTATCAGTAATGGCCGTATTCAATGACACCATTATTTGGTGACTTAATATTGATCCCCTTTATAAAACCATTTTAATGTCATTGTCACAATTTTTATATGTTTAATCCGATTGAGAATCTTATTTTTTTTTAAAAAAATATTTTAGATTTGGCGTACTATGTATTATTAAGTTACTATGCTGTTTAATGGGGAATGTCGAAGGGTTTACCAAAGCAATGGTCATTAGAGTCGGTCTTTAAGCGTGGTTGGCATGGTATTTTGTGAAATTATTTTTAATGTACCCCAAACAGTCGCCCATTTAGTCAGACTTTGCGCGAGGTTTGCATGAAATTCTGTGAGATTGTTATGAAAGGGCACAAATTAAAGACACTCACACACTGTTTGAATTCGTAGTCAAAACTATAAACCATGTTTTGGCTTTCTGACCTCGGAAAACTAACCAGAACGGTATGTCGTCAAGGCTACCGGAAGTGGGGAAACGAAATGACATTTAGATCTGTATTTTAATTAGATCATTATCTTGATGACTTTCAAACTCCAGTACACTAGTATAGCCAACCTGTGGTCATTAGAACTAACTTAAAACAATCTAAAACTCGGCTTTTGTGGATATGATCTAACAAAATTAAGAACTAACCCTAAACAATCCTAGACACAACCATTTCAAGTATCGGCTAACGATCTCGGAGAAACACAGGATGGCGACATGAAATCAATGGAACGTAACCGGACATTTATATTGATTGTTTTGAGTATATCTTTGACTGGGTACTCTTTGGTGAGATTTAAGTTTAGTGTGTATTAACCGAAATTCTATATTTGCTTTCTAGTCTGGGCTATGGTGTGTTTAAATATTGTTTTGATAGAAATCTTTTACACCGGCTAGCTGTCTAAGTTATTAATGAAACGAAACGAAAAAAAATTAAACACCCCACTGGGGTGAAATTATGGACAAACGAAATGGCACGAAAAAAAATTAAGTCATCGATAAAATTGATCAATAATGGACAGATTTTAGGTCATATTACATTAAACCCAAATAGCTGACGAAACCCTATGAATTTGATTCCTTTCTGTCGTAGTTAGCATCCTGGGCCCTGTTTCACGAAAACTTAAACTAAAATCCTTAAAATCGATTTTAACTAAAATCAAAATGAGATTTTAAATTTTATGCGTTTCACGAAGATCGATTGTAACTTAAAATGCAATTTTAATAGATTTTAGTTAAAATCGCTTGCGCCCGCGCAGTGCAGATTTCCGTTGCGGGTACTTACGGTGAAAGCAAATACGCTTCGAAACTGAAAACTGTTGACAAACTGAATTAACTGTTACATTATCAATAGGGAGAGTTTCATACGTTGTAGAAATGTCTGCACATGGTCAGAAAGTCGTAGAAAGATGAAATAAATGAGTTAATTGCGTATTATTAGTTTCGAAATGTATTGGTGGGTTGACCTTGAACTTGGCATTTGATTTCCTCGCAGGCTTCAATAGAAGTAATGTGTATCGATAAATAGACTGGTGGCCAGTCTCCTCCATACACCAAAAATTGGCCAGTCCTCTCCAAAAAAAAACCCCGAAAAAAACGTTATCTCTAGAGACTGGGCAAATAGAGCTTCATTCTCATCTAGTAGGTCAACCTGCATTATGTAGGTCGTGTGACATCGTGCACGTGATCACGACATATCTAACAACAACGTGACGTCAACCTTCAGACGGTCTAAGCATGACTGCTTTGCACTCCAGTCGAGACTCATGATTCATGTCACGTGACTCGGGGCTTGCTTGATAACTGTCAATCATTTTAAATAAGGAACAACGTAAAACATGACAGGAACGCCCATTTTATTGTGAAGCTCGCAAATTGTCCAGTCTCTGGTGCTGGTTACAGGTTTACTCAAAAAAATTTTTTATACAAATGGAAACGAAAGTGTTGGTTTACTAAAAATTAATTCTTTTATATAAATCGAAATGTAAAATAAATAGAAGAGACTGGGCCAGTCTAATCGATAAACAAAAGCGCTTGAATTTCGAATTTTTATAGTAATTTGGACAAGAGAAACTTTTGAGAATTTTCACAAACATATTTTGATATGTGTCACTCAAACAACTAATCTAGGCTTCAATTTTTTTGTCGTAGTTTAAAAGTATTTATCAACTTTGAAATTAATACGCCAAATAGGCAATGTTCCGATGCCTAGATTATAAATGTCATTCTAATAGACCCTTTCAATGATACTTTGAAAATACAAAAGAGTCTATCTATCTTACTCAATTAAATGAGTTTTTCCCAAGATAAAATAGTTTTGGAGCCTATTTTTTTTATTGATGTTGTTTTATTAACGTAACTTCATTAAGAAATTATAATAAATTTATGATATTAAAATTTAATTTCAAATAGGCCTATAACATTTTTGAATAGACACATTTGTGTTTATTGATTTATCTATATACTAATCATCATAACCCCAAAAACATGAGTAAATACTACATATTATGGCATGTCTAGTATAATAGGCCTTTAGGCCTTCTAATACCAAGAAATTGGACATATTAAACACGAAGATATTTTCTTTATAAATAGGAGGGCTCTTCTTTCCATGACATTGGATATAAATTTTCTTTTAGTGTGTAGTTTACTGGCGTTTTGGGTGGGGTTTTTCTTGGAGTTCTAATATGGGGCGCCATCCAATGCTTAAATTGCCTTACAATAAAATAAACGGGTGGATCGTAGCTGTATATCCCATACTATGAAAAGAAATTGAATGCAAATTGTTTTTGTGAATGATTGTATGTTAAAATTATGTGTCAATTATATCTGTATGTCGCAATAAATCAAACAATGTAGCTCTAATCAATGTTTGTTAATGTCGTGATTGTAAGTTAGGAGAGGGTGACAGCTATCCTAAGTTACAATCGATTTTAGTTAAAATTGTCCTTAAAATAGTTTTGTGAAACGCCACTATTTTAAGTTAGGATACAATTGTAACTTACAATATTATTTTAGTGGATTTTAGCTACAATGCTTAAAATCGTTTTGTGAAACGCTTCTATTGTAAGTTAGGATGAAATTTTAGTTTACAATGATTTTAAGGAGATTTAAGTTTTTGTGAAACAGGGCCCTGTTTGCTAGCAGCAACAAACCTACCAAGTAAATAATGCTTCAGTCAGTCAAGCTTACCCCTGATCGAATTAACTATTATACATAAAGTATCCATCTGATCTACACTGGAGTAAATTTCGTGTTCACCAATATAATTCAGATGAGAGCAGCTTGTCGGGGCCATCAGGAGTTCCAGATAAAGGGAAAAAATAGACCACTCAAGGAGTATAGCATAAATAGACTAAGAAAGGCCGGTGCTCAAGGATGCTTGTTAAGCTCTATAGGCGTAATGGGTTCATATTACTGAATAAAGCAACTGCATTGATTCATGTTTAGCCTTTAAACGCCTAATTGAAGTACCTTTCAACAAGACATGTGTAACTCGTCTATTCAGAAAAGACTCCTGGGTTATCGTCAATAGCTAGTCTAGTATTGATTCCGGTGCTTTCCTTAGGGGCAAGTTCCTCTCAATGGTATTTGCTAAAAGATTCTTGCAAAGGAGTCTCAGCTTTTTAATGAGAAACAAAGAAAAAACTTCCAGGAATCAACAGAACACACTAACATTAATATATTACCCTTCTACGCGATGTTGAAACGTGTTTAATTTTTAAAGGGCACATCAAAGGCTGTGATGTTGACATAATCTATCGAACGTATGTTTAAATGTTACTTTAAGATGCGGATGAAAGGAAACGGTGGTAGTTCAATATTCAGTTTATAGAATGTTTTTAATGTTGACAGTTATAGTAATGTGATCTTTAAGGTAATCAATAGCGTAATTTACATTTAAAGGCATATTATCACAATTTGCTTTTTAAGAAAGCATTCAATATCGGATCTGATTCCATACTCGGCGTATTGCTCAATGATACCGTCCAATTATATAATATGAGGCAAGATATACATTTATGTTTGATTTGGCGAAATTATAAATCTAAGGAATATCCGAAACGAAATTATGTTGACGAGTTCGACATAATCCGGCATTATTGTGTGTGGAACTTCCTAGTAAAAGAAGGAAGAGGGGGTGGGGTGTAACATATTTTCAAAGTAATATCGATAAGCTCTACTCGCACACGCACTCTACTACTACTATGTGGCGCCCCAAGGCAAAAATTCTCTATAGGCAAGTGCAACAACACTATCCTTAAATATACAAAAAAAATCAAAAGCATTATAAATCAATTTAAACACTATAGTCATGTTGTTCAATATGAAGAGCAAACAGATATAAAACCCCGTTGATATTGTGTTCTTAATTCAATTGTGGTAACTGATGAGTAAAATTGTTGGAAATCACTTGTAATATAGAGGTATTTCCTTTTCAATAACATATACTGTTAACCTTTCCAAACAATGTCCCACCAAATAGTATATGCTTTATTATATATGTTGACTTAAAGAAAAATTCATAATCCGTTGTCAATTCTTCACAATATTTTATTCAGTGCTGATGGCTATTTATTTACATTGACTGACAGTTCGTTACGTCCCCTTCAGTATGTTAACATGTTAAGATCAGGTGGTGCATACTTTTTATCACACCTTAAATCATGCATATAATGATACATAAATATTATATATGTTATATATTCATTAATATCACTGTATCAGAAAAATTCTGACACAGACACTAAATACAAAAATTGTGGGTATTATATTTTGCACGATAGATTTGCATATATAACACGGTCCAAAAATATGGATGTTAAGACTACATCCCATTCTTTACATAACTAGTGTATTGTTACACATGATCAATAGCAGCTTTAGATAAATATTTAAAAGGAAAAGCAGAAAAATAATAATTTTATTTTTTAACAGTACAATAACAGATTTTCAATAATTCAATAATCACGAACCTTCTGCGTACGAACTCAACGACCCGGAGTTTAATTTAATAAACATTTGTGTATTAAGCATTTGCAAATGATCAGGTCATTTTATATCTGTACAAACGCGAGGGTCATCTTTGCTAACAACTATAGCCATACAAATGCCATAATATTCCAGACTTAAAAGCAAACATACTATGTACTACAACCCCGCATATTGGTTCAAATATTATTGACATCGTAAGTTATCAGCGTCTAAAGTAAAGTAAAGTGTGTTAATTTCTGGCCTTAACCTTTATTGTCTTCTATCATGTGTCGAGGGCTGAATGAATCCGCATTGCCACCCGTGGATAACGTGACTTAAGTTTCATTCATATAAATAATACAAAAGTAGACTTTTCGGTTCTTGGGTGTGTTAAATTTAATTGAGTATATTGGAGCATACTGGCTTTAAACTGTAACGGTAAAATGTCTGTAATTTTAAGGAACTGTTTTCAGGTTGCAATGAATGAAATGGCTCGGTTCATATAGACGTACCATACCAGTTACAACAGCATGAAACATTAGCCCACAACAGCATGACACATTAGCCCACAAACATAAAGAAATACAATGTAACACTAAATAAGCATTATCCTGATTAATCTGATCAGCATCCTGACATTACTCTGATCAAAGATACAAAGTCGAGGAAACCACATCGACATATTTAAAATTATGTAATTCCATTTAGCATAAAATACATACAACCCGGGTGGGAATTTTACAAGAACTAGTGTGTCTTACGGAACGTATCCTCTTTGGTGGGGAAAATAATATGTTTGATACGATGATGTATTCCGATTATCGGTGCAACATCATCTTATGTGATTAAAGTTTATTTTCTATTATATATATTAAAACTAGATTAGGTTTGTCTACGTGTAGTCATCTGTGTGAAATCCTCGAATGAGAAGATGTATCAGATATTTTAGAAATAGTCAAAAAACGCTGCTAACTTGGGGAATCAATTGCTCCAGGAGATTGACAGTCTAGAGTTACTGGGTAGATGATAACATTGAAGTCCTTTAGGCGAGTTAAGATTTATCTGAGGGTGATTCTAAAGCATCCTTGGTGAGTGTACACTAAATGATCATAAACTCGAGACATTGGCCTAAACCCTTTCAATGTCCCTTTATACAAACTCTTAGAGAACATGTTAGTCATACCAAGTTCCTAAACTAAAAACGATTTCCACTCAGAGAATACTCAGAGAATAGCTCGATAATCTGATTAAATGATCATTTTAAGAAATCTTCGCATTTTATTTTATCTTCAGGCATTACAATTTACTTGTAAAAAAACCCCAAAGGCGCTTTAAAACAGTCTTACACAAAAATCCAAACTTGTATATATAACCGGAAATATGTTTAAACGAAGTCGTGATGATTAACTTATGTTTAACGTCTGGGTCAGTATAATTACATAACCCTTTTTTCCATTAATTCAATGTCTTCGTAAATTGTCGTGTTATAGCTGCTTACTTTTACAATTCCCAGTGAAAGCAGACACTATTTACAAACAAAATCATCACCGGAATTAATGAAACTGTGAGGGGAAGAATCCAATGTAAGACCATCATCTTCAAATACAGGGACATCTTAATGAAATAGACTGAAGGGCGATAATGAGTTTCTGGTCACGCTTGTTGGTGCTCATTATCACAACAGTCCACGTTAATTGTAAATATTATTTACTCTACCTTACACATTTAGAACGCCCAAGGCTGTCGTTAACTGGTCCCTGAAGGTATCGTATCACAGACTGTGTGAATACGAGAAGGAATCAAGAGAAATTACCAAACATAGCTCATCTTTCATTTGAACTTCTTCTCGAATACTTTTTCCTTTCCAATCGAATTTATTGACTGAATGGCCATCGACGATCATTAACCGGTTTTTATTCAGAATTTATAAGGAGATACAGGTGACTGTTTGACAAGAAGAAGTGATGCAGAGTTCAATTATTAAGATATACAGTGTGCCAAGAGAAAACCGATAAAACACTATATGTTAGCTTAAAGTAAGAGACGGTTTCAAGTTAATACGATGAGATCAATTAAGGGAAGATAAGATGGTCGAAATATCGGAGAGATACTTCAGTGGTAATCTATTTAACACTTTTAAGTATACTTCCTCGTTTATGAATCCTCTAAAACAAAGGTATTCTTCTCCTCATGCTTCCCATTTTAATTTAATGATACACATTTATGTGATAAGACGACTTCAATATGGAATGTTAACGCTATGCAGTCAGCTTATTGGATTTTTGTTTGTTTTTTTTGTGCGGGGATGGGGTGCTATATGGAATGGAAAGTTTATATGACTCCTGGCCATGACCATTTAACCATATTTATCTCAAATGAAGTCAGCCGTACTGTGAAATCTGATAGTCATTTCAAATTATCTTATATCAGATGGTTGGATCACAGTAGCTATTTGTGTTTACACTTGTATTAATATCAATTGCTGATATAGACTACCCTTCCCTAATCCCCACACTATGACCTTATTAAATATAGTTTGGTTGCGATTGACAGTGCACGATATCTTGTAAATAGGACAGATTGTAATGATATATTAAACGTTTCCTATCAACGATTCATTCTAAACTATAAGTTAGTTATCTGTTGATATCGCGGTACTCGACATTAAAAACTGTCACGCGTACGAAAGCTTAAGAACAAACATGAAGCTAATTGCCCGACATTAATACTTCTAGGAGTTTGAGAAGTGTTTATTCTGCCTCCATTTTATAAAATCGAAAATATTTATTTAGTCTCTGTTTATATGGAAATTGATTAGGTCCCCCTTACAAAATAGTGAAATATGCGTAAGCCTTTTGTAGAATTTTTGCTTTTTAAATTAGTAGCATTGAATAAATTAATATCTTTGGCAAATTATTGGATTTACATATTTGTACTTAAATCAAAATGAGCGAACGAGTGACAGAAAAGAGAGTCATCACGTGGTAAACATTCAATTCTAGGTTGATAACAGATATCTTGCGGGAAATTTATCCGGTAAGTTTCCACTGTCCATATTATGGTGGGTTTCGACGCCATTAGGATAATTTACCAATCTCTATAATTATTTACATCATATTTGACCAAAGCTACAAAACTATCATATTTGTGAGAATTCGTCAGACATCAGCTTGGTTCTAGGAGGGAACAGAGATGTATCAATGTCTATCAGCAGACTCGCCCCCCCCCCCCCGAACGAGGTTTGAGAGAATGACTTTATTCTATTATGCATTGCACCATATGTAAGCAGCTTGGTATATAACATGTAAAAGCGAACTATTGCATTGTTATTCATGGTTAGACAAACGTCTTAAGTGACGAGGCAGATAAGAAGAAGTAAATACACAACGTGAAGGGGAAGCAAAGACGACAAGTGAAAAAACCTAAACGATCCCATTTCTACTAAGATATGCAGTAAGAAAAGATGCATAGGTCATACGCCGGAGGTGGCGACCGGTGTTAGCATGCCCCTGCCCCACTCTCCACGTCTGAGCGAAAGACCCAAGGTGCTCCATATGATGACCATTCATTCTTAAGGGCAGAGATCTATTCTCAACATCGATAGTTCTTTTTTGTGCAGAATAGCGCCTACGCTTTAATTAGCCATGACAATGTTTCCCAAATAAGTACGTCATGGCCCTACACTTCAACTGCTCGAAAATCAATTTAATATTCATATCTATGATTACTATGAGCTAAGGCCAAAGTATTATACACAAATATCCGTAATGACAGGCAATTTTTCAAATGGGTTGATTGGCCTACAAATCACAACCAGATGACGGTTACTATATATAGTCATCGCAGGTTGTTGATTGTTTAACTACGGTGACATATTGTATTGTTTGTGGCGACAAGAGTCGGATACTAAATGGCGTGTTGTTCGTCTTGTGAGTAGACACAACTGTTAAAATATTGACATCTGAAATATTACTTTAATTAAATTTCCTAATGATTGATACCATCTATCAGTCATACTAAACAATGACAGTCATTGGCATCCATCAAACTAAACAATAGTTTTATGTTATTCTGATTATACTGAATTCTTCCAGGAATTGGTGGCCTGACTTCTCAAGGTAAAGGTTAGAATATTATCTGATGTTTCCGAACAATAAGAATGTACAAGCTCTCAAGGTTGAACATGATTTGGTTTTGGTTTACACGCCGCATTTCATATCGTCAGTTTTATTTAATTTGAGATGGGGTTTTGTGTCATTCCGGGACTTACATAAGGTTTAATTTTATTTCAACAATTCGCTTGCGTAGGGATCTTTAGCAGTGGTAGGATCCGGAGAAAACTCACAGTGTTAACATTGTGTTGTGTTCTTGGTTGTTTACTGTAAACATCCAAAGACAATGCAGCAGTTCCAAACAAGTCGTCTAAGCCATTGTTCTGAACAGATATGTTTGATCTTAATAATGCAGAACAGGGACCCTGTGTTTTGCCAGTATTGGGCCTCTACTCTAGCAGTTCTGTTCCCCATGCGATAGAAAAGACCCCCAAAACTGCTCTTCGTACCAATTTGTCAAAAGCGACGTACGTTCAAGACTAAAAAGCCCCCCCCCCATCTCCCTCCCACTTCTTTACGTCCCATAGCCTATCATACTCGCAGGCTCCTTCCCAGTCCACCCTGATGTACAAAAACCGAACCATTTAGACGAAACAATTAAATGTTTAGGTTACGCAGGTGACAGAGGTTACTAAAACTAGATAGGGTGATATTATGTTCATGAGAATTGAGATACATATTTCCGCAGAGACAGCGTACACATTCTTGTATAAAAAAACATAACTCTTCAATTTGAGCATTATTTCCTTTTTGAATTGAAGGAAAAAATGAGCATTATTTTCTTTTTGAATTGAAGGAAAAAATGATCTAAGTCAGAACTACATTCTTTGTTCATAAATTGATTTTTGGCATTCACATATACGAACTTACTTCTTAATGAAATTCTATATAAAAGACAGCAGGTTAATCCATTCATTCTTTAATATTATTATTATCATTCGGTAAGTGCATGTATTTTTTTAAATTTTCTACTACACAAAAACATAATTTGAAATAAAAATATAACAATTAGAATACTCAGAAAACGTATACTTGACTCAATTTATTTTTTAAAGGGCATGAATTGGCAGTTAACATTCACAGATTGATGAACTGCCTTACGCTACATCAAGGATGACAATGACTCTCAGATTTTAAGTTTGTGTGTTTTTTTTGTCTAATTTAAAAAAAAAAAATATATATACTCCCAGTTGATACTGTCGATCTGAAAACTGAAATTGTGATCTCCAATTGAATCTAGTTTTCATTTTTATATGAAGTTTGAACCTCGAGATAAAATATAGGATGGGAAATATTTTGCTACTATTAAAAGTGCATTTTGTTGGCCTTCGATTCAGATAAAGAGATGACCGTTCTTGTAAAAATCGTTCAAAAATGAAGATGTGCGTGTTTTAAGTTCTGACCAGAAAAAGTCAATTGTCAGGTGATAATAAACGAATTATTGATTGTCGGCCCTTATAAGTAGCGACGTCCATTAAAGTTAAGTAAGCCACCAATAAGCTCGCACAATACCACTTTTTTATTATTCTTCTGTGTCTTTTAATACAAGACACAGTTTTGTGTCACAGACTGCTATACATTGTACTTACATAGACATGTGTCATTCAACTTACAGGAATGGTGTTTTTATGACCTTTTCATACGACTTTATTTTTATTACTCCAGACGGTGGACAGCCTACTTATAAGTTTTATTTAGTATGTGCGTCATTCTCAACCACATTATAGCTGACTGTTAATTTCATAATTCAATGCTCTTAATCAAAAATATATAGCCAGGACAGAAACGGGTTCAGAAGACTCTAAAAACATGAATTGCATTAAGATAAACCGATGATGCCATACATTCTTGTTTCGATTCATCGATTGTATTGAGAACATGGCTAGTTTGAGAAAGAACCCCCATATGATAAACATTTATCTACTGTGTTTGTCTTTGGGGATCAATTGTGGGGGTTGACCGTGAACAAATGTACATGGTGCTAATCTATATCAAGTTAATTGCAATCATTGGAAAAGTCGCGTAGATGCCATTTGCGATACAACATGATTCGCATGCTTCATTGATCCGTCAATCAAATATCAATAATATGTCAATAATCATCATTATGTAGTTACTGGTTATTTGACCATCTTAATAAAGGATGTTACATGTAAAATTGCCACGTTGTTGCAATACCCGCCATTTATTGTTAGTCTGGTCTCACTCCCTTTTCATTCATAATAATTGCACAGATGCCCACTCCTTATTGAAAGGCGTAACATACTCGATCGTATACCGTCCAACGTCTAAAATATGTACTACATGTGTTTTAATGCAACGACTGTGTAATTAAGGACATGGGGGGTATTAACAATTTATTTAGAATGGACTGACTGGATATCAAAATTAGGATTACTTTACTTATCTAAGGAACACGGAGATGACGGTGTTACATCAATAAAAACAATGAAAACGTGTCTTATTTTTAATCAAAAGTAATTTTGATAGAGGGTGTTGTATAGTGTATGGTCTATATTTAATCTTTATTCTTGCATAGCGATAACAAAAGGGCCAAATATTTTCTTTAATATAAGGTGTAATTGATATAATCGATTCCTGGTTCGACCATCAGAGTTCAGAACAAAAATATACCCGTAGGGTTGAATTGTTGTAGGATATGGAGGAAACATTGGTTTTTGCTGGAATTAATCCAAAATTATCCCAGTAGTTGTTGTAAAAGAGGTAATTCAAACCAAACTATCATACAACTATTGGGGGTGGGTTGGTATTAGTTAAAACGTACTTTATTGACGCCTATCAAAAAGACCAGGCATTCGTTTCAACAACTTAGGGTATTGTTATAAACATGAGTATTAGAAGGGGAGTATGAAAAGGGGAAGCTATCATAAATCAACCACAATAAAATCCTAACTAATTGGAGTCTTTGATACAAATTCGTTTTTTGCCATTATTATTATACTAGGTATGTTCAAGTTGCTAAGACAATCTTTCCCAACTATAGTGCAGATATGCCTTATTTATTGTAGTCGTTTAACGAACGCCTATGGCAACCACCTTACTCTGAGGGAGCCAATGCAACGAATTTTGAGAATCAAGTGGGTTACTGATGATATAATTGCAATGTTTTGGCGAGATTGATAATACGTCTTTTATTCAGTCCTTGAGTAAAATCTATAATAATGTATTGTGCCAGTCAGTTTTCAAGCTTTTGTATCTATTTTTGTGTTTCCTGCGATCCTGATTTTTATTGGGAAATCCTAAACAATATAACATTATTCCATAATATATTAGCGGGCTCCTTGAGAATCAATTGTCGAACTTTATGAGTTAAGTCAACAAGACTAATGTTTTTAGAGTGACTGTATTTACACTGTGGCCTGTTGATCTAGTCTAATCAATGTAACGATCATCAAGTCAACAGATTGAATCAAGTATTATGAAATACGGATGAAGATTAATGCGAGACAAGTAATGTATACTCCATTGATATTTAGAAAATCATTAGCGTTGTAACAGAGTCAATGCTTCTTTAATTCAGAATATAGAATGACAAATTGCTTACGTTCGGGGCAAAAGATCTACACTCCCTGGAAAACTATGTCGCGCTTTACATTTAGGAGTCCAATACTGTTTTATTGAAGAAATCCCATTCTAAATATTTATGCCAAAATAAAGTGTTGGGTTAGAGCATAGGTTCCCAGCCTTTTTTTGGGTGGTGACCCCATTCAAGACCCAGTATCAGATCGCGACCCCTTTGAAGAACAAAGTCACATTTTACTATGAAACATTATTATCATTCATGGATTTAGTCGAAAGTATTTCACTGAGGTTTCTGGACTCCGCAATCTGCCACATAATAGAAACCTAGCTCAATAATTTGTCCAGGGTAAGGTCGTCCATGCGACGAGCCGGCCACCTCTCCTCAGAACAAATAACCGCTTTAAAGAGAAACGTAATGGGATCCGACGTAAAATGAATGAACTGACGCTTACGGTCTGGTAAGCTCGCCGCCTGCTAAATGCTGGTGACTCTCAGGCCAGAAAACTACCCGAATCGCGCCCGCGAGTTTAGGGCGCGCACTTATGCAATAGTAATTAGGCTGCTGGGCTAATGCATAAAGTGAAAGTGCTACGGGGAATCCCATCAGAGTGAGAAAAAATTGATAGACCAATCAAACAAATCGTGGCCATGAGAGGAAATCGATTAGCAATGTGACAAGAGATGATAGATCACATGTTCCCGAAGCAACGGCCGCAGTTTTACAACTTCTATCTGTTGTCGGACTTTTAGGTACGCTTTTTCACTTTACTGCAAACACGGGAACAATAACGTTGTCAAATCAGAGGTCGTGATACAAACACATATGTACATTGTGATCCCCGCCAAAAAATGAATAAATAAGTTTGCAGACGTAAAAAGATGGTTTTAGAGACTAGAGAAGTATTTATTTGCAAATTTTATTGGTAAGTCTCTTTGTTTTGGAAATTTCCAGCAACCTTGCAAGTTTGCAAGTTTGCAATTCGATTATCAAAAAAAGATATTTCAGTTGGGAAGCGCGAGACTTGGTATTCGCGATGATATTTTCTATCGACTTTTCTTAGAGGTCTACAACGGGGTCCTAGACAAATCGAAATTAGTGACGAAAAATGTAGATCGTAGGGTGTTACGCGAAGGCTTTGATAAGATGTGCGGAGTTAATGTGAGGTCAAGCTTTCTATTAAAGATGTATACATATATTACATGGAAAGATATCATTTTAAAAAAAAAAGTGCTCGCGACCCAAAGGTTGGGAAACGCCGGAGAGGGTAGAATAAAAGGTCAAACCGCACTCTCTAATGTATGTAAACTGGACTATCTAGGCGCTCGCGACTACCAGGCAATTTGTCCTGTTAACGGTTTTGACCAACAAACTGTTTCGAAATTACAATAAAGTATAAAAATTGAATGTAAATAAGTTTGTATACATTCATTTATGTGTGCCTTTTGACCAATTTTCATGAATTTCGATTCCAAAAAATATAGTAAGAGATCGAATTCCTTAAACAGACCTCTTCATACAATACCTTTTAGAATTACATAAATAAGTAACGCAATGTCGTGCGTATTTGACTGGTGAGGGTGCAAATTTCATTATATATTAATAAGTCTCTAAACTATTATGTAAACCCAAATAATTTATTATTTATATATCTATATCCGCATCCTTTAAATTGTCCGTGTTTCCATGATGAAAAAAACGTTTTTTACATGCAAGGTCAAATAGAGTTGTTTATCAGGTGACATAATTTGGTGGATATGGCTCTAATAAGAGTTTGCCCAAGTTTTCGATAATCAATATGTTGTTTTACCTGTGAATAAACAACCAGTAGTTACAGGTATGGAATAAAGATCGATTGAAATATTCAAAAAGTTAAATTATTATAATTTATGCAATTTCAATAACGTTGAAGATACACATAATTTTTTGTTTTACTCTGTTGTCCACTAATAAAGATTTTAGCGAACAGCTTATTCTTTTTTATTATAGAAATCACCTTTCACTTCAAAAGTTTTTAGATATAATGTTTTCCACATCTCCAGTTATTTTCAACTCATTAGCAAAATATATATACATTTATCATTAATCAAGCGTCAAGTCTATTCTAGAAGAAATTCTTCAATAAATTGTATTTACTTTTTGTACCTTAAACACCTTAAGTTACATTTGTATTTATTTGTTTATGTATTTTTTGTATTTGCTATAATATGCAAGTTTCAGCAATAAACTTAGCTATCATTTGCTCAACATTTTGTACCGATACCTCCAAACAAGGTTAATCGACTGTTTCTCCTTCAACGGGGAGGTAGAGTGATCTAACGCAGGCGCTTTGGATCATATGGTGACGAGGAGTGTGGGTTTGGTTGGCTGTGATCTGTTCAACCTCGTGGGTATTCTTCACATCCTCCCACTGCTAAAGAACTCGCTGCGTAAGTGAATTATCCGGAAATGAACTGGTCTGTATCAAGTGGACGTTAAATATATATCTCTCCCTCTTTCTCACTCGCTCTCTATCTCACGACTGATTAAAAAAAATACAGACATAATGGTCACATATATATTACACGCTTACATAAACAGAAATACAATGATATGCAAACTCTTCTAGTCTGGATATCACTGTACAGAATACGTTGCTTTAATTATTTTATTTTATAAAGACTTCTATTTGTTATTGAGCTTGAACACTGGCGACATGTTGGAATAAGGATGGAGAATATGGCCTCCTATTGGAAGCCATAGCATGGACGGACAATGACGTTTAACAATGAGATGGACAGGGGCAAATTGCACCCACCAAGTGTTCTTTTATGTGTACGGAAGTTTGTAGAGGGGTTGACCTCGGGTTTCCGCTTCAGCCAAATTCTTAATATTAATCACTCGACGACCACGACTTCAACAGAAAACGGTTGGGTTTGAATAACAGGTTGCATAAATCTACCGATGTCTAAATGAAGACACCCCATTGATGTGTCTAGAAGTTGTGACGTGCAAAACTGCAACTGAAATGTTATTTTAACATGCCGATTATTAAACTACATTACAAACTCAGTGCCCATTATCAGATGTCCTGTATACATTAAATTAAACCACAAACTTGGTGCCAATTGCCAGATGTTCTTTGTATAGATCTTATTTATGATATAACTTAACAGTTAATAACAACCCTTTCAGGTTGAAAATAAAAATGACCAGAAACGCTAAAACCCCGAGATAAATTTTCTACAGATGTCACGACTCAACAGAATGACAGAGCTTCACGATTTATAATTAGTGCACCATTATAATATTTCTGTTGGTTGACATGGAGATATTTTTAAAAAAAAACACGGTATATCGTTTTTTTTTATTCCAAAAATATGAACGAGGCTAAGCTCCTTATAGGTTTTAATCATTGCTTTACGTAATTGGACGCAGGGAACCCTTGTACCACAATTGCTATATCGTATTTTATTCCACGAGAATATGAAAGCTGCTAAGCTTTTAAGCACTTGCTTTGAATTATTGGACACAAGGACTCCTTGTGCCACATCTAATTTTTTTCAATAAAGGAGAACAGTTAAAATTAGAAAGATCAAAACGTATAACTACCACTAAGCTGTCTGATCGAACTGTGAAAGGAATAGCATTGTATTAGAATTTCCCACTTAAAGCAAAACACATTTCTTTCTTTGAAACAACCTTGTTAAATCATTAATAAAGCTCGAGGTTCGATTAAATTCTTTAGTAATAAACAGCATTACATTTCGATCTTCCACTGAATGAAAATACTATTTTTCTTGCCACCATCCCAGCTGAATCATCGAGATTCCATCCTGACATTGTGGTTTAGCACCGGAACCAGAAACGTGTAGTTCGGTATTTTTTTAACTCTTGGAAAACGGGACCTTGGACATGTCATTTTGCCAGTGAATTGAAAGACATACATAATATACATGTACAGTACTGTTTAGACCGGACTAGACCTATACTAACAATAAGTAAAATAAGTAATAAATTATAGATTTATATTTTTAACAAACATCTTGATTGTTGAAAATAGCTCTGTAGATACGGGTTTCATAAGTAAAGACAACAGCAAAATTTCCAATACACAAGGGACCCAGTAAAAATGCGACATCGTTATACCTACTTCAAAAAGTATGCGTGTTATATTAAATTTTGACATAAATACATCAAATAAACCCATCGTGGTTTCTTTAATAACGGTATGTTTTAATTAGCTGACATTTCTTAGATTAGTTATGTTTGGAAATTACACTGTAGCCTAACATAAGGCAAATGAACTGACGCCAAAGATCATAATTAATTATCGTGTGACAGTGGATGGTGGCAATTTTAGAATCCAATTTTAAAATGATGTACAAAGCATGTTAAACACATGTGATCTCAATCGATGACCTTTTTAATCCTTGTTATCATTATAATACAACATCACTGCAATGAAGAGAATATATGGCAAGAATTGGCTGTTTTTCTAAATATATACTCCCACTTATTGTCATTTATCAACACGTGAATAAATATTTAGTTATAGAGAAGAAAGTGTGACAATTGATTAATGAATTGGCATAGATGATTAAAGGCTGCAAAAATATTTATTCTATATTCTACAATACTTTATAAAAAATATGTTTTTTTGCCGTAGGCACTGGGTATTGATGGCCCATATCAATTTAGAGAAATATGGCACGTTCATGGATCTTATTTCTGTTGGTTGATCCAAAAATATTTTTAGATCAGGATTCATCTCATGTTCTCAAACATGTCAATAACTACAGAACACCTTTAAGAACGCCGGAGTTCAGCATTCCATGTTCAATCTTCGGCTTTTAACTGTCGACTTCTGACTTTCATGTAGACCAATCCATACATTTAATTTCGTCTTGATTATTCATATGGAAACAGTGCGCTTGAAATAAGCAGAGAACAGGATTGCGAAAATACTAAATGTAAAAGCACATCGTTTGATAAGACGAACACATTTTGCTCCTGCTCATATCGATGGAAAAGACAAGCTTAAACTATATTCCTGTTATGGAAATGTAGGTCTACACAACAGCTCTCTGAGCAGAACTAATATACTGATTCTGGAATTGATTGCCATCGCTCATCATAGTAATTCCTAGAACATGCAAGAAATGTGACTATAAATGCTGTACCAGCGCAAACCGAACCTAATTACATGTAGTGAATGAAATGAAATGGGATTTATGGTCCCACTGTTCTGCTCCAACTAGGCTAATAAGACGGGCATACGTAATACAGTGTGCATTGAGGGAAATGTTGCCTGGTCAGCGGCGCTATGGCCTACTCTTGAATCGAATTCCAACTGCCAGAGATTTGTTACTTGCATGGGACCTTTTTTATCCCCATGTTCCAATTGGTAAAACTAATAGTCTTAGAACTTTTAACAAATTCTCACAATGTTTATCGCAAAGTTTAAAAGAATACATGGGTAAACGCCTCATAAAAGAATTACCGTCTACAATAATAATTTTAAATTTCCAATAAAACACATTTTTTACAGCGATCGATACCTTAAAACAACCAATATTAGGTAGATATAATCAACATATTGTGGACAATAACAGGAGCACCATGTAGATCTTTTCAATTCAATGAAAAATAGATAGAATTTCAGATCGATAAATATAACCGTAACAAAAGGTAAAAAGAAAGAAAATATTGACTTTACTCGTATAAAGGAAATGAAAACAGCATGCTAAGTTTTCCTACCGTTTCTTTGCTTTGTATGATAAAACCAATCCCCGATATAAGTGGCTTTAAAACGGATGTTTTAATTATGAATGTTGTTCGATTTACCCTGAATGAATTAAAGCAATCGTATTTAATATGTCTCATATAACCTTTAGTACATAGCTTGTGAGGTGTTTACGCCTCCGGAAATTGCCATCAGAATTCAGTTCTAGTTTTCAAATGTCCTCGTATGACGACTGTTATGGATAATTAATTATATCTTTAGGTATAATTTCTAGAAGATGTGAACCACAGACGACTCAAATAATCAATGGATTCAATCTGTTGTCACGCTTTATAATTAAAACAATGAAATACTATGAATGACTAGAATACCGTTTCATGATCTTTGGTTTAAAGAATCAATTTCCTTTTTTGTATAATTAAGATAAAAGAAGAAAGGATTTGGTTCATTTTAAAAGAATTAAGATAAGAGGAGGAAGGGTTTGGGTTCATTTATGTATAACTAAGGTAGATCTGGAAAAGTTTGTTTTCGTTTTTGTATAATTAAGGTATAAACACGAAGGGTTGAGGCTCAATTTTTTCGTGAAGTGGGTGGGGTTAGGGGGGGGGGAGACATCCACTTAACACAAACATACTTCATTTTACTTTAATAATTAGTTTTTACCCAGGTTATATTAGTGTTGGTATAGGAACAGGTGAACCATGATTGTGGCGTAAATGTTAGATCACACCGTCGCCATCCCACCCATCGGGGGAGCCGTGAAAGTGACCCGACAATTTACCGGTGTTGTTTTCCCTTGTCAGTGGTGCACGTTAATGAACCCGGGACAGTTGGAATTGAAAACTGGAGATCAAAACCCATATTATTCTATTCCCTGCGACTCGGGTTAATGAGAAAATGTTCAAGGTACAACAAGATGTTATCTATGTAACCGACGCAATGTTTTAAACGGAAGTGTAAAGGTGGAAAAATGCAAACGGTCCTCCTTCACTACATCTCTCATTCAATCACAGGACATCATTAGCTTTCCTAAAATTAGATGTCGACAATATGAATTTATTTATAATCTGTTAATACCGTGGTGTCATTTTATTATTGTTCTAAATAAATCGAACTGAACATATCAAAAGTTCATATTGTCATCAAGATGAATCAGTTGAAATGACTACGGTTAAATATTAGTTTGTCATATTTACAATGAAAGCTCGTCTTATATTTTATCAACAGTTCTATGACAAATTGGCAGTGGAATTATCCCTTGATTCCTGTAATAATAACTCATAGCTCGAACCATAACACATCACCCTATTGATGCAAAGTCGTTGATCAAATACAAGCCACGGTTTGGTATTCATGCCCATGCACCACTGCCTATATTATATTTCTAAATAAGTATGGTTAAAAATTACCCCCACGCGAGATCAAGATATTGATTCTGGCGACACATCTCTTTTGTAAGCTGTTAAAGATTTGAGTAGAGTTTCATAATCTTATTTCTGTATCACCTAATTGTTTTCGATCAATTTAGTAAATATTTGTAATCGTGGGGTCGAATGATAAAATGAAGTCTATATTGTTGGCCGGTGGATCTATTTCATCTTGACAATGTTCTTTGTGTTCATGTAAAAAAATCAACTAAAACCCTTCTTTTCTTGATTTCTAGGTTAAGTTGGTGAAACAATATTGGAACTCAATATTTATACTAGGCTACAGTGGTCAACTAAATGAGTTAACCAATTAGCTTTTGGTACCAGAGAGTCCCGGTGGCTCATTGCACTATAAGCAGGAGATCGCGGAGTAAAGGGGATTGTCAGCTTGATTTCACCTTGTAGAGCATGCTGAAAGGTCTGACAACGAAAAACGTATGATCGTTCGGATTGGACGAAGATCACTGACATTTGTAAATCAAATAAGCCGTAGAATCTACCCTATATATTGGATCATGACTAAACTCGATCATGGTATTGGAAGTATATTAGGTACTGTGTTAAAACCCAACCATAAAGTAATACAACAATACCACTCTCTTTTTTATCTATTTTATTGGGGGGGGGGCAGAGATTATTAAACAGGTGTTTAATGACTTAATATGGGTTTAATAGAATATAGAGGGGGGGGGGACGAATGGTTTAACACGTGCGCTTTAGATCCCAATGTCTTTCACTGCGGCTAGTGATCCGATGTCAATTCTTGGTTTGTACGTGGCAAGGATTTGGGTCGCTTTCCAACCTCTCGGGGTTTTCTCCGGGTTCCTGGATTTCACCCCCACTGCCTAAGACGAATAGGCGTAAGCGAATTATTGAAATGAAATTGATAGTCCCCCAGTGACGTAGTCTGTGTCGATTGAACGTTGAGCCCCTTCTATCTATTTAATACATGTTTTATCAACCTACATTAAAAAAAAAAGAATTTTTTTGTCTGTATTCGAGTTAGTTAAGTATTATTTTAAAGATTAATGAAATGACATTGAGAACAATGTAACTCAGTAAATTACTCATTACAAAATCAATGCCGATCTACGTCATTTGTATTTAACATGGCGTATTATTGTATCAAATAGTTAAAGGCAGTATAAACGATCTTTTGTCTAAAGGTAACTTGTTTGATTATAATCCCTAACTTGAACCACTTCCCATTTTCATCCAATTCCATTTAACTCATATATAATTATAAACATCAATTTATCGGTAACCAGACGTTTTAGTGCTGTTCCAGTACACAATGCGCCATTTTAAAGTCTCAATGGCCCCAGCCACTATTGCTAAAAAATATAAATTGAATTAATTAGAGAATCGATGGAAATCCATAGATAATGACAGCCCTCAATATCTAAGTTTGTTTGAAATGAATGAGTAATAAAACGGGCATTGTATTAAATTTCCGAATAGCAGGTGATGTACAGTATATTATAGTGCTTGCTAATGATTTCGTTCCATCCGAGCTTTATTTTTCCCTTGTTCAGGTCTTCCGTTCTGAACCAATGACAAGGGTGAGTTTCTGGGAATGATCGGGGTATGTGCTTTGCGTTTTCAGCCCGCGACGTAATTTACAAGAGGTGTCTCTGAACTTGAAATCTACATAGAGTTCGGCAGTGATTCTGGCAGTAGCTGGATGAATATTTATTGAACATGCTCACTAACCAGAAAGTCCTGGTTTTTGCTTGTGGATTTTCCAGCCTAGTTTCCCCTTGTCGTTGCGGATAGACCACAAGCAAAAAACGTGATTTTCGTAAAATCAGGGGCCATAACTCAGGCCTTCACATTCCGATATGCATGAATAAAAACTCGATTTTCCATACAATCAGGGGCCATAATCCATGAAATTACGGTCCGATACATGCCAATATCGAACCAGGATCTTAGGGAGATAAACCTATATTTCAAGTTTCGTTGAAATCGGATAAGAATTGTGACATGTAGAGTGTCCACAAACAAATTGTGGACGGACATCAGGACGAACAAACAAACAGGGGCGACGACAATATACGTCGACATGAACATGTGGGCGTATAAAAATACGTCCATGTATACACATTTTCTTAAATCTTTTACAGACAATCTTAGGTAAAACTTAAAAGGATCACGACACCCAAATGCAGTTGGACTACCGCAAATATCATGTATGTACATTAAATATATATTAATATTTTTCTCCTTTTGTTTTGCGAATTTCGATTTCATGAGATCAAAGAAGACACACATTCCATTTCTCTCATAACGGTCATTGGTGTATATACGCAGCTTACTCGAGTTATTGCAAACACGCGACTTTCTTATAAATATTTGAGTATGGCTTGGTATTTGCTCTTTGAAAGAATCAGTACACTGCTTAAATGTGGTGAAATATAATGCCGAGAGGGATATAAAGATCATCCCCAGAGAGCAGCTTCCGATCATGATACTAATGTTAAAACAGGCTATACACGCTCTAGGGTTAAAATATTTAATACCAATTAAAATTTGGTTGAGCATGATCTTGGGAGTGATTTGCGTGTTTACATGCTATTTCTTTTTAGCTTAACAGACTGATGAAAATAGCGACACGGTAATATGAGCTCAGTAGAGACAGTTTATATCTCTACAGGTGATGAATACTAATCTATCTTTAATCCATCTAAATCACGATCAACCTGTATGTATATATATCTTGAAAACTTAATAGCACTATTTTAAATCTCTAGATAAAGCTCATTATGTTTTACTGGGCTGACTATTGCCGGGGTATTTTTCTGGCTTCAAGTAATGGCAGTTTCTCTCTGCTAATTATGGCTATTTCTTGTCAAAGCCTTTAACAGTCTTAACTTCGCTAAGAATAAAGTAATGTTCAATTTATATCATCTATTTGTTAACCCTGATAACAAGAACGACCAACCTCGTCTCTACTATATCGTGCATAATGCATATAAGTGCGGGAATTTTTTGAATATTTAAATTTGAATTACCAAGAGATGAATGGATGTAAAGCCCCCGTGGTGTATATTTGATGTACGTTTACGTTTGTGTAAATGGGGAGTATACTTATAAGAAGAAAAATCACCAATTTCTGATCAGAAATTTCCAATAATAATTCGCCGTTCTTTCCACTTTAAATGATTGTAGGCACCAAATGCAAAACAATTGAAACAATTGACCTTAGGGAATGGGTGATAATGTCGCATCCGAATTTGAGCCTGACCTTCCATATTTCCTTAAGATTTGTGTTATTGTTTTTATCTATTATTTTGGAGTTCTGGGTTATATATTTTATTGACTAGGATCATCACAAAATATGAACTTGTCGCGCCAGTGGAGAAAATCTACAATGACATTGGAAATGGATTGAAATGGGGTTTAATTTCCTATCACTCAACCAATCAATCATGATCGCCATATATTTACTTTAAATAAATGAGGCGATTCTACTGGGGTTTTTTCCTATAAATAAAATGTTATTTTCCGAGCTTCAGTCACATAAATTTAATACTTTTCATTCGAATGCTGGTAATAGTTAACTAAGTGGACGGGTTTGTCAATTATTCAAAATTAATAATACAAAACTCCTTGGAGAATAATGCCGAACGGAAAAAGTTATTCCCATCTTAATGAATCTCGAGATATACACATAAATCCGTATGTCTAGAAATAAGATCTCCACTAGTGTTGATTAATAGTACAATAACGTGGTACCAGATTGACAGCTGTTTGTATTGTGTCTTTTATGTCCCTTTGTATTCTCTGTACTTAGTTTATTCTAGAGTAGCCGCAAATTCAAAGAATCCTTTATGTACTGAACCTGGCCCCCGAGTTCACAAAATATTCTGAGATTTAAGTAAAGGATTAACTCAAAATAACCGCCTTATCTTAGCTAAAAAATAGTCCTTTATACAACTTTTGTTCTTTAATGTATCATATACAGTAATAAGAAACTATGTTTCTGGATCAAAGATGTTTCTCATGATTGAAAGTTCAGTGAATTCTTAACTTAAGTCTGATAATGCTTTGTGAATTCGGGGGTGTGAAGTTACTTTTTTCCAGGATGTGGAAAATTCTTAATAAATTGGAAACATGCCTTATTACCGTAAGTATAACATTAGGGTATTGGTAATATCCTTTTAGAAAAGACTTACTAAATTTAGTGCCGTTATTAAAAAAAAGTACGCTGCCTAATGCATTAGTCACAAGATTCTTCTATCTCTTGTTTAAGTAATCTTATTTTGATATCAAATCAACGTTCTACTGGAATCATGTAACACACGTTGTATTTCTAAATCACCTACTTCATCATTCCACTATTTAGATTCAAGGTCCACCCCTTCACAAATGATCCCCTGACAATGTTGTGCTCGGTGATGTACTTGTCTTGGATAGTACAAGTAATGAGGTGAAGCTAATGTGAACCCCCACCAGGAACCACCGTAAATGAACCATGAATATTCTTTGCACACCTAAATTCGGCATGGGAATTACGTGTGGGTTGAGATGGAACTGCAGGAATGACTTGCGGAACAGTAAGCAAACCCCATGATGTTTCTCGTATAATGTTACCGTGATATTATGAATGTATTTTCATTATTCGTTCCCAGTAAGACCAGGGGAAAATGAAAATGAAATTGAGAAGGGTTAAACTAACATACGTAATACAGTGTCATATGATTATATGACGGAATTTGTGTCTGGACAAAGGCAATACGACCTACTCTTATTTCGAACTACAGACGTCATGGTATCTTTTACGTGTACGTCAATGTGGACACGAGACTTCGGTTTTTGTCCCACCCACACGACTAGATTCTGTTCAATGTCAGAACATCTTCTGGTTAACTAGCCACCGCTTTATTTACCTAGCCACTGCGGATCCCTTCTCTCAGAAAGAAACTTATTGATCATACAGTTCATGACAATAAACTTGACTAATTAGGTTTTTCTAATTGTCTGATTTTAATACATCGTTGTGTAACTTGTGGTCATTATTTTTTCTGTAGAAGAAACCGTTATCTAAGATGTGTAAAGCACCCTTTATAATTACCGTCTTTCCGAACATGAAATAATTATTTCTGAATACTGGTATCGTAATATCGTTGTTCTCAAAACTATTGTTTTCACGGAATCGATACAATACACATTAGAAAGACATCAACCATTTAAAAAATGATCTGGACTTCCAGGAATCACTTACAAATTAAACAGCTGTGTATTTTATTCAATCGTATCATCGTGGTGTTTCTGTTAATTGGTGGAAATGTCTGAAAGGCTCCAATATCATGATTTGTCTGAGGAACTATGTTTTCTCTAAGACACATCTGTATATTCTTTGGTGGATTCAACTCCCGTAAATGAAGACGTATTTTAATAATTAAGAGCAGTCTCGGATTCACGTGTATTTTATATCGTGGAATTAGGATGTGGGAGACAGGTGCGTAATAACATCCAATCTACTTGTCTGGCAGTTTTCAGAAATATCTAGATATGTGTTGTAAAGATCCTGCCGCCTTCTGTACTGGCTGTCAATGGAATTTCGGGATTAGGAATTCGATCATCCAGAATCTAATTCAACTACAGGTTGTAAACAATAGATTCTATAATACCGCATTTCAGATTAACGTCCTTCATTTGTTCTGACTAAGAGAATTTCAAATAGGGTGGTGATTGTGAATTATCTTGTCTAAATGGCCGTAACTTTCAGTTATGTTGCTCATTGGTCTTTCGGTTTACCATGAGTTTGATTTCCTAAAATTGTATATTCTCGGGTGTCCTTTATTCATTAAAAGATTCCGTGTATCATTGAACTAAATAATTACAACATGGCGATGCTTATGTGGATATTACCATGGGTGTGTTGAGTGGGCTTTAAAACTTACTGTCCGTTATACCCCATTCATATATTATTTGACAGTTGTAGATATCTCCTGTGCTTTAAGATTACATGTATGTTTAAATCTGACTAATGCATTGTCAGCATAAAATCGACCGAATTTTCAGGTATCTGTTATAACATTGAAAATGTCATGAAACAGAGTAGCCGATGTGTTCAAATCGAATTGACTTTTCAAAAGAAATTCCTACCTATGTCTTTTGTTTTACAATAGTTGTATGATATTTAAATCAACAATGGAAGATACATGCACTTACGTGGTTAGAGTAAAGTCTTTTTACGAGGGTTTACTGAACTCCTCCCACTCCAACTCCTGTGAGAGTTGTATTGAAAGATTAAAAGCTCGTATCTCGACAATGGTTTGGCAATTGAATTTTGACACCGCCAATGTAACTATTTGTAATCACGTCAAATCTGTAGCGTAATATCGTTTAGTTATTTTGACAGATCAGCTCAACCAACCGTTAACCTTAGTCATAAACATTTAAAAAGTTTGAATTATTTACTGCATAATTAGTTCAAGTTGTAAATGGAGTTGGGGAATTAAATGGAGTTGGCCGGTGGATCTATTTCATCTTGACAATGTTCTTTGTGTTCATGTAAAAAAATCAACTAAAACCCTTCTTTTCTTGATTTCTAGGTTAAGTTGGTGAAACAATATTGGAACTCAATATTTATACTAGGCTACAGTGGTCAACTAAATGAGTTAACCAATTAGCTTTTGGTACCAGAGAGTCCCGGTGGCTCATTGCACTATAAGCAGGAGATCGCGGAGTAAAGGGGATTGTCAGCTTGATTTCACCTTGTAGAGCATGCTGAAAGGTCTGACAACGAAAAACGTATGATCGTTCGGATTGGACGAAGATCACTGACATTTGTAAATCAAATAAGCCGTAGAATCTACCCTATATATTGGATCATGACTAAACTCGATCATGGTATTGGAAGTATATTAGGTACTGTGTTAAAACCCAACCATAAAGTAATACAACAATACCACTCTCTTTTTTATCTATTTTATTGGGGGGGGGGGCAGAGATTATTAAACAGGTGTTTAATGACTTAATATGGGTTTAATAGAATATAGAGGGGGGGGGACGAATGGTTTAACACGTGCGCTTTAGATCCCAATGTCTTTCACTGCGGCTAGTGATCCGATGTCAATTCTTGGTTTGTACGTGGCAAGGATTTGGGTCGCTTTCCAACCTCTCGGGGTTTTCTCCGGGTTCCTGGATTTCACCCCCACTGCCTAAGACGAATAGGCGTAAGCGAATTATTGAAATGAAATTGATAGTCCCCCAGTGACGTAGTCTGTGTCGATTGAACGTTGAGCCCCTTCTATCTATTTAATACATGTTTTATCAACCTACATTAAAAAAAAAAGAATTTTTTTGTCTGTATTCGAGTTAGTTAAGTATTATTTTAAAGATTAATGAAATGACATTGAGAACAATGTAACTCAGTAAATTACTCATTACAAAATCAATGCCGATCTACGTCATTTGTATTTAACATGGCGTATTATTGTATCAAATAGTTAAAGGCAGTATAAACGATCTTTTGTCTAAAGGTAACTTGTTTGATTATAATCCCTAACTTGAACCACTTCCCATTTTCATCCAATTCCATTTAACTCATATATAATTATAAACATCAATTTATCGGTAACCAGACGTTTTAGTGCTGTTCCAGTACACAATGCGCCATTTTAAAGTCTCAATGGCCCCAGCCACTATTGCTAAAAAATATAAATTGAATTAATTAGAGAATCGATGGAAATCCATAGATAATGACAGCCCTCAATATCTAAGTTTGTTTGAAATGAATGAGTAATAAAACGGGCATTGTATTAAATTTCCGAATAGCAGGTGATGTACAGTATATTATAGTGCTTGCTAATGATTTCGTTCCATCCGAGCTTTATTTTTCCCTTGTTCAGGTCTTCCGTTCTGAACCAATGACAAGGGTGAGTTTCTGGGAATGATCGGGGTATGTGCTTTGCGTTTTCAGCCCGCGACGTAATTTACAAGAGGTGTCTCTGAACTTGAAATCTACATAGAGTTCGGCAGTGATTCTGGCAGTAGCTGGATGAATATTTATTGAACATGCTCACTAACCAGAAAGTCCTGGTTTTTGCTTGTGGATTTTCCAGCCTAGTTTCCCCTTGTCGTTGCGGATAGACCACAAGCAAAAAACGTGATTTTCGTAAAATCAGGGGCCATAACTCAGGCCTTCACATTCCGATATGCATGAATAAAAACTCGATTTTCCATACAATCAGGGGCCATAATCCATGAAATTACGGTCCGATACATGCCAATATCGAACCAGGATCTTAGGGAGATAAACCTATATTTCAAGTTTCGTTGAAATCGGATAAGAATTGTGACATGTAGAGTGTCCACAAACAAATTGTGGACGGACATCAGGACGAACAAACAAACAGGGGCGACGACAATATACGTCGACATGAACATGTGGGCGTATAAAAATACGTCCATGTATACACATTTTCTTAAATCTTTTACAGACAATCTTAGGTAAAACTTAAAAGGATCACGACACCCAAATGCAGTTGGACTACCGCAAATATCATGTATGTACATTAAATATATATTAATATTTTTCTCCTTTTGTTTTGCGAATTTCGATTTCATGAGATCAAAGAAGACACACATTCCATTTCTCTCATAACGGTCATTGGTGTATATACGCAGCTTACTCGAGTTATTGCAAACACGCGACTTTCTTATAAATATTTGAGTATGGCTTGGTATTTGCTCTTTGAAAGAATCAGTACACTGCTTAAATGTGGTGAAATATAATGCCGAGAGGGATATAAAGATCATCCCCAGAGAGCAGCTTCCGATCATGATACTAATGTTAAAACAGGCTATACACGCTCTAGGGTTAAAATATTTAATACCAATTAAAATTTGGTTGAGCATGATCTTGGGAGTGATTTGCGTGTTTACATGCTATTTCTTTTTAGCTTAACAGACTGATGAAAATAGCGACACGGTAATATGAGCTCAGTAGAGACAGTTTATATCTCTACAGGTGATGAATACTAATCTATCTTTAATCCATCTAAATCACGATCAACCTGTATGTATATATATCTTGAAAACTTAATAGCACTATTTTAAATCTCTAGATAAAGCTCATTATGTTTTACTGGGCTGACTATTGCCGGGGTATTTTTCTGGCTTCAAGTAATGGCAGTTTCTCTCTGCTAATTATGGCTATTTCTTGTCAAAGCCTTTAACAGTCTTAACTTCGCTAAGAATAAAGTAATGTTCAATTTATATCATCTATTTGTTAACCCTGATAACAAGAACGACCAACCTCGTCTCTACTATATCGTGCATAATGCATATAAGTGCGGGAATTTTTTGAATATTTAAATTTGAATTACCAAGAGATGAATGGATGTAAAGCCCCCGTGGTGTATATTTGATGTACGTTTACGTTTGTGTAAATGGGGAGTATACTTATAAGAAGAAAAATCACCAATTTCTGATCAGAAATTTCCAATAATAATTCGCCGTTCTTTCCACTTTAAATGATTGTAGGCACCAAATGCAAAACAATTGAAACAATTGACCTTAGGGAATGGGTGATAATGTCGCATCCGAATTTGAGCCTGACCTTCCATATTTCCTTAAGATTTGTGTTATTGTTTTTATCTATTATTTTGGAGTTCTGGGTTATATATTTTATTGACTAGGATCATCACAAAATATGAACTTGTCGCGCCAGTGGAGAAAATCTACAATGACATTGGAAATGGATTGAAATGGGGTTTAATTTCCTATCACTCAACCAATCAATCATGATCGCCATATATTTACTTTAAATAAATGAGGCGATTCTACTGGGGTTTTTTCCTATAAATAAAATGTTATTTTCCGAGCTTCAGTCACATAAATTTAATACTTTTCATTCGAATGCTGGTAATAGTTAACTAAGTGGACGGGTTTGTCAATTATTCAAAATTAATAATACAAAACTCCTTGGAGAATAATGCCGAACGGAAAAAGTTATTCCCATCTTAATGAATCTCGAGATATACACATAAATCCGTATGTCTAGAAATAAGATCTCCACTAGTGTTGATTAATAGTACAATAACGTGGTACCAGATTGACAGCTGTTTGTATTGTGTCTTTTATGTCCCTTTGTATTCTCTGTACTTAGTTTATTCTAGAGTAGCCGCAAATTCAAAGAATCCTTTATGTACTGAACCTGGCCCCCGAGTTCACAAAATATTCTGAGATTTAAGTAAAGGATTAACTCAAAATAACCGCCTTATCTTAGCTAAAAAATAGTCCTTTATACAACTTTTGTTCTTTAATGTATCATATACAGTAATAAGAAACTATGTTTCTGGATCAAAGATGTTTCTCATGATTGAAAGTTCAGTGAATTCTTAACTTAAGTCTGATAATGCTTTGTGAATTCGGGGGTGTGAAGTTACTTTTTTCCAGGATGTGGAAAATTCTTAATAAATTGGAAACATGCCTTATTACCGTAAGTATAACATTAGGGTATTGGTAATATCCTTTTAGAAAAGACTTACTAAATTTAGTGCCGTTATTAAAAAAAAGTACGCTGCCTAATGCATTAGTCACAAGATTCTTCTATCTCTTGTTTAAGTAATCTTATTTTGATATCAAATCAACGTTCTACTGGAATCATGTAACACACGTTGTATTTCTAAATCACCTACTTCATCATTCCACTATTTAGATTCAAGGTCCACCCCTTCACAAATGATCCCCTGACAATGTTGTGCTCGGTGATGTACTTGTCTTGGATAGTACAAGTAATGAGGTGAAGCTAATGTGAACCCCCACCAGGAACCACCGTAAATGAACCATGAATATTCTTTGCACACCTAAATTCGGCATGGGAATTACGTGTGGGTTGAGATGGAACTGCAGGAATGACTTGCGGAACAGTAAGCAAACCCCATGATGTTTCTCGTATAATGTTACCGTGATATTATGAATGTATTTTCATTATTCGTTCCCAGTAAGACCAGGGGAAAATGAAAATGAAATTGAGAAGGGTTAAACTAACATACGTAATACAGTGTCATATGATTATATGACGGAATTTGTGTCTGGACAAAGGCAATACGACCTACTCTTATTTCGAACTACAGACGTCATGGTATCTTTTACGTGTACGTCAATGTGGACACGAGACTTCGGTTTTTGTCCCACCCACACGACTAGATTCTGTTCAATGTCAGAACATCTTCTGGTTAACTAGCCACCGCTTTATTTACCTAGCCACTGCGGATCCCTTCTCTCAGAAAGAAACTTATTGATCATACAGTTCATGACAATAAACTTGACTAATTAGGTTTTTCTAATTGTCTGATTTTAATACATCGTTGTGTAACTTGTGGTCATTATTTTTTCTGTAGAAGAAACCGTTATCTAAGATGTGTAAAGCACCCTTTATAATTACCGTCTTTCCGAACATGAAATAATTATTTCTGAATACTGGTATCGTAATATCGTTGTTCTCAAAACTATTGTTTTCACGGAATCGATACAATACACATTAGAAAGACATCAACCATTTAAAAAATGATCTGGACTTCCAGGAATCACTTACAAATTAAACAGCTGTGTATTTTATTCAATCGTATCATCGTGGTGTTTCTGTTAATTGGTGGAAATGTCTGAAAGGCTCCAATATCATGATTTGTCTGAGGAACTATGTTTTCTCTAAGACACATCTGTATATTCTTTGGTGGATTCAACTCCCGTAAATGAAGACGTATTTTAATAATTAAGAGCAGTCTCGGATTCACGTGTATTTTATATCGTGGAATTAGGATGTGGGAGACAGGTGCGTAATAACATCCAATCTACTTGTCTGGCAGTTTTCAGAAATATCTAGATATGTGTTGTAAAGATCCTGCCGCCTTCTGTACTGGCTGTCAATGGAATTTCGGGATTAGGAATTCGATCATCCAGAATCTAATTCAACTACAGGTTGTAAACAATAGATTCTATAATACCGCATTTCAGATTAACGTCCTTCATTTGTTCTGACTAAGAGAATTTCAAATAGGGTGGTGATTGTGAATTATCTTGTCTAAATGGCCGTAACTTTCAGTTATGTTGCTCATTGGTCTTTCGGTTTACCATGAGTTTGATTTCCTAAAATTGTATATTCTCGGGTGTCCTTTATTCATTAAAAGATTCCGTGTATCATTGAACTAAATAATTACAACATGGCGATGCTTATGTGGATATTACCATGGGTGTGTTGAGTGGGCTTTAAAACTTACTGTCCGTTATACCCCATTCATATATTATTTGACAGTTGTAGATATCTCCTGTGCTTTAAGATTACATGTATGTTTAAATCTGACTAATGCATTGTCAGCATAAAATCGACCGAATTTTCAGGTATCTGTTATAACATTGAAAATGTCATGAAACAGAGTAGCCGATGTGTTCAAATCGAATTGACTTTTCAAAAGAAATTCCTACCTATGTCTTTTGTTTTACAATAGTTGTATGATATTTAAATCAACAATGGAAGATACATGCACTTACGTGGTTAGAGTAAAGTCTTTTTACGAGGGTTTACTGAACTCCTCCCACTCCAACTCCTGTGAGAGTTGTATTGAAAGATTAAAAGCTCGTATCTCGACAATGGTTTGGCAATTGAATTTTGACACCGCCAATGTAACTATTTGTAATCACGTCAAATCTGTAGCGTAATATCGTTTAGTTATTTTGACAGATCAGCTCAACCAACCGTTAACCTTAGTCATAAACATTTAAAAAGTTTGAATTATTTACTGCATAATTAGTTCAAGTTGTAAATGGAGTTGGGGAATTAAATTTCACACGCAATGCTTCTGTGATAATCGATTATTAAAACACCACAAATAACAAAAACTTTTCACCAAAAAATAAGATTATTGTTAGAGATCTCTGTCCGTTTAGCATTCAACAGCTGTTTACGTTAAAGTGAATATTGCACTAGGCAGTGGTTGCATTCTGCTCTGCAAAATAGACCTCTGTCTTAAATGACCGCCATATTTAAAATTGAGTATACTATGTTTCAACGAGGCTCTAATTCGTTTAATAGATAAAACATTTCCCATACATACAAAAACCAAATAAACAATTTCAATTTTATTAAATGGCAACATAATTATTTCTCAAAATTCTTGAAGTGTACTTACACATACATCATGCAAGAGCTAAATCTGCCTATTGCAGGTCTCTCTTGAGGTCTGAAATGTTATCTAAATTATTAATTAGACATTAATTAACTTAATCCTTATAAGACCATTGAAGAATCAGAACAAGGATTTATAACGTCAGAAAAACGGTGTCACCTCAAGCATAATTTATTTATATTGGATGGTTGCCATTTAAATTGTAAAAATCTGACACAATTATGTTGACATTCGTAATTATCCCGCCATTACATTAAAGTATGCGTTAATTTAAAAAAATACATCCCGTTAATTGATAGGATATTTACACGCAACTGTCAATAAACTTAAACAATTATACTTCAACATGAGAGCTGAAAGATGGGTAGTGAAATAACTGAATTGTTTAAGATGAAATAAATTCTTTTTTTAACAAGAGTGCGACAGATTCTAACGTTAAAGATTTAAGACGTATTCTACCTTCAATAGAGACTTTTGGCAAGCGTTAATTGCTGGTCCGTATCCGTATCGATTTTGCGTTTGACGTCAACAAAACGAGTGTATTTCTTATACGTTATACGGATACGGCAGTACGTATCGAGCAGCTTTCATACGGAAAAGGTCCGTTTTACATCGTTGTCTTTTTACCGGATTATTTGCTACTTTTAGACGCTGAAATGTTGTGCCGAGCGACTTTACTCCTCCGGTAATTTGTATATAGGCCAGACACTTAACAAGTACCGATGTTGAACCTGGTAGAAAACTGCCATCATGATGTAATAGAACTAAGCTCATCTCAGCTACCCATACGAACACGTCGCGAACATCTGCCAAAACTTCAAAACTACCTTGACGGCGTATCACGTGACGATACGGATACGTGATACGGATGGGAAATATTCCACTTGCCAAATGTCTCAATTGACGACTCGGGCGTCGTTATCGAAAAGGCTGGTATAACAATAATATAATAACCTATATATTAGACGAAAGTAGTAATTTTAGGCCAATTTCTAGGTCCCAAATATTGGCGATTTGCAACTTCAATTGTCATGGTGTAGAAATAGAACTTCAAGTTGCGTTGCATACAAAATATTTAGGTGGTACAATAACATTTTCTACAACAAGTCACAGGCAGGCCCCCGGGGCAACTTTTCAGGCACTTGATGTTCCTGATTAGTAATCTGCACACAAACTACCCTGGATTTAAACACAATGTTCTAGCATGGGAACTGAGGAGAAGGGCGCGAATGAAGGTTCCATTTTTTTTGCATGGGAGGCCATATTTTGATTGCCAGAATATGACGTCATTGACCAATTATAATCTGCAAGGTACCTAATTAACCAAAATCTAGCCGTCACTCATTTGTAGATAACGACTTCAATACCTTCAGCAAAACTTAAAACTTTAAATAGTGTAAGAAAATGTGCACCAATATCTGTATTTGATCTTCACAATTGTTTTGAAAATTGTATAAATGTCTACATAATTCCTAACCCAATTCATGCCAAGCGGATTAAAGAAGACTAAGTTAAAAATCGATTAAAATGGGAAACTTTAGTACGTTTTAGTGAAACGTGATAAAAGGATAACAATAAAAAGAAAAACATAAAAGAAAATGATTAAGTTTAGATCAAAGAAGAGAAAATAACATACCTAAGATCTACACAAGAAGAATGGAATTAAAGAAAGACTTCCATGGGTGGATCTACATTATATAATTCCTAACCCAATTCATGCCAAGCGGATTAAAGAAGACTAAGTTAAAAATAGATTAAAATGGGAAACTTTAGTACGTTTTAGTGAAACGTGATAAAAGGATAACAATAAAAAAGAAAAACATAAAAGAAAATGATTAAGTTTAGATCAAAGAAGAGAAAATTACATACCTAAGATCTACACAAGAAGAATGGAATTAAAGAAAGACTTCCATGGGTGGATCTACATTATTTTAGGATAATTATTTTGATAACCAATAACTAGCTGGGATGACGAAGTCACCGTGGTTGAGGAAGTAAGACGCTAACTCGCTAATATGGACGTCGCAGGTTCGATAATAGTGTTGGTTGCGAAAGTTCATCAGGATATTCCAGTGTGGTTTCCCCTTCTCAATTCTGGAGTACGGAGGTTCTTACTAGGACAGCTGTCTAGTCGTGCGGATGGTACATAAAATCCCGTGCAGTTGGAATACAAGAGTAGACATTAACTCTATAATGGTATATGCCCGGCTGCATAAGCCTAGTCGGAGTAGGACGTTGACCCCATTTCTTTTTTTAAAAACAAAAAAAAAATACTCCGAAAGTTCGAAAAACTGTCAACGAACTGGGTCGCAACATTTTCGCTGGCTGTCACGCAACATATCACGATAAAGCTATATTCCACTCAGTTGTACACAGGTGCAACACCTTTGGAATAAATCAGGAATGGTCCTTAACAGTACCACTGCACAACCTCTCTGAAAACTGGAGGCCATAAAAGTAACCACGGGGCCCTGCTTGATTTATCCATACCGGAGCATACATGCTGACTACAGTTCGGCGGTTTTACCGACGATGCTACTTGATTTAACCGGAAGACGATAAAAGTTCGCCTGTGGCGTACGCCGAATGCGCCTCTTTGTCGGAAGCGGCGATCACCGGCGCAAGACGGTGAACATGTTAACGATATACAATCCACGTTATTTAGGAATATTTAAGCGTTACAATTAAACCAAACGCCTTGAAGTTGAATTGGGATTCGCAAAACCAAATGATCAGTAATATGTCATTTAATTTTTCGGGTAATACTACTAATAATAATTTTCTGCTTATTTTGCGGTCACTTACTTATAGTCATGCTTTCATGAATCCACGGGTTTCTTTTATAAAAACATGTCATGTAACCAATTTAATATTATAATATTATCCGAAGGCAAATTTTTATCAGCCGGGTCGCTTGATTTGCTCTGATACGGTAACCTGACCGGCGGACGCCGTTTACAAACCGACTCGCCTTTCCACTCTGGCCTCTCCTTCACGGTTGGCATTTCCGGCAGGTCTCGGACTGGACTTGTTTGTAACCACGCTAGATGGAGGCGGACATAAGGCTTGGATAAACTGGACAGTTTGCCACTTTACGTTTAACTTTAAGAACTAATTCTAACACGTGATTCATTCCATTTAGTATCATCCATGTTATATGGATTAATATTAAACGTCAAATCAAATTGTTCTATCAAAATGATTTTTTGGGGAAAAACGTGGAATATTCCTACAAAACATCCATTTAATAAAAGATAACAATAGAATAATAACCGTATATCATTCAAATTTGACAGTTATAATAACGACCTTTCAATATTAAACCCTTCAGTAATTTGCCATGATGAAGAACATGGAATATTGATTACGACTATTTTGAAGGTTTTTGTCTGTATTTTTGCTAAAACAATAACATCTTTAAAACATATTTATGTACACTCTAAAGTTAAGGATGTTAATGTCAATTCACCCATGTCGGCCCTAGCAGTTCTGTAAAAGATTAACTCGGACAAATGATAAATATGCTTGTATAATCCAAAAAAATTCTTAAAACCTCTGTAAGGAGTCTTACCTCCATGAACATTATAACAGTTAATCTTTTAACGATCCTAGACAACAATGGTGAACGGCATCATGTTGCACCTTTTATTATAAGCATGAATGCATCACGGATAATAAACAAACCAAGACAGAAACGGGTTTAAGCGACGTACAGCCTTAATGATCATCTTTGATCCGTGAAATTAATAGTATGTATTATGTTTCACCTTATTTGCTTATTTTATTGACTGTTGACTAAATATGGCTCATCTCACGAGCGTAAGTCTTTCAAGATATCAGGATCAAGTGCAATAACTTTCCACAGAATGTATCGGCAAACCCTTAGACTCACTGCCAAAATCTAAGCATTTATTTGGGGTTTTTTTCTCTTTTTTTAAATAACCTTGACCTGTAGACCGACTGTGTTTTGTTGAAAGGAGCAGTCACTTTGAATTACTGAATTACGATATTGTTCCTTCTGAACAATACCAGGCAGTATGAACAAATCCCCACTCAAGAGCTCGCACATTTACAGGGTTCACATAGGGTGAGTAAAATCTTTTTTTTTGTTATAAACAATAATTTTTATTCAGATTGTCTTAATGGGATTGGGGAACAGTTTTAGGTTTAGCTTATGTAAAACCCTTTTCGTTGCGTGTAATTGCTACAGGATCCCTTTATGGGACTAGGTAAACAATCCAAAGAATTGTGGAGGGACATACATGACGACATGGGTGTGTAAAACACGTCTACACCACTGCGCTTCTTTTTCGTATGATCTGATCGACTGTATAACGCAAAATTTATGTGATATGAACATTCCGGCCGATAGTTTAGTATGTCATTATCACCCCTTAATAAATACACTTAACATTTTCTATGGATACGAATTTAAAACAGGCTACTAAAACCCCGATATATCTGACAACTAAAGTGCCGGAGCACAGAAGTCGAACATTGAAAATCTGTTTTAAAAATAATATTAAAGTCTGCGATGTTTATTAAAAAAATGTACGATCGCGGACTTTGATTAGACCTTTCTTACAAGTGTGTGTCTTACCGTTCTATATCATATCTACTGATAGAAAATATGCTCCAAGCGAGGTATTTACCCCTGAATTTGATAATTTCACATACGAAAATGATCGTTGCAGATTATAGTCATAATAACCCTACTTCGCCTCATTTTTATGTTACTTGTTAAAGACCGTATTCATGTTACAAGCGCCTATGTAAACGAGTGGAGGCGAATGGGATATGTGTAGTTGCTCACGATATTATGTATCAATAATTAGACCCCCCCCCCTCCACACACGCGATATATATAGTTGTTCGTAACACAGTTCTTCGAGGATCTAATGAGCTATATATGCAATAGGTGATTTCATATTCCATAGATTATAACCAATCCCATGAACGATTTCTGAGAATGGTTAGTTCTAATTTCAGACAAAGTCAATGCCCGAGCAAATGAAATGTGTCAGTTACAATTACGCGGCTACAAAGTGAACAGAAACGACCTTTATTTATTTGAGCTTAATAGATCCGTTAGATTCGCCATGTTGAAAAATTAAATCCATGTGAATGTCGCCAATACTGTTGCTTGTATTAGTATTAACAAAGAGATTATAATACAGAACAGAAAATAATTGAAAATATCCGTGTCTTAGTGTTGGTATTAACAATTATACTGAATGCACTTGCCTTATAATGTACTTTCTCGGTATACTGTATAAAAAGTATTTTATAGAAACCATTTAAGACAGCGTTGTAATGGAAATAAATGAAGAATTTAAAGATCATCTGAAACGAGCTTCAACGCCCAACTCGATGGGGCTTCATAATAATAACATATACGGTCTCTCGAAAGATGGTTTAGGAATAAAACTATAAAATATCCTTTCAAAGTAAAAGTTTAGTTGCAATATTTCCTGTAGTTTTAATGTCCATTGAAAGAATAAGACCATTAGACAGTGTTTGTTATCTGAAATGATTTAAAGTAGTAAAAATGACACGATGTATTGGTGAACTGTCACTAATGCAATTTGTCGCTTCTCTTCATTGCCACAGGACGTTTACAGAGAAACGTTGTCATTTCGTTTTATTTTCAAGATTAACGCCAGGGAAAAAAAAGCTATGCTGGGCATTCGATCAACTCAAATGAATCGGTTGCTTGCCTCGTGGCAAGAAATTTCACAAAATTTCCAATAATAACATAACAATAAAAAATATTACATGTACTATTATCCTTCCGATAGCTGTATGTAGAACCAATTAGGTGAGCATAATTCTGTCAATTTGGACCGGTTAGTGGTTTAGGAATTTATATTAATCATCAACGTATAAACATACCAACTTTCATGTCGTCAAAGGCTCACAATATGCGATTTCCGATAAACTTCATATTCAGATTCCCTGGGGATATATCAATTTTGATTGCTGTTTTTACCAGGCTGTATTCTAATACTTAAAATTCATGAGTCCTAACTCCACCAGCGAATTCATTGCTAGCTAGATTGGGATAACTTCACCTTTGGTTGAACATTAATAACGGATGGACTGTCAGCGCCCTTACTTGTCGTGTAAAAGATGCCACAAAATATTGAACGTATCTTATCGCTTGGACGCCAACAACCCTTCCTGATAATTATCCTCTAGATGCATTTCATTCGTACTACTATTATACTGGGTCCCACTTACACGTTGCTGTGACACTTTCGCTCGGACAAGGACATTCATAGTGACAACTCACACAAGAAAACAATGCGTTTGGTCGATCTATCTCCCAGCGATGCTGAAATATACTTCTTTTATGAGTTCTGCTAGAAGTATATTCTTTAGATATGTTCATTCATATTAATTTCACGATACTTTTATGTACAATCGAAGGGAATTGCACGCAAAGGAAAGGTGCGTACGTATATCTTTAGCCGGGGTCGCTTGTGCCGTGGATAATCCACTTTGTTTATTTCTTCTTCAAAGTTATGTGCCGGTTTTAATTATTTAATATTCGTGATATCCATATATTTTTTCAGATTAATGACATCTGTTATATGCTTTAAATGTGACAACCGGATTATACATGTAGTTGGATTTGATCAAAACACGCAATCTTTTGCTGATGCACTCCACTCTTTTCGCATATTGAAATAATATGTTTATAAAATATACTTTTGTTTTCATTAAGTCTTCTCAAATTTAATTGGCGTGCTTTAAAAATAAAACTAAACAAAACAGAGCTTGGGACCTCCATTACTGTGTGCAAAGCCAACTGAAAATAGGAGTTTGCTAACATTTCGTTTCAATGTTTAAAAACTGTGCGGGCGGCAGTTTTCTCATTACGCCGTTTACTTTTGGAATGACATTTATATTAATCTCTGGTGTTTATGCTTATTACTACCTTTCTTTATCAAAACAGAATATGATTCGAAGGAAAGGGCTTAATTTCTATTGGTACTTTCTTCCGGTCAATAAAAAAATTTAAGACCTTTTAGATATTTTTTCAAAGCCATGGTAATAAATAAACTAATGGTTAATCGGATTCAAACTATTTAAGTCTTGTATCTGTGTGACAGGTTGTGAAATCCTCTATAGGTTTTATAAAGTTCAGATAATACGGCGTAATAAAATGGTTACTAACGTAACAACGTTTTCCGGGTAATTTCCAGCACGTTTCTGAATTCAACATGGCTGCATTGATTAATGGTGAATGGACATGACAAATTCAAGGGTAACTCGTTAAATGCATTTAACTGCTGACAACACATATTATATTAATAAATTCCCTTATAGATAGTGCGCGTAGAGGAAGGGATTCTTCTTCCGTAACGTCATTGCCAGAACGGTAATTACTTTTGGTGTTTAGAAACATTTAGGTTAATCTTGTGACAAATAGAACATTCTTTAAAGCCCCAATACCACTCTTGTTGTAACTGAACAATATGTCCCAATCTTTATTCTGGTCAACAAATTGTACTATTTTACAATATTCCAATTAATTGGTAGTACAAATTTCATCTTAACACACCTAATTTTAAAAATTGGAAAAATTCAACTATATGCCGTAACATGGTTTGAAAAGCTTTACGTAAACAAATGCAACTTGGATTTTAACATATTTTCGGACCCTCTAGACAAGTGAGATAGGTTGTAATGGATAATTTACACAACAGGTAGGACACTTAAACATCTAGTAGTTAAAATAAGGCTAATTATTTTTTTATAGACCTGTCAAGCCATTAAGAGTGTTATTGTAACTTTAAAGTATTAGAATAAGACCGATTGATTTAACGTCACTACCGCAATGATATTACATTGTCAGTAAAACTGAAAAGGGTCATTTTTCAACAATTTTGATACTTTGAAACTTTATAGGTGCTTGGCAGAAAGAACTTTCTTCGAAGTATCAAGTAAGGATGGATTTTTGTTTTCCGCATTCAGCGTCGTCACGAAATATCAAATAAAGCGTTATCCATGTAGTCAAATACAATTTAACTGGCCAGACTTTATTTTTGTAGTAAGCAATGAAATGTTTTATTTCAAAATCCGAAAATTTGACAACCGTAAGTTTTGGCTTGTAGCTGAATTGATATGTACCAAAAGTATGTTAACCACAATATAATTCATTTCTTTGTCATACGAGAAAATATCAATATTTTTTTTTATTTTTATAAAATTTAATAACCAAAGTAACATACCCATAAACCGATGACATCAACACCAAGGCGATAACCAAGAATATCAATCTTTCCATGGTAGGTTACAAGCTTATTGAACAACTGTTTTAAAAAGTTCGGGTGAAGTCCGGTTGGTTTGGTTGTCGTGTGTTTGTGTGGATCCTTGACAGACTTGTCTCCTGAATAAAACTTGTCACCGTAGATTTTTATTCCCACAGAAGCCTATTTTATAGTCGTTGAAAACTACATCGATGGATCATCGATTAACAGAAGTCACGTGCGTATTACCTTATTAGGTGTCGCCACTCCTCCAAGACTATTTCTATTGATTGATTATATATATTGATGCGCGTGACTTCTTAATTAATGACTGATGAAGAAAAGTTTCCGTCACTTACATTACGTATATATCCACTAATTAGATTATCAATATGTGCTAATACACATGTATAATATATATATCCATAACAATGTGATTGTATATTAAACTAACGTGTTTCAACTGGTATCTAAAACTGCACTGAAGTAACATCTATAGTAATATAATCATAGATTATAAATTGTATTATAAACAACGTCTATTTAGCTAATTTAATCATATTTTCTTTCGTGTTTCACGAACAAATGAAGTCCAAAGACAAAGTTTGTATGAAAATAAGAATGAGAATTGAAAAAAACGTTGTTTTTCTCACATGGGCGTATTTGATAATAAAATAAGTGTTGGAGTTTTATTTTAAAGAATAGTGTAACTTGTGGGTCTACATTTGGTGGGATGTGTAACAGACAGAATAATCTATAAGGATACACGAGCACCATATGGGAAGATATGTCGCTAGAATATGGTTTATTTTCTTACATTTCTGTTTGTCAACGGATTTTGTTTCTCAATCACCAGTTTTACTCCCTCCTTATATGTGACGTCCCTCCTTTTTTTTCAAAATAGCTCGTATGAGCTGTTATTTTGCTCTTTACCAGTTATTCCAACAATAAATTGTTCAGTTGGGAAATCATAACCTGCATGGTCCTCTAGTGCTGTTGGCTCTTTGACCAATGCAATATAGAAAGGGGGCCACTGTGAGCAGTGTGTTGTTTCATTAACCGGTGATTACCGGGTTCGGTCGGTGTAGCAGAGTTTCTGGACATTATTTAGTGTGCTTTCCCCATGTCCGACAGAGTATATTTGTTTGGTGGGACATACAACTGAGGTTCTGTGTTCACGCTAAGAACACGTGACAGTTTTAATTCGACGAAGACTGAGTAGATTATTACGGAGGTACGGAAGCCTCCTGGTGCCACAAATTTTTTTTTTTTTAGCGTAATTGTGACTTTTTATCTCCTAATTAGGACTTTTTATCTCCTAATTAGGACTTTTAATATCCTAATTAGGACTTTAAATATCTCCTAATTAGGATTTTTAATCTCCTAGTTAGGACTTTTTATCTCCTAATTATAACTTTTTATCACCTAATTATGACTTTTTATCTCCTAATTAGGACTTTCTATCTCCTAATTAGGACTTTTAATCTCCCAATTAGGACTTTTTATCTCCTAATTAGGACCTTTTATCTCCTAATTAAGTGGTATAATCATGGATGAACTTATAAGAGTCTATTTTTGCTTACGACTAGGTTATTAAGACATTCTCAATAGTCTTGTAAAGACGAACGGTGTAGTGATATGTATGCGTACACTCATACGGTGCTTGAAAAGGCTTGGATTGTTTCGATTTTAACCAGGTGGTCGTGGGTTCGATCCCCGGTCGGGAAAAGATCAACGGAGTATTCCAATCCGGCCTCCACTTATCAGTGGTGCAGACCAGAGGGGCTGGCAAAGGATTAGCACCTGACGTTCGGATCGGACGAAAAACCGAGGTCCCGCGTGCTGAATCATGGCGCGCGTTAAAGATCCCAGACAGTTTGGATTCGATGAAGAGTAGGCGAGTTATCGCCGGCTGTCCTGGCAAAATTTCCCTCATTGCACCCTGCATGGCGTTGCCCGTCTTCATTTGCCAATTGAATAAGTGCATACAAGTAGGACGTTAAACACCATTTCATTTCATTTACTACTGCCATATACTGCTATAAACAACACTTACTTCTATCATATACTGCTATAAACCACACTTTATAACTACCATATACTGCTATAAACAACACTTACTTCTATCATATACTGCTATAAACAACACTTACTACTATCATATACTGCTATAAACAACACTTACTACTACCATTTACTGCTATAAACAACACTTACTACTTTCATATACTGCTATAAACAATACTTATTACTACCATATACTGCTATAAACAACACTTACTACTACCGTATACTGCTATAAACAACACTTACTAATACCATATACTGCTATAAACAGCACTTACTACTATCATATACTGCTATAAACAACACTTACTACTACCATATACTGCTATAAACAACACTTACTTCTATCATATACTGCTATAAACAACACTTACTCTTATAAGTTCATCCATGATTATACCACTTTATTAGGAGATAAAAAGTCCTAATTAGGAAATAAAAAGTCCTAATTGGGAGATAAAAAGTCCTAATTAGGAGATAGAAAGTCCTAATTAGAAGATAAAAAGTCATAATTAGGTGATAAAAAGTTATAATTAGGAGATAATAAGTCCTAATTAGGAGATAAAAAGTCCTAATTAGGAGATAAAAAGTCCTAATTAGGAGATAGAAGGTCACAATTACCCTAAAAAATATATTTATCGTGGCACCAGGAGGCTTCCGTAGGGATCGAACCCACGACCTCCTGGTTAAAATCGAAACAATCCAAGCCTTTTCAAGCATCGTATGAGTATACGCATACATATCACTACACCATTCGTCTTTACAAGACTTTTGAGAATGTCTTTATAACCTAGTACTAAACAAAAATTAGGAGATAAAAAGTCCTAATTAGGTGATAAAAAGTCCTAATTAGGTTATAAAAAGTACTAATTAGGAGATAAAAAGTCCTAATTAGGAGATTAAAAGTCCTAATTAGGTGATAAAAAGTCCTAATTAGGAGATAAAAAGTCACAATAACACTAAAAAAATTTTTTATCGTGGCACCAGGAGGCTTCCGTAGATTATAGCGTTTGCCCATCTTTATCATCACGATTGGTTCAGAACAGTAGGGCATTAATCCTTATAATTATTAAATTTCAGTTAACCCATGTAGTAAATCTCTGAATGTTCCGTCAACATTGTTTCTGTTCAACCTTTATATCAAAGTCGGAAGTTAAACTAAAACTGGTTGGGATTAACATTTATTCGTATAACACTTGCCTAATCATATATGGGCATAGACGTCAAATCAACCCAATACAGCACAATAATTTTGATTTAAATTAAAAACATAGCTTTTGTGTTCTTCTTGCAAAACAATAATCCCAAATTTGGAGTAAAATCAACAAATAATCTGAGCTTATACATGTATTAGTCAAAGTACAGGGTATTGACAAAGGGGATATTAGATAGAACGTTCCGGAATCGAATTAAAAGCAGTGTTGACTTAATTCAATTCAACTCCACTCGATTGCAATTCTCTCAATTAGCAACGTTCCATGCTGACAATAGAGCACCCATTTGTTTTATCGTGTACATATTATAAATACATGTATAATAAGTCCAAATACCAATAATACCATAGCCATGGTGTATTCCAGTAAATCATATGGAACGAGGGTCATAATGGATATTTTAATGTTTGATCTGTGAGATGGGCGTGTTGGGGAATCCGAGAAACCCCGATTTATGTCGTCAAAAAATATAGGGGGTTGGGATGGCCTAGTGGTCTAGAATGCCGCGCTTCAACCGGTCAGCTGACCGGTCACCTCTGGCTTGTGAGCGTATGTATTTGTGACATGGAGATAGGGGTGCCTTCTCGACTTCGTGGGTTTCCTCCGGTTTCCTCCCACTGCTAAACACCACTACGCGCAAGCGAATTATTGAAATAAAAAAATTGAAAACCATACGTTAGTCCCAAAATGACCTAGTTTGTGTCGAGTGGACGTTAAATCCAATTTCTCTCTCTCTCTCTCTCTCTCTCTCTCTCTCTCTCCCTCTCTCTCTCTCAATAAATATGTTTGAGCGAAATGGTGGTAAGAGGTGTCCCTTCTTGCTTCGATAATGATTCGGACAGGGACTTCCAGCTTGTATATGGTGCAGGGCATTTGAAGTACAATTCAAATTGGTATCAATCGGCAATCAGGCTACTTATTTCATAATTTAAGTTTGTCTGTGGGAGGGAGAGAGAGCAATATCAGTGATGGCCATTGCGGCTTGAGTCACGATACGATAAGCATTGCGATTTAGGTGCCACGATACGATTCATATCGCGATTCATATCCAGGTCAATATTTATCAAGGCAACGACAGGATAAATAGATAATTTGTATTTTTATTAAGAGTCACGAAAATCTGGAAATAAAATTGTAATTAAGTTTACTTCAAAGATCAATGTAACTAGTTAACATTCACTAAAGTGCTCCATCACAGAGATATAAAGTCGTTCTTTTTTCAATTATTCCCAATAAAAATTAGTTCATCCACGCCTTTTGGCATTAGTGGCATTAGCCATGATCGTTTGGCTGTTATGATTACTCCTGTCGTTAAAAACAACCGCCCTGTCAGCACTGAACTGGGTGGAATGCATGGATACTGTTTAGCAAGGTTTGACAATGACAGATATTTATTGGAATATTCTTTCTACCAATCGAATGGATTACTATCTGAACTCAAACTTGATTCGGTTTAATAGTTTGGCACTTGCTGCCTACTCTCTTTGAGTTACCATATAATATTGGCTAACGCACAATTTGAATCTATTGGGTTGGGGGGGGGACAGATAAGAGTTCTCTGAAGCGGGTGTAGAGTAATAAGCTTGAACTACACCACCATCCGGATGTTTGAAACGGTACAGGAAATCGCATTGGGCAGATCACCTAATTGGACTGGGCCAAGAGTAGAATGGAAATCTGTGCTCTGTCCTACTTTAACAATTAGGTTATAAAACAATTTATGTCTTTCAGCCTCAGTTAAAAATGACATTTTCTTTTCAAAAGCCGAGGCCTTAAAAAAAACCATCACATTTTTATACCGATTTAGCATTCTATGACTTTCTGCATAAGGTATATCATGTGCCCTGTAAAGCTTGTTTATGTTTACACCATAGAGATCAGGGTTCTTTATGCCTAATCAATTTGGTCAACATTCAAGTTTTCCTTTCAGACAAGCTGCTGTCATTTCTTTTGAGACATGGCTGATGTGTGGGCGTAATAAGCACGTTTTATTATATTTAAGCATTTTAATCTTGTCAATACTTATTAAAATAAGTATTGACAATATTGAGTCGTGGGAGTTATTTTCGTCCTTGAGAATGAGTTTATGATGCTCCATAAGCGCTTTACAATCATAATACTTATTGTCCGACATATGTCAAGTTATAATACATATACAACATTTAATTACTGATGCGTTTTTAAATTGGCTTTAAATCCATAATTTCGGGGCGGATACAGAAAAGGCTCGATCTCCTCTGCGTTTCAGTTTCGAGCGTTTTTCTGTAAGTAGATTGAGCGGAGTTGATCATATTAATTTTGAATATGATCCGATATTTAACTGGTAATCAATGCAAGCGTTTTAGAAGTGGAGTCACGTGGTCATATTTCTTCTTTCTCTTCACTAGTTTTGCTGGACAGTTTTGAGTTTGTTTAGGAGATAACCGGGAAGACCATAAAATAAGGCATGCATTAGCATAGTCATACTTCGACAGTAATGGGTATCGCACCCATGACGAGGTTACCTCTTCAGTCAGATAAGCTCTGATCTGACCAATCTTGCGTAGTTGTTGATAGCATAAATGTATTACACAGTTAATATGTTCAGATAGATTCAGAGAATTGTCCATATGGCACCAATATTCCGAGCTGTAGTTTTTCAGCTACGACCGCGGATCCAAACAGACATTTGATGTCTTTGTCGTGTACTTCCAACCACTATGAACTCTGTCTTGGCATCATTAAGTTTTAAGTGATATTGTTACCATCCATTCTCTAACAGTTTCCGTACAATCCCCAAGATTATGCAGAAAAGCAGCACAGTCACCTTTTCCGAATAAATCATTCAGCGATGTGTCGTCCGCATACATGTGCATATTAATATCATATTATTTAACTACAGGAAACAGGGACTGGGTGGGTACGAAAATGGTCCCAGAACTGATCCCTGTGGAAACCCGTTGATTAGTTCCTGGGTGAGATAACATCCCTGATAAACATACAGTTTGAGTTCGATTTTTGAAGTAAGAATTTAGCCAATTCAAAGCAGAACCGCATATTCCTTACATATTTTCGAATCTATGTAGTAAGATATCCTGATTTATCATGTCAAAGGCGGCACTCTGATCACTAAAGATGAGGATCTGGAATTATCCATAGGGCAAAGGAGATTACAACTTTAACCAGGGCCATTTCCGTACGGTACTGTGAAATTCTCAAGCAAACCATTATTTCTCACGTGACTCTCCAGTTGTTTCACAATAACCCGTTCGATGATTTGTGATATATATGGAAGATTACGAACTAGCCAATAGTTCTTCAGGTCATCCTGATCTAAGCCAGTTTTTCTTTAGCAATGGTGTTACACTGGCAGACTTCAAGGACCCTGGCATGATGCACATGGAGGTTGAAAGATTCACTAATGTCGTCAGCACCGGCAATAGACAGTCTAATCACTCTTTAAGTAGTTGAGTAGGAATTGTGTTTACCGAACAGCTCTTGGAGTTTCCACCAAGAATCAACTTCTGTAGATCTTCACTACTCATTCGATCAAATGGCTGTAACTCTTGGTGTCGTTCGCATACGAAATGTGTTCAAACAACGGGTCAAGAAATTCATTTGTTATATTCTTGATCTTTTTGGATAAGTCGACAAGATCATTAGCACGATTCTTTGGGTCCCTATGACATGGGAGTTGTGACTACTGTTTCACATTCACCAAGGAGTTTGTTATTTGGAACGTTTTCTTACCATTATGTTTACATTCAGAAATATAACCAGTGTAATAAGATGATTACGCTTCCTGGCAAAGTTTGTTCATCTTGCTCCGAATATGTCTCAGAACATCCTTATCGACGGTTAACTTTCTAGACAGCCATTTCCGTTCTGCCTTTCTGCGTCACGCTTTGTTTCTCTTATTTCTTCTGTAAACCATGAGGTATTCTGCAGAATGAAAACAACTCTAGTTTTTAAGGGAGCATGTTTATCCACAACATCTGAAGGTGTCATAAACAATGTACTTCTCATAATATTTTCCTTAAATGATGCCAAATCTATATCCTTGAATTTCCTAAAAGTTACAGGTTTTTTTCCAGTGGAGTGTGATCAGCAAATACTGGCGGATGAATCTTTAGGTTATTGGGGAGGGCTGTAGATTTGGGTTATTACTAATTCTAAGCTAGATTGGTCATATCTTATAAGGCATTAAAATAACCAGTATAAATGTACTCTTTTTTATTTAATTATTTCGGTATTTCAGATGGTTCCGTTTTAATTTGTACCGTGTTATTATAGTTAACTGGTATGATTTCTGAACTGAGTCTTTGTAATCCGTGATGACCAATAATCCGTTGAATTTATCTCATTTTATGGCTATCAGCTTTACAGCCTCTGACACGTTTCTTGATGCGAAGTTCAAGTTGAGTTGAGCAATATTTAATTGATTGCAATTCACTTCTGCTACATTTTATGGTTTGGGTCAAAGTTACCATTTTCTACATCAGTGCACACTATTTGACTCTTGGAAAAATATTATGTATCCAATTTATCCTTAAAAAGTATTCAGTAATTTGACATTTTGATGATGTACTACTTCTCTAATACATAAGCAATATATGCTCAAAAACTAGAAATAAAAAAGTAATCCAAATACTGTAAATTTGACAAATATGTCAGAGCTAAGTGTCAATCAACCAGGCAGCCACAAAGCGGAAATGAAAACCGTTTCATTTGGAGATTCAAAATTCAAAACCTCTGGACTGTAGTGGATTAAAATCATACCCTATCCAGTATTGCACTTGGGGTGTTATATTCTTAAATTATTTGGCAATTTTTGAAGATTCAACATTCAAAAAGTGTTGTCTGTAGGGGATTAAAAATCACCCCAATCAAGAGGAGCACTCGGCTATGGTGGGTTAACGTTTTCTGCTCCCTCACAGGGAAATGGGATTAAAATTCCCCCCAACTCAGTATAACACTTAACATCTTTCCGCATCCCCCCCGCCCCCACACATAAATAAAGGTGGCGATGTGGTATAGCCCTAATGACATATTCAGTACTTTATAATCAATATTGATCACATAGCGTCAAACTCATACGGTTATGCTTTAAATCTACTAGTATTCCAGCATGTTCCACAAAGACTAAAATTACCCCTCACCCCTGTTGAGTAATGACCTTATTTGAAATGCTAAACCTGGTGCGTACAGTTAGAATTTGAAGCCTATGTAGCCACTACTGATGTCTTCCCTATTTCCCCAGCCAAAGTAGTGGATCGTTCTAATAGTAAGTGCAGGAGGACCAACTACATAGAATAAACAGATCAAGTGAATGGATTCGGGGGCCAGCCGTAAGCTTCCACTGCGCTGTACAGTCCCGGACCTGTTATGGCACAGGCTTCACTAGAATGATTTACAAAAATAATGCGACCAATCTTGACAGTGGCCGTCTCTTCAATGGCGATAGTCTGCCAGTTGACGTCAGGTGTTAAAACGTCAAAAAAAAAAAATAACAATAAGGGCGATAATCCGGATAGAATCTCGGAAAACGCTAAAATAATAAGTGTAGTGCGCAAACAGGAGCAAAGCCCGACAGCAAGAACATTTTCCAGTACAAAGGGCTAGAAAAATCTACTATAATAGTAACTAACAAAAACGTCACTGACCCAAACTGTACTGTGTATTTGTCGTGTTTTGCCTACAGGCCGCAATTCTTAACAGATCCTTTTGAAACTGTGCATACCTATTCCTTATACAGGATGACATGGATTGTTTTGGGTGATTGGTCGACCCCCAGGGCCAGAACCACGTCTAATTTTTGTGTTTAAAGTCCGCAATTTTCAATGGATCAGATTGGTACTTGGCGTATGTATTCTTTATAGCCTAAGGGCGGCAATTATTGATTTTGGTGGACCCCCCCCCCCCAGGGACAGAGCCACGTTCAATTTTTGCCTTTAGCGCCCAAAGGCCACAATTGTAAATGGATTATCTAGGAACTTGGTATACATATTCCATATACCCTGAGGACGGAAACTATTGATGCTGTAGCGGCGGACAAGGCAAGATGAGAGGCAATTGCAACTGAGATGCATGATATATTTGGAAATACTATTTAATACATGTACAGTTCTGGTATTGTACAGTTTCCGAATCTAAGTGGTATTTTCTACGGAAGCGCAAAATGAACCATTTCTTGGTCTTTTTTTAATTTCTTATTTTAATATGAAATTAATTTTTAATTTTGTAAATGAATTCGTGAATTAATTTTAAATTTTGTTAATTAATTTGTAAATTAATTTGTGAATTAATTAAATTTTGTAAATACAAAAAAATCAGTCCAAAAAGTTTTATGCGATTTTTTTTTTAGAGATTTTTAAATATTTATTACACATAGAAATTAACTTAATGTGAAGAAGGATAATTTATATAGGACTTTGTTCTCGCGATTTATTATAATTCAATTGATCTAACAAACAGTATATTACATTCCTTTTAACGATTTGTGATATATTGTCACTACATGCGATATGTAGTTGGTCTGCAACCAAGATACGTCTAATTACACGAAATTTACAATTCAAGATGGCCACATGCCCTTTATAGTGCATGCACTATTGTATCTAGTTCATTGGTGAAAAAGCATAGTTTGTTCACATATACATGGACTCTTACAATCTATATTTTTTTCTAAATATTTGTAATCAATTGAATAAATTTTTGGTATAAGTTACATGCCATGCATATATCTATCCCACATTTATTAATGACTGTCTTCGAAAACTTGAAATAAATCTACATCTATTGGCGATTTTAGAGCCCATTACGATAAATGGGGATATCTTAAATGGAGAGACAGACAGATATTTTATTGCTGTGTTCATATAGACTCAACGTGCTTACACGCACGTTCGTGCATCTGGATAAAAAAAAGTCCGTGCTTTGAAAAAATGCAAGATCGTATTGGAAACTTAGCTATTATTATGATAATTGACACTTTCGATTTCAGTTATAAAGTTTTGTATTGTTAACGTATTTCCATCACCACCCAAAGCACGAACATAACATAGCAGAACATCGTCAGTTGCAGGTTACAATGAAGGTTCGTTTGCCTTTGGATCGACTTTGGATGTTTCTTGGACTAATGTTAATGATACGCGATTATATTTTGGTTATAAAAGTTTAACGGATTATCGTGTTATCGGGAGTAGAATTCTGGAAATTGTCAAGGAAGCCTGAACCCCCTAAAACCGTGCTTCGCCAATAAAAGTTTTAAATAGGTCCTGGGACGTATATATGTGCTTATGTATCTGTTATAACCTTGACATTTGAGTTGTGTCTTGTTGATATAAAACGTAATTTAGAAAACTAGCGTGTTCTTTGGTTATAATTGGGTTATTAAAATAATGAATCCGACTTGAAGACGCCATTGTACACACCTCTTTTCATTCGGGAAACCTCGGTATTTCTACCCATTTCAGGTAGGATTACATGTATATGCTTAATTGTAGTTAGAAGTTGCAGAAATGTTATAAATAACAATGATCAATCGTTGTTTTGGTGACAAATTTTGATTTTGTCAATTGCGCTTAATGAAGCCCGATGTGATTGACGTCGGGTTTTGCAAGGTATAAAACTATACAGCACCGTCTTTTATCTCGAAACACAAACATGGAGAATATACCACGAACGTGGTTGGCGGAGATTTGAGAATTTTAAGCTGTGTTCCTTCTAACAATCTTATTTACATAATCATTTTAAAACTCTGCATTTCAGACATTTAGACTGATTAGTCTTTTAAGAGGAGACGTTGGTTCTAGGTTCTAAATTAAAGCAGCATTATTGGCTCTTCCTGTCTCTCATCCGCACGTACAAATCACACCAGGTCGTATGTCACTTCTGTCTGCTTCATTCAAGTTTATTGTATTGACACTATTTAAGTCTAATTATGCCCATTTCGTTATGTTGTTTTCGACAGGCATACCGTCATTACTTTCTTTATTACCCTATTCATCATTTTTTATCATTGGTTTTTGTTGCGTTGTTGTATTTCCGGTGACTCTTACGAGGCTACTAAACAATCAACTACCCGGCTTCTTGCACTTTCACACGTTTTGAGTGGGTTTCTTTTATCTCCAAGCAACCATAGTGAATCGGTATATTATATATTATAGCTGCGTCCTAGTTTTAAATTAAACACAATGGAGATTGTTAAAAATATCTTTGTTTTTTTTTATATCAGTTATGGTTAATCGCCCAGCTAGATAGAGTCAACAGGCGTCGTTTCGATTCCCAGATTGAATAAACTGGCGTGGTTTCGATTCCCAGCTTATACACACAATTTGGCAGTCAGTGTGTTAGTGCCGAAATGATATTGTTTCTGACTAGTGGACGTTACTCCCTCTCTCTCCAATAACAGCCATTTTATAGTAGGCATAACATATGCTTATTCATCTTTGATCGTTTTGATTTCAACACCTGATGTTTGAAAATTCTGCGATTGTTCGAGAGATTATAACCCCACAATGAACCGTGTTAAAAAAAGGGTATTTAACAACAAAATCAATATCTTCGTAGAGCATTACGCCATCAAACTGGCTGTAGTCTGGAGTAGAACCACAGTTCCCTCCCTTTATTTATCGGCAATTTCACAAAGTATAGAATTTAAAGCCACCAATATGGGGGGGGGGGGGTGATAAAATTCCACCGCTGCGATAAGACAAAGACCCGATAGGATAAATTATTTGATATACAACTAGAGTTTGGCACTAACTCCAAGTTAAACGAAGTGATTTTACATGAATACCTTCGTGATACGATAATATGCCCGGCATCTTTTCAGTATAAAATATTTAGCACCTTTTAAACGGACACAGGTCACCAAGGGCCAAACCTATTTTTAGTCTTTCTCTCCCTTTTCCCATTTTGGGATGGCAATCTTTGTTGACTATTGTTGAAGCATTGAAGACAGAGGTTTGTTTGCATATACATTGTCTGTCGGGATTTGGTGAATATTCATGATATTGAGGCGGAAATATACAAGAATTTTAATTTTAAAAGAGGTTGGTTAGGTTGAAATGTATGGCGGAAATATGGATGTTTATATGTCTCCTTCCAGTTTGTGTATCTCATTTTTTCAATGATGAATCTCATAGAGCAAGAGGTTTTTTTTTACTTCCAGCTTGTGTGTCTCCAGTTTGTCATGGTCAACCTCATAAATGCTTTTTGGCAAAAGTTTGCCACATGTCGCTTCATGTGTGGCAAAAGGCGTTCTCCCCAAAGAAAATTAGGAAAAAAGTTAGACCCGGTCTAAGACACGAGAAATAACATTAACGTCAATGAGGGAGGAGGTCATTGGTGACCCGTGTCTAAATTGCAGACGGTCTAAGCCTAGTAATTATTTCCCCTTATTTTATGATGGGTAATGTGCGAGTTATAAATAGAAAAATTTTCACTTAATTCTTTTCTCCCCTAATCCTGCATTTTTATGTTGACTTTTTGGTGTAGAACAGGTTGGCTACGGCGATATGTACGGCAACTAGTTACATGTTTTGGGTATGCTTCTTCAAGTTGGTGTATCTCAAAATGTTGGTGGTCAACCTCACACAAATTTTAGTGCAAAGACATGGCCATTTGTTCCTCAGTCTATAGTGAAAAGCATTCAGCCCAACGAAAATTTCGGAAAAAGTTGGGGGTGGGCAAAGAGGCCAGAATTAACATTGAAGTCAATGGGAAATTAATGGTGGTCAGCCTCCATATATTCTTGATGGCGTTACTTCCCTTGCATCAGAACCAATCTGGTATCAGACTAGTAATTATTTGACCATTGACTTAAATGGTTGTAACATCACACACAATTTTTCCCTTAATTTTTTTTTCTCCCCTAATCCTGCATTTTTATGTTGACTTTTTGGTGTAGAACAGCAACGCTACGGTGATATGTACGGCAACTAGTTACATGTTTTGGGTATGCTTCTTCAAGTTGGTGTATGTTGGAGGTCAACCTCATACAAATTTAAGTGCAAAGACATGGCCATTTGTTCCTCAGTCTATAGTGAAAAGCATTCAGCCCAACGAAAATTTCGGAAAAAGTTGGGGGGTGGGCAAAGAGACCAGAATAATCATGAATATTCACCAAACCCTGGCATTAAATATATTCTCAACCCCCTTTCCTCCAGTCTACACCAAAAAGCCAACAACGATCGCCATGCAAAAGTGGGTGACGGCGTAGGAATATTTGGTGAGCTGTGCCCGTATAATTTCGCTAGAAAAGGGGAAACAACCCTTATTTGACTATCACAGCAAGACAGATTAGTTATGTAAATATTTCGAAAATCCTTTACAAAAAAAATAAACTCTTATTTATAACAACCAATATCATCTTCTGCTCAGTCAGTGACGGGTGGTGAAACTGATAGTATAGGGTTGACATAGTTGATGCCATATTTGTTGTTTTTGACGGCCAGATTACCAAAGACACGAACAAAACCCGGGCTTGATGATACACCCACTGGTTGTTAGTGATGCAGGGCGGTGGGCCCGGCAATTCTTGTGTGACGAAATACCAACGTACCGGGTACACACTGGCATGCTCTTAAAAGTATCCTTGTCAGTTAGAATTCGAAATGAGACTAGTCCGTAGCGCCGCTGTCCGGGCTAAGATTTCCCCAAAACACACCGTATCCCAGAGTTTGGTGAATATTCATGATTTTGAGGCAGACGGATGCGAGAATTGAGAGGTTAGTTTGGCCTAGTCGTCTAGAGTGTCGCGCTTCGAACTCTATCTTGCCGGTCACCCCTGGCTTGTGGTCATAGTTTCCATTCCTGGTGAGAGCGTATGTGGTTGGAGAAAGGGGCGCCTTTTTAACCTCGTGTGTTTACTCCAGGTACTCCGGTTTCTTCCCACAGAACATGATCTACGTGCATGCGGTAAGATAATGAAATTAAGACAACTTGTCTGCTATATCACCTTCGGTGGAAGCGGACTTGAAACACTAAGAACATCAACGTAAGTCCGGCTTCAGCCAACGCAGAAAACTAGGAGGTGTGACCCCATTTTTTTTTTTGCTTTTTTATCAACCTAGACCATTGGAAAGTCGCTGGAAAACAAACATTAGTTCAACAAAATTATGTTTAATGACTAAGAAAGAGCATAGAATGTGGTATTTTCATGATGTCGACCTGAGATTAAAACATTACTGGAGTAGTTGAAGATTTATTTAACTAGTAACGGGTGTCCTGCACGGGGCAACGTATGTTTGCTCGGGCTCTCATATCTTGGGTATCACGTGGGTAGGGCGCTGGCTCGCTAGCCTGGAGGTCGAGTGTTCGATCCCTGCATTGGCCGAGAAAGTTTATCTCGATTTTCTGGTGTGGTTTTCCCTTGTCAGTGATGCTGACAAGGACAGCTGCCTAGTCGGATGGAACGAATAAACCAAGGTCACTATACACATTGGCGTGCCATAATAGTTCCCTTGGCCGTTGGAATTCAGTTGTTGCCCGGGCAAAATTTCCCCCGTAGCACACTGTATGATATATGCCCGCCTTCAATTATCCTAGGCTAGGTGCAGAAGCGTAGGACGTTAAACTCCATTTCATTCATTCTTACGTATGTGACTAAGTAAACTCTTCTGGTGGACATCTATAATGTTTATAGTGTTGTTTGTTTCTCAGGAAATGTGAGATCATGCATACATTAGTGACTGTTTATTTTTAATCCTACGCTTTTTTCTTAATCCCGGTAGGTGGTCAAGGCGTAACACCGGAACGCATAGTGTTGGCCGAAAAAGTTCATCTCGATTTTCCGGAGTGATTTCCTCTTGTCAGTGATGCAGAAGGAGGGTCTGACAAGGACAGCTGCCTAGTCGTTCGGATGGGACGAAAACCCGAGGCCCCGTGTACACGTTGGAGTGCACGTAAAAGATCCCTTGGCATTTGGAATTCGATATCAGAGTAGGCCGTAGCGCCGCTGCCCAGGCAAAATTTCCCTTATAGCCGCCCACTGTATTGCGTATGTCCGTCTTCCATTAGCATAGGTTAGGTGTATAATAGTAGGACGTTAAACCCCATTTCATTCATAAGTGCTAAGAGAGCAACACGGATACGACTTAAGAGGGCAACGCAGATACATAACTTTGGGTTTAAAAGAGCAGCGCCGATACTGTTGGGGTAGAGGGTAATATTTGGACCACAATTTCTTCAATGGCCTTTAATCAAGACTTTAATTTACAGCACATCGTTCTTAACCATAATACAATTCGGAAATATCATGTATATATAAATAGTTTATATTATTTTATTAATAGTTTTAAAACCTTTACATAAATATCTTAAACTTCATAATTTTATTTAAATGCATTACACAGATCGGTACATACAATGATATGGAGTAATAAGAAATAAAGATATAGTTTGGGTATCAATGTATAATTTATTACACAAACAGACATGGGAAAATCAAAGTGCTATCTTTGACTGTTATATATTCTGTTTAAGGCGTTGAAATAAAATATTTATTGGGGCTACTCCACGCGTATAACGAAAGTCGTGGGCTAAACAACAGGACAATAATAAAATAAATTCTGTAATAAAGCAGGATTAAATTTAATATATAAGCCGGTATATAAAGAGCCAATTCAAATTGTTCGAAATTAAATAATCTTCTCAAATTCGGAAGTATTTGTACTCCTACTATGATCTTTTCGTGTATTTAAAAAATAGATTAAAAAAAGATATGTCAGTAACGCTTATATTAAAGCAATGACACCCTTTAAGTCATTAAAGGGAATGATATGTATTACGCCTTTGTTGCAGCAATGTTGTTGTCATCTACAAACAAATAAAATTAATAGGCTCTAGCTAGCAGTTTGATTCAGCTATATAATTTAATAATGTACATTTCAAATAAGTTCGAGTTTACAATTATCAGTTCTTTTAGTTAAGTTTAAAAAGTAAATAAATCTTCAGATCACAATTTGTTTGATAATATTGGTCATTCGGATGATCACTGAATATCTACCAAGAGATCAATTTCATTGCAATGTCTTCACGTAAAAGAATAGTTTTTGATGAAACTGTAAACCATTTTATAATTTGTAATATTTAAATCCTCGTTTGCTTAATCCATCGCACTAGCTCTGTTTAAATCATTTTGATGTGACATGGATGAAAAAGAATTAATTGTTCGTTTTCTAACAACATCGTACGGCTGCCTTAGTTCTTCAGCAACATCATTGTCAAATTGCCTTTTCCCGACAAGTCCACTAGCTAAAGGATCAAGATACCTTTTTGATTTCATTTCCTCAATATATGAATGATATTTTGACTCCATATTTCTTTTTCCAATGAGGCCAGTCGCCAAAGGGTCGATTGTTCTTTTCCCGATCAGACCAGCAGCTAACGGATCTATAGTGCGTTTACCAATAAGTCCTGTAGCAAGGGGGTCGATGGTGCGTTTACCAATAAGTCCTGTAGCAAGGGGGTCGATGGTGCGTTTACCAATAAGTCCTGTAGCAAGGGGGTCGATGGTGCGTTTACCAATAAGTCCTGTAGCAAGGGGGTCGATGGTGCGTTTACCAATAAGTCCTGTGGCAAGGGGGTCGATGGTGCGTTTACCAATAAGTCCTGTTGCCAGGGGGTCGATGGTGCGTTTACCGATAAGTCCCGAGGCTAACTGATCTATCGACTTTTTACCAATAAGTCCAGTAGCTAAGGGATCAATTGATTTTTTGCCAATAAGTCCAGAGGCTAACTGATCTATCGATTTTTTACCAATGAGGCCAGTTGCCAAAGGGTCTATTGATTTTTTGCCAATAAGCCCAGAAGCTAACTGATCTATCGACTTTTTGCCAATGAGTCCTGTGGCCAAAGGATCTATTGATCTTTTAACAATACGTCCAAAAGGTACCTCTGCGGTGGATCTTTTACCAATCAGTCCAGACGCCAATTGATCAATCATCCGTTTGCCAATAAGACCGGAAGCCAACTGGTCGATTGACCGCTTTCCAATAAGACCGGAAGCCAACTGATCAATTGTTCGTTTTCCAATAAGACCAGAAGCCAACTGGTCGATTGTTCGTTTTCCAATAAGACCGGAAGCCAACTGGTCGATTGTGCGTTTTTCAGCAGCTAAAGGGTCGATTGTTCGTTTTCCAATAAGTCCAGCAGCTAAAGGGTCGATTGTTCTTTTCCCAATAAGTCCAGTAGCTAAGGGATCAATTGTTCGTTTTCCAATAAGTCCAGCAGCTAAGGGGTCAATTGTTCGTTTTCCAATAAGTCCGGCTGCCAACGGATCGATCGTTCGTTTTCCAATAAGCCCTGCGGCAAGTGGGTCTATTTGTCGTTTTCCTATGAGTCCTGCTGCTAATGGATCAAAAGGCCGCTTCCAAAACATATCGCGATATCGTTTTCCAAATGGTCCATAAAAACGTTTGCCTATCAAACCACTGGCCAAAGGATCGAATGGTCTTTTACGCTCAAAGTCATACAAAAAACGTTTATCTGGGACAGGATAATATTCATCCATAAAATTGGCATTTCTTTTAATCACAAGATGGTCTCTACTTTTAGCTTTTAAACAGACACTGAAAAATAGAATAAAAACAATTTAGTACGACATGATATCAAAGCGCAATTATAGGCTTAAAATCAGAGAGGGAGGGCGGTTGTCCAGGTCATTTCGGAAGAAATGGGGGGGGGGGGGGGGTGCGAACAAATACTACATTGTCAGTTATCCTTTTAGAGACTTTGCTTGTTGCTAGACCTATTAATACAGATCTAATCCCTCTGTTTTTTCTTTAAGAAAGACAGATTGCGTAAATTACATTTGATTCTGTGAGGAATTTAGTTGTTTACATTTTAATGTCATTCGACATTAATGTTTACGAGACAAACACCATTATACTACTCGACAAATCTGCTCGTAAATAAGGGGTTTGGCTTTCAGTGTTACATTGCTTGTATGTATTCTAACCTTTGGTGATTTAGTTTAGCGATCTGGGCCTAATGAAAAATACACTGGTCAGTATGAAACTGCTATGCAATCTACACTAGCAATTGAACACGAAACCTTTTGAGTTCGTTCAATTCGGGCGACTACACAATTTATTTCCCGCATCCTCGGTACCCCCAGTGGTATTGTTCCACTAAACCCTTGTTCCATTCAATCGGAAGACACGTATTCAAATTATCCGCAATTGATAATTGTGCTTGTTTATCAATGACATGATCAGCTTATAAGGAGTGTTATGTTTTATATTGAAAACGATAAGTACCATCCTGCTCATTCGCTTCGCTACGAGTAACAGCACGTAGGCAAGAAATAATCAGAACTTTTAACTTTGCACTGTTAACCATAGCAAAAAGAAGCTGCCACGGAGCGCGAATTTTTTTTATCTTGTTGCATACGCTTTTTTGTCGGTCTATAAATGAAAGGCGAAGGCAAAAGCCGCAAATTCATTCAACTTCACCTTTCGGTCCCAGATAATTCAGACCAAAGATCACTTGGACCAAGACCAGTTGGACCAACCGAAAGACAACTCTGACTAATGGACAGACTTTTCTATTTCGCTTCATAATTATAATAAGACTACTCAATACACTTAGAAGACCACACAGCCGAGATTAGTTAAGCTTTTGTTTAACTAAAGTTGATTGGCTTACTGATATTAAAGACTGTTTTGGAACATTACTTGCGTGAGCTTATATCTCGCGTGCGAAACGGAATAAATACAATTAATTGCAATGTAAAAATGGACACAAAAGTCAAATCAGTTTATAATAAACCAAAAGCGATTGTTTTAGGTATAACATGTGGTAAAAAATTTACGGTCCAAAATAGAATACAGCGCATGAAACATGCACCGTAATAGTCAGAATGGCAACATTTCCAGCGTTGATTCTTTACATAAAGAATGTTTTAAATCATATGGGTTTCGTTGTATCTGTAATATTTTTGCTTATTTGATACACAAAAAAAGTCAATGATTTTATTTAAAATTGAGGGAGGTGCCACCTGGAGAGGTAGCATTGCTACCACCCTGTTATCAAACACTGCAACTTCATAAACTCTGAACGCATTTCATAGCTCGAGAATAGTGTTCAGCAGTCATCAACGATTATGAAGGCACCGATGCCTTTGGCAATGGTTGGAATGAAGAAATTGAGCCGAAGTGGATGGCGACAATGACGCCTGAAGATGTGCAAGAACTGTTTATTGACAATGAGTGCGAGGGAAATTCAGAATGCAGTGATCTGAGCGACTTTGAAAATTAATGCTATAACATTGTGAGTGATTTGTCATACCAGGATACATTGTAAGGACAATTCATTATAAATCTTACCCTAAAGCTCCCTCAAGAACAAGATCCCAGACATCTTTTCAGTGACCATATAGAAACGACTTACCAACTTCGGCAACTTGGCGTTTAGCGGAAATTCTGATGAGCTCCCGCAAGTTTCACCTCCATATTGATTATTTGTCGGGAAATGGCTCAGGATTTGGCCTGTTTACCTCATATATTCTTGTTCAGAATAAAAAAACTGGTCTAGAAAAAACACATGAGAATTTCTACCTCTCCAGGTGGCACCTCCCTCAATTTTAACCCGGACTAATTTGACATATCAAAAAGGAATAATAATAATATGCTGATAAATTTGTTTGAAAATACACGGTTAGTCATAGGCCCTGCCAATGTTTAGTAATAAAACGTAAGCTTAACTTTGACATGCATTCCACAAGGCAATACACATCGATAAATATAGTACGCTCATCAGTTGTCGATTTATTATTCATTGATTTTCTTTGATATGCTTTATGAAGAGGTGAGATAATTACGCCGGTAAGTACTAACACTGTAGTGAAACAAACACAATTATCAATTTAATAAAACAACATTTTATCATTTTAGAAACATTAGTCCGATTGGTATTTGTTCCAAGAATACTCCAGTCAATTTACGAAAACAAAGGGGGCTACCCCAAACTAATGGCAGGATAACGTTGTTTGATGGTTATTGGTCGTGTTGGGTCTACTGAATGACATCCTAAAAGTTTATCAAAATGGGACCTCCGGAAAGTTCCTAATTTTGAGATTAATTGTTAGGTATTTTAATACATCAGTCATTTCATGAAAAAGGGGAGGCAACCCCAAATCAATTGCAAGAAAAGTTTCTGGTAGAGTTCGGTGTACTGAATCACATCATAAAAGTTTACCAAAATCGGACTACCAGAAAATGGCAAATCTTGAGGGTAAATGCCAAATTCTTTTCCTATAAAAGGGAAAGTTCAGACAAGCATAAAGTCGTCAACTTTTAAGCGAAACAAATAAAACGGACAATTGGTGTCAGGGCCAAGCTTTCATATGAAATAGCTTTCATATATGTCCGATGCCCCCTTGTGCCTTTTTCGGGGACAACCCTATCCAAGATACCTGTGACCGAGTACCTACATATATGAATGGGCATAACTCTGCACTGTTGCGTCATAAAATAGCAAATTGGCCATTCTCTCAATTGTAGATATACCTAGTGATGTTAACTGGTCCCTTACACCATTTTGAGATGTATACATACGCCACAACCTACGACCGAAACGCTATAACCTCTGTCTATAATTCATTTGAAGATATGCCTAGTGTTGGTAATTGACCCCTTATACCATTTTCGGGGTACTTCAGCGCGTACTGGCATATTTGGTATGTACATTCTTTGAGGGGTTACCCACACTCTCATAAAATGCTGTCGTGGAAAAAAGATAAAACAAGACAAACAGAAAGGTACGTAAGGAATCATTTATCAATTTGCTCTACGTAGAATGAAGAGTGCTGTCATCTAAATGATTTCTAATAAACATGGGGTTGTTTTTCATTAAATGTGCAACGTTTGCTAAAATACGCTATACTATCCGATTGTTGGGCTATACAACAGTACAGGTCGCATGGGATACTCTGTTATACATCCGCAGAAACTATAGCAAAGACAAAAGTTAAATATATGTGACTACTGCCTTATGTGATGAATTTAAGTTAAGAGGGGGTGGAAATGTTTTACATGTTTCTGCAGATGCTTATGTCGACATGGTAAAGGAAGCTATCGAAGTTGTAGATTTGCAGTCCATGAAATTGATTGGAGAGGAGGCATACCTTCTGACACTGCAGGAGCAAATACTATCATCCATGCAAAAAGATTATATTTTCGTTGAAAAATCTATGTATCGTATAGTCTGTCTCAAGAAACTTCTCGCATCAAGAGTATGTTTTCAAGCCCTGATTTTTTCACACGTTCAGTGGGTATAATAGCACATGTAGGATCCATGGCATTGACCAACAGTTGTTGTAAAAAAGCTTTTTGTTTTAGGTATAGACCGTGTTTTCGTACTATTACGTCATGTCTTTCTGTGGTCGTCATCATTTAATTGGAAGTGATAAAGCTGCGCTACAAACACCTGCCTCTTGTCCCGAAAGGAACTGGGTTCATGAACTATCATGATAATCCATGGCAGTTTAAAATTGTATAAGATAACAACCATGGAAAGACATAGCGTACCAGACACCAGTACACCGTAAACTGTCCATGTTACGACATTGTAATGCCAGGTGTAATTTTTATGGTCCAAATACACTTCAGTGGCATGTTCTGGTAACCTCTATTAAATATATTCATAGGGAATAAAACCAGAACATTAATGTTTTAGTACAGATGTGTCGTTCATTTGATTATAGTATGCCATTATATGGATATGACGTCATATTATTTTTAATGGGGTCATTTGACATTTTTATATCATAATTCAATATGATCATTATACATATAGGGTCTTAAACCAACCATTTCAGATTTTCTTGAACATTGAGTAGTCGAATGTCGGCCATCTTGGATTTTACCAGTTTCTACCCCTTTTTGGCGGGCAAAATTTGGTAAACTTTTGGGATGTTATAAAGTACATCTAAATAAACGCAAAAATGCATTAACACCTTTTCGTGCAATTTTGGGGGGATAAAATCATAAATTGACTGGACTAGAAGCGAAATAAGTTATATTTATAGCACGGCTCTCATGATCAGTTAATAGGTTTAACACGAGAACGCAGGTCGAGGTGTTAATAAACCTGGTAACGAATGAAGCGTGCTAATATAAATGATTTGTATAACTGACACCAGGGGCCTGTAGTTAAAATCCAAATTTTAGTAATTTGATTTGAAAATATTAGATTAATTTTAGTGCTTAGCCAATCAAAATTGAAGTATCTACTAAAATTTTGATTTTTATCTTAGTTAAAATTTCGTGAAACAGGCTCGTTGTTATTTCACACAGAGACCCCACCCCACTTCTCTATATGATTTCTACTAAAACTAACGTAAACCAACCAACGTGTGCAATAACACTGAAAATGTCTTGTTTTTGCACAGTTATGCCCCAGTGAGTTTAGTAGAGGTAAAATAATCTGCTTATTGAACAAAGGAAGATCTCCTGTCCGTGTTACAAGAAGATTTAATTAGTACCAGATGCATCTTAAATAAAATTAGAAATCACGACGTCAACATATCTCCTTTTGTCACATTTCACCCGTGATTAGATGATACGAGTTTAATGATAATTAAAGTTCCAGTGAAGGTATGTGCAGCCTTTATCTGGAAGACTGTTACAGTGTCGATAAGTACTGGTGTCACACAAACTGTGGAATGTTGCACTGAATGATGAATCCACTCAGAAATAGAATAAGCTCCTGGAGTTCAGCGTTTCATCTCGAAGCAATTTCAGTCTACCGAGAAAATAATAAATCTATGGTTTGTTTTGGAAACGGAATAGAATTAACAGTAGCTTTATAAAAAGCACAGTTTATATGACCGGGCATCTTATTAATCTATTTGATGTAATACATAATATTTAATCAGATTCAAAGTATTTTCCGAAACAGTTAAAATAAAATACACATACCAGTAATTATCACCAAATATACACAAGAACGCCAAACAAACAACATTGTACATGATGGCTACACGTGGTTCCATTGAAAACGTCTGAAACATACAAGCAGAAATATTATATGGTAGATGCTGCAGATTGACAATGACGATATAAGTAGGATGAAGATGTGATTAAATCAGATAGTAAATGTCGATCATTACCATTAACACCTGACGATTACCATGAAAGTTGGAATCATATAAATCTATTAATGAAAAGGCAGTTGATAACAAGATTACAGTGATGTTTTCATTTCACCCGTCCATGAGAAATATAGCGACACCAGTTATACAACAGAAACCTTGGTTATTTAGGCTATTTTTACAAAAGGGATATTTTTGTAACGTGCGTGGAATCAGAAAGTCAAATGGTTGAATTGTTAGAAAGAAGGGGGGGGGGGCAAAGAGCCAACTGGCTTCGATCCCACACCTGCACGTGACAAGGCAGGATACACCCACATTTTCGAGAGATGGATAGAGAACAAGCAATACCGAAAGTGATTTTTCCTACGACCAAAGGCCATAATTCATTAAGATACAATTTGATATGCACAAATATCGAAAAGAATTGAGATAGTTAGGTTATAAACGTGCATTTCAAGTTTCATCAAAATCGAATTAAAATTGTGACCTCTACAGGGTCCACAACTTTGATAAACCATATTTTTACACTATTCGCGTACAAACGGCGGCCATTCCATTTTGTCTGGCAATTATGGTCCGATTTTCTAGACATTCGAACTAAACTTTCCGTAGGGGGTAACGGTGATTGGATAATAATCGTGAACTCCAGAGAGACCATAGGGGATTTTTCGGACAATCAGGGACCATTATTCAGGAAGTTATTATCCGATATATGCAAATAACGACAGGAACTAAGACATTTGGGTTATAATCATGCATTTCAAGTTTCATCAAAATCGAATCAAAATTGTGACCTATACAGGGTCCACACTCATGATATACCATTTTTTAACAGTATTCGCGTACAACGGTGGCCATTTTGCCTGTGAATATTGGTCCGATTTTCCCGAAATTTGAACTCAAACCTTCCTTAAGGTGTAACAGTGATATAATCTAACGGGTTTTTTTAAATCGGAAAATAACTGCGACCTCCAAAGGGACATTTTGCGTACAATCAGGGTCCTAATTCAGGAAGTTACGATCCGATATGCGCAAATATCAAAGGGTACCAAGACCTTTAGGTTATAACCATGCATTTCAAGTTTCATCAAAATCAAATTAAAATTTATTTATTGTGTCCTCTACAGGTTCCACAACCATGATATACCATTTTAAACAGTATTCGCGTACAAGCGGCGGCCATTTTGTATGGCAATTTTGGTCCGATTTTCCCGAAATCCTAACTTAACCTTCCTTACGGTGTAACGGTAATGTAATAAAACGTGTTTTTTTTAATCGGATAATAATTGTGACCTCCAGATTTTGATGAAACTTGAAATGCATGGTTATAACCCAAAGATCTTGGTTCAAAATAGTAACCTCTATAGGGTCCACAAGCTAAAAACGTGATTTTTCGCACAATCAGGGGCCATTATCCATGAAGTTTTGATCTGATACATGCCAATATCGAAAGCAGCCGGGATCTTTTGGGGATAAACCTATATTTCAAGTTTCGTCACAATCGGATAAGAATTGCGACCTGTAGAGAGTCCACAAACAATTGCAGTTCCTATATAGAAAGACAAAAAAATAACCGGGACCATTTAAATTCCATGTTATTTGGATTAAGCTTGTGACAGTGTTATTATTTTTTATAGGTTAATGGTTTGCTGGTGATGAGTACATTATGGTAATAGGTCATGACCGAACGTGTTTAACTTACATTGCACTGGCATCTATTACAGAAGATCTCATGGGTAGGAGATTAGCTTGGTTTACAATGATAAACAAAATCGCATCAATGCCCAAAGGATTGTCTTTGTTTGATGGATATTATCTTCGGATAAAGGCCATTAGATCAAGATGCCAATCCTGACACAAGCGTTTTAATGCCAACGGTTGCCATGCAAGATACATAATATACGCTCACATTTAGCAACAGATGCAATCTCGAAACCAGGAAAACTGTTAGAGAAATTTCTATGGTGACTCAGGGTAGCCATTTTCCCGAAAGTGACAAATCACGTGACATGTAATGTATTTATTTTACGTGCCTGGATGGCCGAATCACTTAAAGATATACCCACGCGTAGTTATTTTACGTGCCTGGATGACCGAATCACTTAGAAATATACCCACGCGTAGAAAAATAGATCTTTACAAAAACTTGAATGTGTACGTTTAGAATCCATTTTTTTATGTCCGCGAGTTGGATTTGACTCAAGGATCATTTTACAAGAAACGAAACGACGATCCGACCTCTAGTTTCCGAGAAATCGACCCCAAAAAGATTGACCAATCAGAGGTCAGAATGGGCGGGGCTTAGATGTTGAAAAATTTGCAGAAAATGGACGGTTTATGGCCCCAGAGGCCTCCGGCCGAGGGGCTGACCCTGTGGCCCCGCGACTGACTCTGGGAACGAGATTGGCAATGGATGACGACAGAACAAGCAGTAATAAAAACCCGTGATTTTTCGTAAAACCATGGGCCATAATCCAGTAAGTTATGATAAGAATTACGAGAATATCGACAGGATCGTTGGGATATAAACATATATTTTAAGTTTCCTCAAAATGGAACAAAGATTGTGATCTCTAGAGGGTCGACAAACTTCGTAATACATACTTTACGCTTTTAGCGTACAATAAGCGGCCATTCTGTCGAGATTCGAACTAAATCTTCATTATGGTGTAACGATGATACATTCAAACGGTTTTTAAAATCGGATCAAAATTGTGACCTCTCGCTGTTCCACAATGTAAATTTTCGCACAATCTGGGCCATAATCTAGGAAGTTATTGTCTGATATGCACGAATATCGAAAGGAACCGACACCTTTGGCATATAAACATATATTTTAAAGGACCTAAGTCCGTAACTCAAAATCCTTCAAAATCTTCGACATCGAAAACACGAATTATTGGTCAATTTAAATCAACATTGATGATGTAAACTAACCGGGAAAAGATGAGCTTCTAAAATCCGACGTTTAAGATAAAATAATTTTTTTAACATTGGTACACGAATCCTGCACCATAATGCGCTTCAGCCCCAGTTTTATTGATAGACTCGAGGGACGAGGCTAGAGACACACTGCACCAAACCAAACGGAGTTATGTAGACTGTAATAACTAGACCCTATAAATGTACACTTGATTGCGACTGCTGGCTTATTTCGTCGAACATAACTGATTTGAAATTGTAGTACAAACGGAAACCATTGAATGTAAATGAGTTTATATACATTCATGTTACAGAATTATATTCGTTGCGACCAAATTTTGTGAACTTCTAGGTCCCAGATGTTAGAGATTTAGCTCCTTTAAGTTTCATTTGAAGCGGATAAGAATTGTGACCTCTATCGTGTCCACAAACTATAAACGTGATTTTTCATACAATCAGGGCCACCATACTCAATTAATTTACGGTCCGATGCATGTTAATATCGAAAGGAACCGCGATCTTTTGGAGGTCAACCTAAATTCAAGTGTCGTCAAAATTGTTGACGGACGTTCAGGGGCGACGACATGAAAATATGCCAACAGTGAAGCTGGCGTACTCCGCTGCAACCCCAAAATAAAATAGATGACACATAATATATTTTTTTAAAAGTATCGAGCAATCCACACTTACTTTAAGCAGGAAATGTCTACTTGCACCAAGTTTTATCACTCTCCCCTAATTAGAACCAAAGTATCGTGCCAACCAAAGGATCAACTAATTAATTTGGTTATCTCTGCCTACACAAAGCAGAAAATGCTCATCTTCGAACTCCATCTACTGAACACGTACACCACGTTTGAACATTCTAGCTCCATTAGGATAGTTATTATGTGACGAAAAATCGGACGGAGAGATAGACATACCCACTTTAATAGTCTCAAAAAAGCATACGGTACTGTGGTTGTATATGTTAAGTAACATAATGCTTCTACTTCTGATGACCCGGAAAAATACGAGGGCTTGCTAAAAAGTTCAAATACAAAGTTAATCGTTTTCATTTATTTTATTTTTCTACATCGTCCCCTTCGAGTTGTATACACTTTTACCAAGGATGTTACAATGCCTGGTATCTGCAGTTGCAGGCACTTGGTGACTGCCCCATGGCAAGTTGTGTCCATATCCATCGTTGGCGTCATCTGTTAAAGGGGCTAAATCGCTGATATTTAGGGCCTAGACATTGACCATAAAGGGTCGCAATGCATATAACAATATAATCTGATTGTATATAAACTGTTTTGTTTCCGTTTTGACTCCAATTTCAAATCAGTTAAGTCGAGCGAAATACGGCATGGGTCTCATCATAATATAATATTTAGTGTCTGGTTATTCCAGTCTACTGCGTTACCGTTTGACATGTCGTTCGTTCTTTCTGACGCTGAAACGCACATGCACAATGGTACAAGATTCGTGTACCAATGGTAAAATGTTTATTTTGTTCTAAATATTAGATATCAGAGGCCTACCTTTCCCAGGTAGGTTCACAACATCAATATTAATTTGAATTGACGATTAATCCGTGTTTTAACGTGTAAGACTGTGGAAGCTATTGAGTTAAAGACTTAGCTACTTTAAACATGTACTAATTTCTTACTTAAAAAATGCCAATTCGATAATTAGGGTGTCTATACCGATTATGAATGAAGTTAGACTTCCAATGATTTCATACTGACTTGACTGATACAGTGAGCCATCAGGAAACATGCCATTGTGCTGAGGCCAACTCTTATTTTGAATTCCCTCTGCCAATGTGTTTACGGGGACTCGGTTTTCGTCCCAATCGAATGATGAAAATGTATCTACGACGGAAACTCCCCGGGAACTTTCTGGACCAACAGTGGTAGTGGCTTACCCCCCCCCCCCCCGCGAAATGAAGCAACGATCTGTGAACTTAAACTAATATATCAATAAACTTGTGACTTTTCTATTGAAAACACAACAATTGTCAAAAATAAACATGAGTTTATAAATTTAAATGTGAAATTTAAAGTAAAACAGTTAAATGCATCATTTCATTTCACCAAATTTTGTACGCAACAATTTATTACAACTGATAACCATACACGATACATATACAATATCATATAAACGATTTTTCGACATAAACTAAAATTGATTATGTATTTAGCTTCTAGATCTGGGGAATGTACCAAGTGAAACAAAGGCAAATAACATGTTTCAATCCCCAACCAAGAAGCTCACAAAAACTCCTACTCGAAAATGAAGTGTAACTTTACTTTATAATTGGTGTGGTATTGCTCCCGTGGCTATAAGCAATTAAAATCGCATTAAAATTTTATGAAGTAAAAATGAAGTAATTGTTAAGCCCAAACATCCTATTTCAATGCATGCATGATAATGACGACGAAGAGTTTTCAACGCCTCTATACAATTCTATGTCTAAAGTAAAACGAACAGAAAACAATAACCATATCTTAAAATAAAACTTCTTTGGAACCTAATTCTTGAAGATTCATATAACAATTAACTCTTTTCTCGTAGTCATCTTTTGACTAGATCCAAAAACAAATAAGCACGCTCCGTTATAGTGGATGCAAAACTTCACCAGGATAAACGATTCTCAGGAAAGGAAAATATTTACAAAGGAAACTGATAATTAATTAAAAAAAGTAAAACAACTCTACCTGATAAGTTGTCTAAAATCAAGCTACGTGAAATTCATACAAGTATTCTAACCACTAGATCCGACTTCTACTCCACTCCAAGGCGCGAGTGTTGATTGAATGCTAAAAGTGTGTTCCTAATTTTTATAGTTTGTAATTAAGGCTGTATGTCACCCACTCTTGTCCTGTGCGTATGGTTTTCATTAAAAGACGGGCGTGTTTGACGATTGATTAACCAAAAGTGTGTTACACACTAACATTGATTTTAGCAACTATGGTAGTACCGACTGGAGCTGGTCACATTATCAGCTACCAACCTTAAGCAACAATTGAACAAGACCAAGGTAATACTTTTAGAAAAGTAAACATTCAGCTTACACAACTCAAAATAGAATCTTAATTAAAACTAATTTCCGGGTTATCGCGTATTGTTTTAGTAATGTTATCAGCATTAAACAAAAAAAGGTAGTTCATACACATTTGCAATCGTTGAGCACTAGGCAAGAAACGGATTATGAACAACAATGTCATCTATCCAGACACGCGCCTCTAATAATCAAGATTTCAATTAAGAACCAATTTATCAATCTAATTTGATTATTGTCAATAATATTTAAAACAATAAGTGGCTCATTAATCTTTAAAAAGGCATCATTCAGCAGGATATGGGCTTATAATTTATTTTTAAACCCCATTTCATTCATTCATTATAATTTTTTTAATTAATGTAATTTCAAGTTTAGTTTTCCTTTTGAAGTTGCGCCTTTAACCAATGGGGTGGAGGCAAAGAATTTCCCTTTATTGCGCTCCCACTGCTGTGCTGGACTAATATTTCAAGCAAGACTGGATCTGTTGGCAGTAAACAATTTTCTGCCACGTGATAAAAGGTATGGTCGTGAATTGGGAGCTAACATCGGTTTGTTGATCTTACGGATTAGAATAAGCAAGAAGGTTTGAGGTCGGATGGTCAACACAGACGACATCAAGAATAAACGATGCGGGTTTGGTACAAACATTGAAAATATTATATACCAGCTTCCAAACTACGTATTATATCCCCGTGTAAAAAGACCATACTATAGTCCGCAAAATGTACAAAAGCCATATTCTAAAATAATGCAAATATATAAAATTAAAAGAAAGGGAAAAGGGAACTTTTTAATAAGATCTACAATGGTAATAGCAGAAAACTGCTTACAAATGTTATTTAATGTGTCTGGGCTTTAAAAATAATGTTGTTACCCGCGAAGTTTTATATCTAATTGAGTTGGTTAAAAAGATTAGAAATATAATTTTAAAGTAATGATATTTGCAATTCCTTATCTCAACAGACAAGTTGGTCAAAGAAACGAGAATTGGCAGTAAAGTAAGTGGGGAAAATCTGTGGTGACCTTTGGCCAAAATATGGTCTCTCGTATTTGCGCCAAATTCGGAACTTTTGCGTAGACTTTACTGATGACCATTACGATCCTCCCTACATAATTATGCTTGAAATCTGTTTAACCTACATATATACTCTAATGCACCATGTAAATTCAGTTGACGGCAACACTATGTTAACTATCTGACCAGACCATGCTATAGTCTAAGTTTAAACAGATTTCGAGTGGACGGGGTAATAAACGCCATGTACTCTTGAATGAACATCATCTTATGGTCACTCAAATGGGAATTAAATGGCAGACAGTATTGTCCATCATCCTACAAGTGCTTTTCATTCCAAATACTCCTGGGAATGCTAACCGAGAAGCAAGCCGATCTCACTGAATGAAATATAGTCCAGTATGTTTAGATATTAATGTCGTTCAATTAAGTTTAATATGAGGTAGCTACATTATCTACAAATGCGATAATGAGAGATTTGTTTGGGTATAACATGTATCGTAAGTCTTGGGGTACTGGGTTACTGAATGACACTAATCTGAAACACTGAAAGAAAGAAGAAGGAACACGCTTACAATCATCCATGATATTGTCACAGACAAAACTATACCGTTGTCGCTTATTGTTAATATATTGTCATTTGTTCCTACTTTTATGAGACTTGGGCATTACTCAATGTCTTATGGAGTATTTTTTTAATGATATTAATTTTATCATTAAAATGGACAGATTATGTCATCTGCGAACATAATATAAATGTAGGTAGTGGAATATGTCGTGCACGAGGTAGAGTGTGCTTCAGTTCAAGATTCTTAAAGCAATATTGAACTAACCTGTTTTAATCCTTTTTTTCTGATAAGTAATTCAGCTGCGTTTTAATCACATATTTTACGGGGCGTATATAAGAAGTTGCGGGGGATTTAGTTAACGAACATGGCATCAATAAGACGAATCTCTTGTTTATTTGATAAATCTTACAAGGGCTAATGGATTTAATTATCTTTTACCAATGTTTATTAGATTATTTATCCCTTTACAATACAAACCTGTGTCGTTAATAAAGAGGTAAATCAACATTGAGCGACATCTTATAAAAGTTTATGACATTGATTACATGTTTAAGAACAGTATATTATTACATTTAATAAAGTGTATCACCCTGTATTGACATATATGCCCCCATATAATTATTTCAAGGCATGTAAGCAGTGGTTGGTTCTCTATAAACCTATATTTTTAGACTTTGGAACGCCCCTGCTAACACAGGCAATTCCGAATGAGAAACTGTGTAATGGTAGCCTCGATATATTGTAAGCTCATTGAAAGGATATCAATATCCATTTGCGGAATTGAACGATCGCCCCAATTAGTTGTAAGCAGTTGTGGGTGCTGTGATGATACAGGGTATGCTTATACTGTTTAAAACACTTGATACTAATCTACTTATCTGATATATTTTGTGACGTTTACTTGGTTACATCAAAACCATGTTGTAAGCTTATAATATGTGTGATAAAATCAACTGAAATAAATGTCGTCAGGTTCTTTCTTATAACCAGGAGAGCAATTCCAGCATTTTTTAAAAACCTTGGCCTTGTAAAGCGTTTACATTGTTTCGGCATGTTTGTATTTCGAACGATCTCCTCGCAAGGTTAAGCTCAACAATCCCAGAAGAAGGTCACAGACATTAACCTATACATAGCGAGGACAATAATAAACACGATTAAAATGTTAAAGGGCAGAAGTTCTACTTTCTTCGAGTGAAATAAGAATATTGGATTTTGGTAATTTGAAAAATGTTGAAAGAAACTTACCATATTGGTTTTAAATTATTTAATAAAGACAGAACTACAAAAATAGTAATAAGTTATTCTAGAAAACGTATGTTTTGTCAATTGCTGTCAAGCGAGACTGTCATTTATACTTACACAATAAGACTATATGTATTTATAAATTTCTCACCCGATACAAAATTCAATTTATCAAATCCCCATAAAACTTACATTACCATAACTGATTAAATTTAAATTAAGGAATTTAGTTTCATCAATTTTAGGATTTGTCGCAATCAAGCATGATAATGAGTATACCCAACGGCTGACCGACCTGTCGACAACATTAAGATATCCTTGTCTTCGCGCCAATCATGAATACGCGTAGATATTTGCGATTTAGGGGTCGTTGATACGAAAAACATTACTATTTTAAATCAAAGTCGTTTTCTTTTTAAAATAAAAGATTTAATTTGTTCTAGAACATTATGTAATTTTTATTCTGGTTTCAAATGTTATATAATTATTCTTTTAGACAACCCATAATCAATTCTGTAGATCATTGACTGCCTAATTTGCGACCACTGCTTGTCGCGTATTTTGTACACGAGGAGCAGTCCATTTGCTGGTTACACTATTTTGCTTGAATACACTATTTTTTCTATAACGTTTTTAGGACTTATGGTTTGGATTGTTCGTACTTGGTTTTTATTTCATTAGACAATATTCGCCGCAGTATCTTCGTTACACTGGAACAACACGACTTCGTTTATTATCGTAGAAATGTTACTTGACAATGCAGATTATTTAGTACTATTTGTTGTCAAAAATTAAAACTTTTATAATTGCGTTCAGGATAAGTTAAATTGACTGAAATGTTCAGTATATGTATATTCATTTTTCATTAACTATTATTAAACTATTATAAATTATCTTTATCTTAATGCATCTTTAATATAATATATACAAATATAATAGTTTTTAAAAAGATTAATGTATATGTACAGATAGTACATTGTAGGATCGCGCGCTGTATCATAAAGCCTGTCATTGAGTCAACTGGCGTGGTTTCGAATTACCGGTTTACGTGATAAGGAGTAGGGTCGCCTGTCCACCCTCATGGGTTTTCTCCGCGTCCTTCGGTTTCCTCCCACTGCTTAAGAACCCTACGCACAAGCGAAATATTGAAATAAAATTCAACCAAATGATAGTCCCGAAATGACCTAGTTTGTGTCGAGTGGACATTAAACCCGATCTCTCCCCTCCCCTCTCTCTCTCTCTCTCTCTCTCTCACCCTCTCTCACACACATTGTAGGATCCAAAAAAACAGCAACGAATGATGTTGTTATTACATAATGACACTGCATATAAGAGGAACATTAATATCTTTATTACAGTGAATTCAAATGTCTGAATTGGCATAACCAAACACTGATGTTATTCCAAAGCACTTAAACATCAGATCCGTTATGTTTTATTGTGATACAACTTCTTGTAATACAATTACATGTTTATCGACGTTTTGTTAATATGGTTTTCCATAATCTGATGCTCTCCCTCATCTCAGGGTATTTTGCAAAATGAAATATATTGAGACACTCAATAGCTCTAGTAGACTCGATGCTGTCTAATTACACACCTACATATTATTTAGCACTTTCATCATTAACTGTCTTGACACACGTCTCACAAAGAATGTGTTAATTCGTCTGTCGTGAATGTAAGATACGACGAATGTACTCAAGTTGTAAAAGGGAGACCTAAATAATATGTGTGACTTATATAACAAATTTGGATGTGTAATGGAATCGATTGAATAGAAAAGCGATAATTGAACATTAAGCGTGTTAAAGGTTCGGTATGTCTACCCTTTAAACGATCTAAATTATATTGAGAAAGGCGTCGTTAAGATGTCTGTGTTATGACTGGCTGTTGGTAGACATTAATCCGCCTACTTATTCGGTCTACTCGGGCATCCTGTCGGATGTCAAGTAACCTTGGGTCAGGCAAAATATAAACTACGGAAACACTAATTGAAGTAGTTCCTTGTAATTGCAGAACAAATGATTTCAATGAAATAGTACTTTAGAGATAGTCTAGTGGTATTGGGGAAATGAGAAAGTACTATAGTGGTTACGGGGAAATGAGATTGCTCCAGTAGGTATCGTGGAAGTCGTGTAAAATGAACTTAATTCAGTTTTGTCGAGTTCACATTTATAACCACCTGCCATCTATATGTAGAGTATAACACACCTTCGTGGTTTTCTAATTGTTGAGCCTCCAGTTTATATTCAAGCATAAAAATACCCAACGAGAAATGATTGTTAAGCACCGAGCTATATTTGCCGACGACGATTCTGGGATTGCTGTCTTATTTTTTTTAAAAATCCTCTCAAAAAATCGCCTGATACGCATTAGCTTTTAGTTTTACTCAACTGGGCGATTTGTATACTGTACAAATTAAAACCGCCGCTTAACAACAAAACTAAAACATGATGTTTGCATTTAATACTGATATTAATTCTTTTACGATAAAAATCATTGGTTGGCGCTATTTGTTTTTCTGGTAATCGGTGATAAACATTGAACGATGTGTACATTGAAGATATTACTGAATGAGTTGTGATCCCCCTTTTCCATTAATTCTGAAAACGGAAGTCGGAAATACATGGAAAACATTACACTGACCGCACGAGATTCCAACATATTGTACGGAATTATGTTGACTTAAACTGCAAGGGACCAAATATAGAGTTGGATATAATGATCATTATTTTGATGATTAGCTTTGGTCTCATTTGATTTAAGTACAGTTCGTTAAACCGAGTATTACGCTAGGTGGATACTAAGACCGGAAGTCATATTTTTAGTATGGCTGACCTGTTTTAAAATAGCCCTTAATCCACTAAAGGTTTTATCGAAACAATAGTTTGGGCTTATTTGGTTATTCTTTTACAAACATATTTAGATTCGTTCTGATATCTTTTGTTGATTGTTTTAAAATATAAATGTACACATATATATATATAGAGAGAGAAATGGAATTTAACATCCACTCAACACAACTAGGTCATTTCGAGATTAACATATGGTTTTAATTGTATTTCAATAATTCGCTTGTGCGGAGGGGGTCTTTAGCAGTGGGAGGAAACCGGAATGGCCGGAGGAAACCCACGAGGTTGATAAGGCGCCCCTATCTCCATGCCACATACGCTTACACCAGGGCTCGAAACCATTATTCTATATTAATAATAATAATAAACAAAATCATCCAGGACTTTTCACAATAATCAAAGCTGTTCCCTTGGAACATTTTAAAATATTGACATATGTAAATAGTTTTCAATGTGAACCACCGGCGGCACGATTTACCCAATGTCACCTCATTATCACAAACATGCCACCAAATACTACAACATAATGATACCAAATTGACACATCATTTTGAATTTTTGCAAACAACGAGAGTTATATCGCGGGAAATGTACTTGAAATACGATACTGATGCCTGACCGTTCCATTTGCCTCCAACTATCACCCAAAACAAGAAAATTATAACCCAATACAACGGGTAGTTTGTGGTGATATTGAGGTGGTATTGAGGTAGTATTGGGTAAATCGTTCCATCCGCGAATCACCTTGGAAATTAGTACTACCCCCTCTGCAGCACCTCGAGGTAGTAGAACAATGTTCCGAGTAATATTCTAATCACTTGATTTACATTCTGTGAAACCAGTGCACACTGATCATTACATCAGTTCATTCCCGTTTTAGCTTCCAGATTTAACTTTTTTTCAGTGTTGCAGGGCAATGACAAAATGTCCATCGAAGCACAGCGATTGGCGAATAGCCGTGTTTACAAGCACGACTGGTATTGACAAGTAGGACGTTAAACCCCATTTCCACTCATTTCATTTCCAGATTTCTCAATGGATAATTACTGTTTTTGTTTTATTTAACCCACAGGAACTTATAGGTAGGCTGTAATGCGTAACATTAACTATAAATTGTCTTGTTGAAAATGTGTATGCTCCTTGAGGTATTACCGTTCTGTATTTTCAAGGATAACGTAATGCTGTTAAAAAAATTGTCAATCCCAAGTGATCCCTTGCTCAAAGTTTGCACATACCGGGATTATTTTTTTATTACGCTATAATTTAAATAATTGGATATTTCCTTGTTGGAGCACCTATTGTTAACGACACAAACCAGAACATGCCAATTAATGGAATTAAAGTTGAATCAGTGTGATTTCAAGAAGTGAAAAGGAACAATTATTTATTTCTGCTTTTTTTAAACTCACTGGTAGATACAATCCTATGTAAACATAAACCAATTTATTTAAATCTTTGAACAATTATAGTGAATCCTTATCCCCATGCGTCTACTGTGTTCTTTATGGTGTATTTTTTCATTAAGAGGGGATATAACAGGTTTTTTTTTATCCTGACAGTTGGTCTTTTCCATGAAGGAAAACTTGAAAATTTGTATATCAAACAATTTGGCAACAGAACCTTAAGTGGTTCTATAATTTGCTACCCTTGTAAAATGACGCGATTATTATTAATAATATTATTATAAGTCTCAGTTCTCAGAGTTTACTGATAGACGGTACCATTCGGCCGGCATTTATCCTCCGCCATATTATTATGACCCTTCCAAAATTTCGATTCTGTCGCCATTTGAGCTGAGATCGTCAACATAGGTGCTTACAAGGACTATTTTAATTAGCGGAAGTAATTACTAGCGTAAAGTCTGAAATCGAACCATAAAATGTGACCAATAACGTCATGTATTATAATAATATTCTATTATCGGTTGTGTTTATAAATATAACTGTTTTTGAAGGATAATGGTAATTTAATAAATTAAAGAAATTATTTATTGATTTAGTAAAATATTGAATCTCCAACTTGACAAGATTACGTAAAAGCAACCTACATTAAGTCAGTGACTGTCCGAACTATTCTTTAGTAAAGAGTGAAGGTTACGATAATAAATGAGATTATCCATGTGTAAAATTTGTCTGGTTTGTTTTCTGAGCGATCGAAGTGATACCGGAAAGGTCTGTTGCGGGTATTAACATTGGTTCCAGATGTTAAAAGATTGCCTTTAATGAAGCTTTTAATATCGTTACCGGTGTTAATAGACTAGTACTGCTGATAGTAGCAAGTATTGATAAATTGCAACTACTGCTATGGGTCAATATCCAATCTGTGTGTAAGTTCCATTCATACAATAACCTCCACTTTTGTTCAAATTTATTTGAAAAAGTACTATAAAATATGATTGCTATGATGTCGGTACTACAAATACGTAAAACAAAGCAGTGTCAAATTTACAAATTAAATTCAAAGGGCAATGTAGTGCTGAAGGGTTTTACGGCCAACCTTTAGATTTTAACTTTAAATAACTTAAAACCTGGCCGTGTATTGTATTTGTCGGAAAATATCCTACATTTGAAAACTTATTTTTCGCGTAGAATGTACTCACAATCATTAACTAATTTTATTAATAAAATCAAAAATTGCCAACACCAGAAATCTTCCGGGGTGTTTGCGAAAATTGAAGGTTGCGCTGGATTTATTTGACCATTTTCCGTTTATACGGTCTGCAGACGATTTCGTATATTGACAAAGGTTAAATTCGTCATATCTCTATAAACAACGGGCATAATTGAACCATTTGGACTGATATTCCTTTAGATATTCAACCTGATTAGCAGTGTAGTGTTCAAACATTATAGAAACACCCAATTATTGGCGATCAGAGACATGAAGGTAGCAATTGAACTGTTACAACTACAATGTATACGTTTATGTATACTGCATCCAACACAATTACACCAAAAAATCTACGGCCAAGACACAATACGCAGAAATCACAAACATTAGCACATATCAGATTAAGTGAATAGATTCGGGGGTAACCCATACGCGTCCACTGCGCTGTACAGTACCGGGCCTGTAGTGATACATAATTTCGCTCATAATGAAAACTAACAATAAGGACTCAAGGAGGAATATATCCCTAAAACATGGTTTAATACCAGTACGAGTCATGGTCTCGGCATGTCAAATGAAATATGAATGTAAGCTTATTGAAGAAAAAAATAACTATACCGTACAAGTAACCATATCGTTGAAATGTATAAAAATCCAGGTAGCCTACAACTAAATAGTCTATAAATAAACTATTACATACTTATAGAAAACAGCTACTGATTTATTTGGGCGACGTTTCGAAGAGTGTTCTCAACGTTTTCAATACTAATGTTTTCCATAAGTATGTGTTAGTTTATTATCTACCCCGTTCCTAAATGCCATTCAAAGAATAAATGGTCTATGTTATAGTGAGGCACATTATTAGCGTTCGAGAGAGGTGTATTTACCAGAGGAAAAAAATACTGAATACAAAGAAGCAAACTGAAAAAGTGCGACCTGCCTCGACGACAGTCGTCTGCTAGAATGACTTGGCGTAAAAGGCGTTTGTTTGGAAAATTACGTCAATAGATAATGTGATAAAAAACAACAATAACTATTGCGATAATGAGATAAGACAACGCAAAAATGTTAATAAACTATCAATTTAGGAACAAATCGTAATTATTCATCCGCACAAAATATAATAAGTAATACACCAATGAGAAATGCAAACTAGGTATGTTGAAGAAATCCGACTATAAAAGTGTATTTATATAAAAGCATAAAATAAGGGCGATAATCCAGATAGAAACTGCAGGAAATTTATAGCTATTCAATTAGATTATTATGTAATCAGTCATATATTTATAAGAAATGTTTAACTTGGTATGTTGAAGAAATGAAAGTTTCTAAATTTCTTTCAAAATAAATTGTGTTCCACCTTTGGCAGTCAACTTAAAATACGGAGATTTTATTCTAGGAAGAAATAGTTCTTTATCGTTAAATATTGTTAATTATCGGAATGCCTGTGAATAGAAAATATTATATAGCGTGACACCTGGTATGTTACTATAATTTGATGGATATTTTACCATTTCAAGGCCAAATTTGTTGAAATTTCGACTTTAAATTTGCTGTTAATTATATTAATATCCAAGTCATAGATGTATCTCACAAAGGCGCCGTTACAGAGCGTGACCAGAATTAATCCTTCGTACGAAGGCGAAGATATCGACTTGTCGGCTTTGTTTGAAGACACGGAAGTTCTTATTAGGACCCAATTAACGGGACTAAAGATTTTATGAATTTATGTTCACTCTGAATTGTATTCACCAATTGGCAACTAATGATAAATATCATCAAATCATCCAGGAAGTGTTCACTCTGGAAGGATGACATTCAAGGCTCAAGAAGCTAGTTGTTAAAGCTCATCCGAATGTTTTTGAAATAAACGCATTTTTACAACAAGAACAAAAAATTAATGAAATTAGAATTGCACAACATGCCGTGGGAGAGGAACCACCATGTAAGAGACATAAATATGCCCAAATCGAAAACCAGCTGCAGGAGTTTATAAGTACACACGAAGAACAGGAATTAATAGTCGAGTATTTAGACAGGGTGTCTTATTTGGCGAAATTGAATTAATTTGTTTTTATTTCTTAAAGTCCTATGCCAAACATGTTAAAATGTTAATTAATTAGTCATAATATAATTAGGGATTATGAAAGTGTAGATACTTATCATAACAATATATATCTCCATTGTTACTCTTTTCATCCATTGTAATCCCTAGGAGTGGGATTCCCACGAAGGCGTCGAAAACGACCTTCTTTAATCTTTTACGGTCCATAACTGCGCCTTCGTGGGAATAAACCAAGTCTAGAACAGATGCAGTTATAGTGCCAGAACATTCTTTATTTAATATTAGTTTTAGGGAATGTATTTCACTTTGTTAAAAGTTCCGTAATCATTGATAGGCGTTATGACATCAATGTATCGGAAGGTATAGTTTAGAATGTACACCAAACATACATATTTTGCCAAGTCGTCATTCCCTTTGTCTAATTAGTGGAGGTTATATAAAATGTTATATTAAATTAAGCAATATATAGTAGACATTTATTCAGCAGATGTAACACAATGATTAGTGTTATATGGCATCACGGCCTGTGTCTGTTTCATTGTTAGTACGGCTATCCATAACTTACAGAATATGCAGACCACCATCAAGATTACGGTATCTGGTTAGTTCTGACGGAAGGTTTCGTGACGTCAGTATCTGCCACGGACACATTTTGGAACCTATAAATCCAGATAGGACCGATAAAAAACTAATAATACATGTCCATCAATTGGGTTTTTAGCCCATTTCCCCTCCAAGGTTAGTCTGCAAAATAACTAAATATAGAGGAAAGAGATTAGTAAATGTTTTCAGCGTGGTGTCTGGTAGGAAGATAGTGAGGGACATAAAGAGTATATTGTTATTAACAGATAATTATTGGTAAAGTAATATGAAAATCTTATAAACGAGCAGAGTGTCGTATATGGGTATCTTGTATAATAAAATGTCTATAGCTAGCTGTTGCTGCTTTTATAAAATACCATACGGTCATATCTAAAGTAAAGTACCTACATTGCAGTTATCAGGGTTATCGTTTTAAAAGGATAGTACGGGTAGGTGACAATTCATGCTTAAGAGGCATAAAGAATGTTTTTTCCATTACGAACAGCTATATATCAAGTAATTTGTGATAGGATAAGAGCTGTATAGCTCGACCATCCTGGGACATACAAATTGATAGTATATGTTTTCATGTATTTATGGCAATGCGTTGTAGAATAAGCCGGGTAATGGCGTTTTCACTATCCTCGGTTTCGAATGGCATAGATGTTTTCACGTGCACCACCACTTTGTTACCTAGATTTCTTGTTTCAATAAGATCTGGAAATACACATTGTTTAACATTACAAGCCAGTTCATGTCGACATAAAATGCAATATGTTGGACGGCGACCATACTTTCTGTCACGTAGATTTCTGGGAATCTAAACCACACCACACAAATCAATGGCAGATCTTATGATCTACATGTAAAGTGCACGCAATTGCACGCATGCCGAGGGGCATGTGCCATTCAATGTTCTATGGGGGACATTTTGCCCGGACAGCGGGGCTACGTATATTCGTATTTCAAAATGTTTTATCTGTGCGTCAACGTTCAACCCGGACTCCACCCCTCCCTTCTGTGTCACTGACGCGGTTGGTGGAAATCTCGAAGAAACCGAGACCTCATAGTTAGCGAGCCAACGTCTCACAAAAAGATACAATTGTAGGTCTGGATGGTTTCACTGGGCCCCCTTTTCGACATAGTTGTCCGATATCAACATTCGTGAGAACAGGGTTACGAACTGTCTCTAAAACGATTAACGATGTCAAAATCGAAGTATTGATAAACATACTTTCTTTAAACATACTTTCTTTGTTTTATAAGAAGGAAATCCTTGTTAATTTCTTAATGTGTCTGGCAATTAAACTGACGATCAATACCCCTGTGCCTGTTTAGGTTCAACGGTCCACTATATATATATATATATAATGTGACATGTCGTGACGCTTGAAATTCCAAAACGTTATAATGAAATTTAAAAGCACATCTACGCTCCAGTAATTAATCTAAACTAAATTAGCGACATATGATTTTACTACTTACGTTTTAGTCAGGCAAAAAAGGAGAGTTAAGTAATGTTTTTTTTATGTAACGGCAACTTAGTTTCAATGGCGTGGGAACTATAATTGAAGTTAATTAGCAAGGGGGTCGGGCTGGTGCGGTGGGTTTTTTTGTGTTTGTTTTGCATCCTACACGAATGTAGATAACAAACCTCTGTGTTTCGAGATAAGTGTTGGTTGGACCTATTAACTTCAATGTAGCACATGCGGGAGCAGATCGCGCCGACATTAGTAAAAACAAAAGAGCAATATTTTTCATCAAAACAACGATTGATTATTGTCGTCATTTATAATATTTCGGCCACACCTAACTACAATTAAGCATATTATCCCAAATAAAATGAGTACAAATCATTGCATTTTACATCGAGGCGCTGTGAGTCGTTACTAGGAAGCCATCTTGCAAAGCTGTATTTCGTTAGAATAAGCCATTCGGCACACCTCGGTTAATTTCGATTTCGTACAACCATGCAATGGAAGCACTACACACTCTTCGAACGACGCCATTTCGAAAATCTCTTTCTTAAAGCGGCAAGTTTTTCTATAATAAGTAAACCGGTAGCCGCATCACAATATTGTAGGGGTGCAGCTACATATTATCATTGCCCGTATTTACGGCCCATACTACCACTTATCGCCGCACAGCCGATGATAGACGTAGTGTAGCAGATGCGGGCCAGATGTGGATTTTTTTTCGAATTGAAAGAAGCCCCTGTAAGTCATAATAGTACAAACAATGTTTTTTTTTAAGATGTTACATGTTTTAATAAAAAACATTGTAATAAATAATAAAGTTATTTATTTTTTTCACTGGTATGCCAGATTGGGACATAATTTGAAACAATAAGCATAGCATCAATGGCGGACACCATATAATGCCCTGGCTTCAGCACAAAATAACAAAGGATATAAGACATAGTTATTCTGTAAAACCCCATTCAGATCTATTTAATGCAATTAGTTTAGTAAGAGATTGAATGGAAATCTGTTATGATAACCTGTCCTCAACACCTGTAAGTACCATAATCGATATGGTATTTCCTTAGATCCCTGCTTATTGAATTAACTTGATAATTCTTTATTAAGATATCATAATAGGATTGCTACTCCTCTAGTCCTCTTTGAAGATATTGATATTCAAAGACGGAGGAATAAGGCATCTGTACCCCCACGGTTTAGATTTTCTTGGGAATTTTATTTAATCGCGTGTTTTTACTGTGTTAACATTATAGGTCAAGATATATACCTACTTGATTCGACATGCCTTGAAGTAGCTAAATCTCTAACTCAATATCACCCAAGGTCTTCGACATTGAAAACACGAATTATTTGTCTGTTTAATTCAATATTGCTGTTGTTATCTTACCGGGAAACAGTGGGCTTATGATTGTTACACGACTTCGGGCGAGTTTCATCAAACATAAAATTGGTGTAAAACCGGAATCGCTTGAATTTAAATCGGTTGATATACAATCGTATTACATTGTTATATGCGTTGCGACCCATTTGTGTCAATTTCTATAGGTACCAAATATTAGCGATTTAGCTCCTTTAATTTGCGTATAAAACCACAAAATTTTAATGTAAATTTAAAGGGCCGTGGACTATTTATTTTTATGTTAATAAAGAGTTTGGCATAGTATGTTATATGGCGATATAAACCGGTATTGGGTCGAGAAGCAACTTTAAGCCATGTTCGCACTTAGCAAATGTTAGCTACAGTGAAAAAAACGATACTCACACGTGTCCATATTAACGTCAATTTAAAGGTATTCTTGACGTATTCAATGCAGGCGCTGCTTCTCCCCCCCCCCCCCCTTAATTTAAGCATTGCACACTCGACTTTCGTACCAAGGCAACACGTTGACTAATTTTTCCTTTCCGCAATTAAATGTAGGGTGTTTTTTTATGATTTTAATTTCTTTTCGACATTCGAGTATGGTAGAAACTCACTTATGTTCGTTATCAGCGCATTCATCGAATGCGGTCATTTATTTCATTAGTATCGTCAACGAATTCCATACTCTTATTTCATTAATATCATTTATTAATACCATGACTCCATTAATATCGTTCATTAATTCTACATTTTCAATACTACAATGCCCTCCTGGGTTATCATCCTTAAATTATGACTGGACAATTTTATATCCGACATCCGGCGTAGCATCAAATATAGGCTAAAGTTATGCCTCTATAAAGAATATGTTATAACGCGTTTAAAAATAATAATAATATGTGTTATTCTTTGCAGCACACAAACTTCAAGGAACAAAACGCCCATAGGGAATAAATATTAAACCACAAGTTAAATAAATATGCTTGGGTTCGACAAGTAGTCAGATGTGTAATAATCTAAGTTTCGTTGTAGTTTACCCAAGGGGTAACAAACATACGTTTATAGCCAAACATTAATTTCCTTAATGTGTACTAAGAACGGAAATGTGTCCTTGTATAAAAAAAAATCACAGAAAGTAATAGCATTCAATTGCATCCCTTGCAAACCAATTATAGCCTTCGTTTATATAACGTTAGTAGGGAATTTTTTAATCATTTAAGTAAGATGACATGCTAACCTTATGAATTGCTTTAAAATGTTCACGTAATATACTAAGTGAGCTTGCTTTGACTATGTGTGATTTTCAAAAGGCGATATGGATCAAGCAATAATTTCTGCTGTGGTGTCATGGGGGTTCATTGCTTCTTACACGTTTTAAATTATATTAATTAATGACAATATTATGTGCTAAGAGTGCGGATGGGGTGGGGTATTACTATCGCTCTCGGTGTAGATCATGTTATCTATTTAATACATGGGTATGCTCAATCTGATTAAACACATATCCTTTTTCGTTTCGTTTATTTATATATCAAAATTTTGTGTTATATAACCCGCGTTCTGGTTGATGTGAGGGATTAGCCGATGAAACGGTCTGTTGCAGTGAGTTCTTGGCGTGCGATGAACGAAACTAGAGTAGAAATATCAACGCTGATTAGTTTAACATATGCCTGGCGCATATGGGTTAAGCGCCGCTCATATGACCCCAGACGCAATCTCCCACCACAACTGATGAGATCTTCATGTTATAGACGCCATCGAAAGTAAAAAAAAAATGAAACGAAATATATATTATATGTATTCTAATCAAATTGGGTATGGACAGACTCTTGTTCGTGAGAAGCAGAATCGCCTGCCTTACCTTGTGAGTTTTCTCTGGGTACACTGTTTTTGTCGCACTTCCGAAGCCCCCTACTCGCAATAGAACATATGAAACATACCTGTCCTGCTGAAACCTAATTTGTATCAAGCGGACATTGAACACAACCCCTTTCAAATCATTAATGTAGAAACGGTTTCACGTTAAACATTCAGTGGACAAATGTCGAGTGTAAGATTCATTTCCAAAAGTAAATACAAGACATCGCCGAATATACTAACCACTGCCTCTATAAATAATAGCAAGAGGACATACTCAGTTCAAAGATTATTTATGGAAAATAATAATTTACTCTCAATGACTAAACTCTTTTATATCAGAAACAAGGACACATAATTGTAATTGATAGAGGTGACGTGTTTTATCTGATAGCAACTGACAAGTGTTTACCCTTTTCTTTAATTGATTGCAAATATCAGTTTGTGTACAAATTCGATACAGATCTATTAGCCACTGTGTCAAATACAGGCTACCATGCGGAAAAGGGGAGAAATGGCCAAAGGCCAAACTTGGAATATTTATCAAATTCCCCGAGCAAAGATTTATAGTTTTATAAAGTTCCAAGTTTTCATCTATACAGTCAGTGAAAATCCTAAGTGGCAGTTCCAATGCATGGTCGGTACATTGCATTGAATGTGTCAAATAATGAACACCTTGAGGTAACATTTGCACTTACATCGAATGAATTCGACACTATTGTGCATTGACCCAAAACAAGGATCGCGAATGTCTAATTGCCCGAAGGACTGGGTTGTGTAAAAGACCTTTGATAATTCCAAAGTTTGTGTATCTCAAAATTTTAGTAGTCAACGTCTTACAAACTTGAGAGCAGATACAATGTAATTGTTTCACTAACTGGAGTGAAAAGCCTTCAGCCGAACGAAAATTGGCAAAATTAGGAGCCGGGCAAAGAGACCAAAATTAACAGCGGGGAAGTTAATGGTGGTCTGCAATCCTTTTAGCATTTAGGAATTTTTTCCACTTGATAATACGTTTATTACTTACAATGCCTGTGGGTTTTCTGCCTTGTCTGTGGGTTTCTGGTCTGGCGGTGCGGTTCTTCCGCACCTACTATCATTCACAATAACTACTGATTTCAGAGTAAAATAAATAAATTGTCATTAAAGTACTATTCGGTTACTTTGCTTGAGTTAAATAGCCAGCATCTGTATGTGATTAGTAGATTAGATAAGGGGTTTTATATGTAGAAGATTATAATACTTAGCACTAAAATACTTCTAGAATACCCACAGCTGGTCAATTAAGTCACTTTTATTGGACATTGATATAATGAATAGGTTCAAGATATGAAGAATTGAAGAATATCCATTCTAGCTGTTGGCACTGTCCTAGAATATAAAAACATGTTTGCTGATGTATTTTGGGAATCAGCGTTACTTAGAATACGGTCTTGCCTCTTTTGCACCATCGCGCTATAACTTGGTTATCAAGCGCCTTTTCTATGGAATCAATTTTATTATCTTTAAATATTCGAATTTAGTCATCACTAGTTACTTTTAAAAAACAGACTAAAACTTTTTTATTTTTAAAGGCTTATAACAAATTTTAACACCTAACATTTTGTCTATCGTAGTTCCTTTATGTATTTTTAGAAATAATTTCTTATTTAATGTATTTTTAAAACTCTTGATATTATTTACTTTTTGAATGTGTATGTTTTAACTGTAAAGTGCCCTTGAACACATTTAAATTATCCATGTCAACACCTTCATTCTGCAGTTCAACAGGGATGGTGTCAATAAAATTGTGTCATCTGTTGACCTGCCCTAAAATATCTTGGCATTTATATTACAAAGAAAATATCCCAGAGAAATTCATTGATATTTATTTAATCTTTGGCTTTAAAAAATGGAATATAACCGGCGGGAAATTACTATATTTTATTCGCTCTTTTATGGAATCTCCTTGGAAGTAGACACTAAGCTGCACGAGATAACTTTAATGATGAAAGCTGGGGAAATACCATTTGGCTAACCGCGGTGTGAGAATCATACAGCTCTCATTTAAATGAATCGAAATGATATGGTAGCGCATTGTGTATGAATTGCCTTAATACAAATGGTTGCCCGGGGGCTAAGAGAGGAAACTACTGTCAATAAAATGCACCAGGGTTATAATTTGTAGGGTATGTAAAGATGCTATATATTAATCATTTCTTGACTCATAATGACGTTTCGCCATAGGGCGCTGTTCGATTTCTTGCCAATGGAAGTGTTGGCTATCATCGGGTGTTACTTTTTATGAAAAATATGAACTGAACAGTGACCATTATTTGTCTTAAAAGCCTGTTTGGAACACAAATAACGGATAATGGGTGTAGGCGTACACTAACTTTTTCTTTGTTTGGCATCTTGTTTTTAACTTTAGTTTAAGCGATTTTGAAATTCCATCTTTCAGATTTAAATACCAGAAAAGAATTATAACATAAAAACAAATTAGATATCCAAACTAACTTTTGACTCCTTTTAAGGGCAATGATTGTTTTATTAGCCTCGTTTGTCATGCAATTAGTTTTGGTGCAATATCTTGCTATGCACTAGTTAATTGGGCATAGTAAAATCGTGAGCCATCACGTAACGTTATGTAACCATTATTTGGTCCAATTTGACGCACTGTTTTAAGGGTAATGCCTTTGTAACGCAGTTAGTGATTGGTAGGCAATAGGACTATTGGCCAATCATAATTCAGAACAAGAATTTTCCCCCTTTCCAGCAGTGAGTAGTGGGATTATCTCTAATCAAACGGAACACAGCGAGGAGTATGTTGTATAGCTGCGGCTTAGCCTAAATTTCCACCGAGGGAGATATCACAGACCACCACAGGTCGGCCGAATAGCCCCCGCATCCACTTAGGATAAAACCAAAGAATGTGTTACATGTAATTGTACGTCAACGTTACCTACCGGCCATGTTGCAATAATTTAACTCGTTACTTTCAAAACATTGTTATTATTTTGTTTTGATAGACTTGGTAAACATCGACCATGTTTCCAATCGACTCAATTTTAAAAACATCAAAAATTGGTATATTAAAGATACAGTATGTAAGATGCTGACAATTCTTACTATAATAGCTCAAATATAGATAATGTAAAATGAAAATAGGGAAAATGAACCACATTATCACTGTCTGTAGTTTTCACAAGATGGGTGCTTTGTGGTAACCAGGGCACTGTAATGTATATTCGAGACTTAGCCTGGTTTTCCAATTTTTAAATTAAATTTTGAAATGGCGAACCGTTCTAATCTAGTTAATATATCGAGTATCCGATGCCATCGAGGGTTGATTGTGATCTGATTTTGTTAAAGATACATTATGGGAGATTAAATAAAAAGTTGACCGTCCTCGATAGAATAGTTAATAAATAGGTAACTTAAATAGAAGATGTTGAAAATTTCAGCCAAATTACTCCACTTTGAACCGACATCATCATTACTTAAGTCAGTATTATTCACCAATGAGCGTTGAACAGCAGATCGGATTCCAATCCAGTTAAAATCCGACACATAAGATGACATCAAGTGTTGGTTATGGTTTCGATTAGTTAATTAATGTCTAAATAATAGTTTATAAGACATTTCAGCAGGCCTAAAGAAGACCTACTATGTATTGTTGAATAAATGTCTTATTAATTGTTTATATAACATTCCGGGGGTTGGATGGCCAAATGGCTAGCATGTGCGCGCTGTATCATAAAGCCTGTCATTGAGTTAACTGGCGTGGTTTCGAATCCCCGGTTGTACGTGGCAAGGAGTAGGGTTGCCTGTCCAACCTCGTGGGGTTTTCCGGGTCCTCCGGTTTCCTACCCCTGCGCGCAAGGGAATTATTGAAATAAAATTAAACCATGTGTTAGTCCCGAAATGACCTAGTTTCTCTCTCTCTTCGTCTCTATATAACATTTCAGGCCAAAAGAAAAACATGCAATATGCAGATTTAGCAATTGCATAATGACTGTTCAAGTTTATTATTTGTTTATTATCACATATTCAGTAGTGTGATGTTTTATCTTGTAGTAGAATCTACATGTGTGGCATACAGATGTCAGTCATCTTGTAATAAGACATTATTGACAGCTGAAGTAGGTAAATTATTGGTTTTAGTCTCGAAGTGGTCAATACTACAGAGAAATCATCGCACGTGCCCACCACTGTCCACAAAATTAACTTTTCATAAGGAATCAGCTAAATTGGGTTTAAAGCCCAACTCACTTACTTTCTTGGCAATAACATTTTCTATATCGATGATTATAAGGGTTGGAGTGGTTGGACATTATCCGGACACCGTTCTTGTTTCATCTGATTGTTACTACGTGTACTACATTACAGTTTAAAGACCCCTTCTTGTCTCCAGCCCAATACTTACAGGAGCAACATATATATCTTCGTTATCCGTGTTTATTTTGATTTAATCTAGTTATAAAAACTTATTTGATAAGTATAATTAAGAGTTTAATAATGGTACCAATAAGAATTGTATCTAGGATAGAAAGTACGCATCATAAATTATTTTACTAATAACCCCGTCAGCCGGGATGGCGTCCTTACTAAGACGCTACGGCGATGGACAATGAGTTTAGAGCGCATAAAGATCGCCATAAGCGTAATGGAAACGCCAGCTATCGTGATGTGGTCACCATGGTCGCCAATGATCGCTGAGTCACGACGTTTGTTTTGAGCATGTTCAAAACAAACGCCAAAGTTCTGCGAACTAATACCCTTGTCAGGCTGTGGAGGCGTCTCTACTATGACGCTACGGCGACGGAACATGGCCGCAGAGCCCGTCAAGATCGCCATAAGCGCGGTAAAATCGTGGTGGAAACGCCAGATACCATGATGTGGTCTCCATCGCCGTGAATGCTCACTTAGTCAACGTCAGATCGGGTGGCGTCCTTACTGCGCTCCAGAGACCGTACGGCGATCAGAAAATGCACAAACGTGAACACAACGTACGGAAATGTCCCAAAATATCACAAACTTGAAAAAAAAGAATTGTGTTTTCACATCTTTCAAGGTAGATCGCAGAACCTTGGCGTTTGTTTTGAACATGCTCAAAACAAACGCCGTGACTCAGCGATCATTTGCGACCATCGAGATCACAGCGCGATATCTGGACATTTTCACGCGTTGTGTTTACGTTTACCGACGACCTTGTAAATTTTCTACTCGCAGCAGCGCAGTAAGAACGCCACTCGGTCTGACGGGGCATTATGTTTCCATTTAAACAAACATCTATCAGATACGTTTCTGAAATGTGGATCCTGCTAATCACCGATAACGCGTTGTAAAATTTAAATTTAATCTTGATAAAAACGGTCGTACTAACCACCAAAAAGAGCGGGGTTTTAATGTGTAGTATATGCATATCTATAACATATATTATTTTTCTTGTCTGTCACCTTTTGCAATTTTGTGGGTGATTTAGCAAAATAAAACCCCACACTCTTGTCGGACCGTAAAATGTCTCCGTGGCATTTCCATTTAGTTTGTGTAGGTCACGAATTGCCAGAAAACAGCAGCAACTTATTTTACTTTTTATAAAGGTTAACATTCCACCACTCTACTTCGATGTTTGTCATTTTTATAAGTTCCGCTTGAAACGGTAAACAATCTTAGGATGTTACACAATGTTGGTTTTCATATAAACCCGATTGTCAAGTTCGTGAGTATGCTAAGGTGTCGCATACTCTGTCTCGAGTATTCAGAAGTTGTAGCGCAACTGCTCTTACTTCCGTTAAGAAGACAATTTGGACAACCTTGTACAATAAGACTATTTAAATGTTGATGTGGGGTCAGTTTGTGTCAATCACTTAATGGCCGCTGAAATCAATGGAAATCAGTGTGTGTTTAACATGAACACACTGACGTTGATATATTGTTTCATAGGTCTTTACTGTTGGGCTAATTAATAGTAAAGTATTATAGTAAATTACCATAGATGCTAACACGGTGTCGGGTGTAATGAGCCAAAAACCGATTCAACCCAGTACTAAGGTTAGTAGGCCTACAATCAACTATATACCCGTAACAATGGTGTTGCAATATTACACCCTGTTTACTTATACATGTATATCAAGGGCATACCATGAGGCAAAAAAAGAAAATACCTGTGGTTTGAATACTCGACCGACCTTATCTTTATGCCAAAATAGCTGACTTTAAACTGTTTTCCTCAATTCCCCAAGCCTTTAAATTGGTCTTCCTGTAGTTGTCTGCAACAGACATTGAAATTTCGGTATTAACAACAGTCCAAAACTAGGATTCTTAATGTCTTGTAAAAAAACACTCAACTTGTTATAATCCTGTCCTGATATTACAGGAAACAAAACACTCAATAAAGGATTTTAAAGAAGAAAGATTGGATTCAACTTAAAATTCTGTTAATTACGTTGTCACATCATGTAAATAAAAGAACTGTCTGTGCAACTGACTGTCATTATTTTTTAATCATCTTCGTTTGCTATCTGAAGATAGAAACTGGGAGGTAACGCCCCACCCTTACCATCAGCATGAATATCATCTGGATTTATACAGCATGTTTGGAGATGGATGACCAAATGGTTAGCTCGTGCGTGCTTTATCATAAAGCCCGTCATTGAGTCAACTGGCGTGGTTTCGAGTCCCCGGTTGTACGTGGCAAGAATTAGGGGCGCCTGTCAAACCCCGTGGGTTTTCTCCGGGTCCTCTGGTTTCCTCGCACTACATACAAAAGAATTATTGAAATAAAATTAAACCATATTTTAGTCCCGAAATGACCTAGTTTGTGTCGAGTGGACGTTAAATCTCTCTCTCTCTCTCTCTCCAGCATGATGACAACCATGTTTTGGTTGAGATAACTATTTTAATAACATATCTGGATTTATACCACATAGTGACCCCACCCCACCACCACAAGATTTTATATATGCTAGAGATAATTAGTGTTAATAAGATATCGGAATTTATACAATATGGCGATCACTTAGTTTTAAAATTCTTTATCAGCAGGCATATAGCAGTCGTGATGACATGAAATTAGCATGTGATATTGTTAAAAGTACCTCGAAGGACGAGTGTTGGGGGTGCTAGATGTGTTTTTGAACTCTACCCGTCATAAGTGCCTTGATTAGGAATTTGCAGGAAACGAGACTGTAAAGGTCGAATATTGTATTGATTTTAAGACACTTCAGTTTTTTTCTCACGAAATGTTTCTCACAGAGTCAATACAATTAAAGAAACAATATTCTCAAGTAGAAAGGCAAGCAAAAGAGACCTTTTTACCTTTTGTTTTGGAGATTCCGTTATTGGGAATTGATTTTTAATTGAAAAAAGAAGAACTATACTGATTACATGTGCCAAATATAGTTATACAAGTTGTTTGAAATGGTCCACAATTCGTATTATTTCTACACATTGTTTAATAAAAAAGTGAAATCAAAGCAGATGGGATTTGTTTTCAAATTTACAAATTTTCGTTAATGCCAGGCATGATAACGTTAAAACTATCGCCCTGTCAAACCGTTTTTGACGGTTGTCGGTTCTCATTTGAAACATATTCGACGATTACATTTCCACGTGTTCACAAGCTATCTAGGAAGTTGATTCATTTAGATTATGGTACTTTACAAACGCTTCCGTTGCTTATTATCTGGATTATTGCATAGAAGAGTATAATATACCGTGGTTATTGTAGGTAAAAATATTTTTTCCAACTTTACATTCAGCTACATTTTTCAGTTACTTACTTCCCATCATGGAAGATCAACCGAACGAAAGGAAGAACACAAACACCTAGTCTTAATTTTATTTATACTCGTTTACGAAAAAATGGTGATATTTGTTGTTATTTCTCTAATTTTGAATCAAAGTACTTTTGATTTTTAACTAACAGTTTCTATGAAACTTTATCATAGTTAAAAGACAATATTGGTGTCAATCATTATTACATACGTGATAGAACTGGTTAAATACATTCCAAATATATTTTTAGCACAAAGACCATTGCTACGGGAGATGTAAATCAAAGTCAAACACTTGAATATACGGAAAGTGACGACAAACAGGACAAACACGAGTTATCCTTGTATATGACTGACTGAAGAAAAGAGTGAAAACAGACGAGCAAATTAGACAAAGTCCGTGCATTACCATGTTTTTATCAAGAGCAGAATGAATAAAAACACTGAAATTCGTGGGATTTTTCTATTTTTCTCGTTTTTTCTTACCCAGTGACAGCCAATTCTATTTTTGAATTGTGAGATATCCTCTCATCGCCTTATATAACAGCTTTACATATTCAACGGAATTATCAGGGAAATAAACTCGACTGCGTGTCTGTTATCGCTCGTTACGTCAGTCAGTTATATAGAAGGATAACTCGTGTTTGCCATGTTTGTCGTCACTTCCCGAACCTATATTCAAGTGTTTGGTACACATCTCCCGTAGCAATGATCTCTGTTTTAAAGATATTTTTGGAAAGTATTTAACCAGTTCTACAACATATGTAATATTGACTGACACCAATATTGTCCTTTAACAAACCGAGCGGCCGTCTAGTAATATGTGTATTTACAAAACCCTAACAATCCCACCGTTGTATGAATGAAAAGTTATAAAGATGGCCTTATTTAATGATACTGAAATAATGAACTCGGGTATGCGTAATGTGTTTTTAAAAAAGATTGATTCATACTGTGCTAAAATCAGCATTTGTTTTTCAAATGGAGGTGTTTACAGAGTGTTTAAAAGCTTCCCAACTAAGCTTTCTCGGCAGATTATATGAATTACGCCAATATAAACATTAGACAGAATAATGGCGTTTGTGTGTCGGATATCTATAGACCATACAGCTGCTTATTTTAAAACTAGTTTTATAATGCCGATGTCTTTACACGATAGTTTAACTAAACCAGTTTAACTGTTTAGACCCCCTCGGTTAAATGTTAGATTAAATTATTATTATTATTATTATTATTATTATTATTAAAACATTTATATAGCGCTAATTCCACCAACGGTGTTCAGAAGCGCTTTACAATCATATACCAGTAAAACAGAAAATATATAAAACAACTAAAAGACTACAAAAAGATGCAATATAATAAAATAATATATATCTAATTAAAAGCCTTTTTAAATAAGTAAGTTTCAAGAGCACATTTAAAAGATTGTACTGAAGGGCTAGAACGAATATCAGTATCAGAACCAGATGGTTTTAAATCATTCCACAGGTTTGGGGCTAGAAATGAAAACGATCTTTCACCATATGTAACCATTCTAGCTGATCTTGGTTTGAGACGATAAACGTCATTTGAACTACGGAGACTGCGAGCATTTGTTTGTTTTTCAATTAGATGACATAAATAAGATGGGGCTAAGCCATGGAAACATTTATAAGCAGTTAAAAGGATCTTAAATTGAATACGATATGGAATGGGAAGCCAGTGAAGTTGTTTAAGTATGGGAGTAATATGATCATGTCTCTTCGTAAGGGTAATAAGTCGTGCAGCGGTGTTTTGAACTTTTTGCAATTTGTATATTAATTTATTGGGTAAGCCGGATAAAAGTGAGTTAAAAGTATCAAGTCTTGAAGTAATAAAAGCATGAACAAGCGTTTTAGTTGAATCCGGGGTAAGAAATTTACGAATTTTGCCAATATTACGGATATGAAAGTAGCAGGATTTACAAATATTGTTCACGTGATTAGACATGGTCATTTTACTATCAAAATAAGCTCCAATATTGCGAACAGAGTTACTAGGAGTAATTTCATTTCCATCAATCTTAATCGAATTGGAATCAGTTATGGTGTTGAGGTTATGATTAGATCCAAGCAAAATAAATTCAGTTTTATCACCATTTAAGCATAGAAAATTTACAGACATCCATAATTTAATTTCATTGATACACTGCTCAGTATTAGATTTGCTCAAAGCATGCTCATTCGCATTTAAAGGATTAAAACTTAAATACAGCTGGGTATCATCAGCATAAATATGATAGTCAAGACCATGTCTTTTAACAATTTTACCAACTGGAGCAGTATAAAGAGTAAATAAAATTGGTCCAAGGACCGATCCTTGTGGTACTCCATATAAATTACGCATGGACACATGTCACCTCCTCAGCGGCGGCGCCAGCCGGTGCTGGGGGGGGGGGGGTAAAAAGCTATGGGGGTGTGGCGGCTTCGCTATGGGGGTGTGAGGGCTATGGGGGTGTGATGGCCATGATTTTCAAAAGTGGGGGGATGGCTCACTGCGCGTACTCAAAACTACTTATGACGGCGAGGGTAAGCTAGCTTTTGAGAAATGCCTTCTCGAAGATGAGTAGAAAGCTATGATTTTTAACTGGTTTATTTGCCATGTCTTTGCGTTCGGGCGACAAAGTTAAACTGCCGTTTGTATGGACTGTTGAATCATCGTCTCATAACAGTCAAAGATGAACCGGAACAGAAAAGTTCAAATAAGCGTATGTATCCCCAATGTGCCAGCCCTATCGACATTAGCCACCTACTGTTATAAAAAAAAAACGCTGTTGATGATGTCGGATGGTGCCATGTCTTATCTTTTGTAGACGTTTTATGGATTTTTAAAGCATAATTATTTTGTTGGTTCTTTTGTTGGAAAAGGTGTACAAATCATTTACAGCATCACCAAACGATTTGTAAGCAGCAATCCCATCTGCGTGATATAACACTATGCGATGCATCTTATCTGACCGACACTTTGGTCCAATGTTTTGTTTTCTTTATTCCAGCCCAGTAACCGTTCTATATATCGTGATCGGGTGTCGGTTGCTCAAAACTAAGTTATTTTAACGATCCGTTAAACTCTAACAGCTTGTTATCTTGGTAACGTGTCGTTTGTTAACGGTCCGTTAAATTTCTGTTGCTGGATAGTCAATTTCATTAAAGTTTTAAAATCCAAACTGTGCAGTCTGTTCACAAAACTTGATTAAGGACAAAAAGATAACCGTAGTATTTACTACAGAAAACACTATAGAATACTTTTTTTTCTTTAGAAATATTAGCATAAATATGTAGGAAAATTTGCACCAAAGAATGTTTGGGGCCTATATTATTTCATCCTATAGAAAATGGAATAGCCCCGCATCGGCCCAATCCTCAAGAATGTTTAAGCTTGCACTGCCAGGCAGGATACGCCCACATTTTGGAGAGATGGATAGAGAACAAGCAAAACCGAAAGTGATTTTTCCTACAATAAAAGGCTATAATTGATTAAATAACAATTTGATATGCGCAAATATCGAAAAGAATCAAGATCTTTAGGTTATAAACATGAATTTCAAGTTTCATCAAATTCGAATTAAAATTGTGACCTATACTGGGTCCACAACCTTGATATACCATATTTTAACACTATTAGCGTACAAACGGCGGCCATTTTGTCTGGCAATTATGGTCCGATTTCCCTGAAATTCAAACACAACCTTCCGTATGCTGTAACGGTGATAGAGTCAAGCGTTTTTTTTTTAAAATCGGATAATAATCGTGACCTCCAGAGGGACCATATGCGATTTTTCAGGAAGTTATGATCTGATATGTGCAAATAACGAAAGGAACCAAGATCTTTAGGTTATAACCATGCATTTCAAGTTTCATCAAAATTTAATGCGATGCATCTTATCTGACCGACACTTTGGTCCAATGTTTTGTTTTTTTTATTCCATCCCAGTAACCGTTCTATATATCGTGATCGGGTGTCGGTTGCTCTAAACTAAGTTATTTTAACGATCCGTTAAACTCTAACAGGTTGTTATCTTGGTAACGTGTCGTTTGTTAACGGTCCGTGAAATTTCTGTTGCTGGATAGTCAATTTTATTAAAGTTTTAAAATCCAAACTGTGCAGTCTGTTCACAAAACTTGATTAAAGACAAAAAGATAACCGTAGAATTTACTACAGAAAACACTATAGAATACTTTTTTTCTTCTTTAGAAATATTAGCATAAATATGTAGGAAAATTTGCACCAAAGAATGTTTGGGGCCTATATAATTTCATCCTATAGAAAATGGAATAGCCCCGCATCGGACCAATCCTAAAGAATGTTTTATAGAAGATAGTAAGCTTGCACTGCCAGGCAGGATACGCCCACATTTTGGAGAGATGGATAAAGAACAAGCAAAACCGAAAGTGATTTTTCCTACAATCAAAGGCTATAATTGATTAAATTACAATTTGATATGCGCAAATATCGAATAGAATCAAGATCTTTAGGTTATAAACATGCATTTCAAGTTTCATCAAATTCGAATTAAAATTGTGACCTATACTGGGTCCACAACCTTGATATACCATATTTTAACACTATTAGCGTACACACGGCGGCCATTTTGTCTGGCAATTATGGTCCGATTTCCCTGAAATTCAAACTCAACCTTCCGTATGGTGTAACGATGATAGAGTCAAGCGTTTTTTTTTTAAATCGGATAATAATCGTGACCTCCAGAGGGACCATATGCGATTTTTCAGGAAGTTATGATCTGATATGTGCAAATAACGAAAGGAACCAAGATCTTTAGGTTATAACCATGCATTTCAAGTTTCATCAAAATTTAATAAAAATTGTGACCTATACTGCGTCCACAACCTTGATATACCATTTTATAACGGTATTCGCGTACATGCGGCGGCCATTTTGTAAGACAATTTTGTTCCGAATATTTCCGAAATTCGAACTTAGGGTGTAACGGTGATATAATCAAACGATTTTTTGAATCGGATAATAATTGTGACCTCCAGAGGGACCACAAGCTAAACAAAGACGATTTTGAGTATAATCAGGGGCCATAATTCAGGAAGTTACGATCCGATATGCGCAAATATCGAAAGGAACCAAGATCTTTGGGTTATAACCATGCATTTCAAGTTTCATCAAAATCGAATTACAATTGTGACCTCTACAGGGTCCAAAACCTTGATATACCATTTTTTAACAGGATTCGCGTACGAATGGCGGCCATTTTGTATGGCAATTTTGTTCCAATTTTTCCGAAATTTGAACTCAACCTTCCTTAGGGCGTAACCATGATATGATCAAACGATTTTTTAAATCAGATAATAATTGTGACCTCCAGTGGGACCACAAGCTAAACGAAGGCGATTTTGCGTATAATCAGGGGCCATAATACAGGAAGTTAAGATCCGATATGCGCAAATATCGAAAGGAACTAAGATCTTTGGGTTATAACCATGAATTTCAAGTATCATCAAAATCGAATTTAAATTGTGATCTCTACAGGGTCCACAACCTTGATATACCATTTTTTAACAGTATTTGCGTACGAACGGCGGCCATTTTGTATGGTAATTTTGGTCCGATTTTTCCGAAATTGGAACTCGACCTTCCTTTGGGTGTAACGGTGATACAATCGAACGGTTTTTCAAATCGGCTAATAATTGTGACCTCCAGAGGTACCACGAGCTAAAATAGGTGATTTTTCGGACAATCAGGAGCAATAATTCAGGAAATTACTTTCCGATAGGCGCAAATATCGAAAGGAACCAAGATCTTTGGGTTATAAACATGCATGTCAAGTTTCATCAAAATCGGTTCAAAATTGTGACCTCTATAGGTTCCACAAGCTAAAAACGTGATTTTTCGTACAATCCGGGGCCATAATCCATGAAGTTTTGATCCGATACATGCCAATATCGAAAGCAACCGAGATCTTTTGGAGATAAACCTATATTTCAAGTTTCGTCAAAATCGGACAAGAATTGTGACCTGAAGAGAGTCCACAAAGAATTGTGGACGGACGGACGGACGGACGGACGGACAGGGGCGACGACATAATACGTCCACATGAAAATGTGGGCGTATAAAAATCACATTGGTTATTTGTGACTTTTTGCTACAACCCTCTAAAACCATCATTGAACAGATAACGGAGCCCAATACCCCGGTTAAATTTAACACCAAGTTAACGACACGTTCAAGTTAACGGGACTTCCAGCAACAATCTTTCTCTTCGTTAAAGTGATCTATGTTAATGGATCGTTAAACGATAACGGAGCTTTGAGAAACCGGACCCAGATTGATATAATAAATATATACTATTTTTTTTCAAAGAAAACGTGTATGATATTAGCACACCAACAGATTGATCAAGAAAGTGGGCGTGTCAACATTAAATAAAGAACCTAAACCTATTTATGTAAATACAAAAAATAAAATTCTTGTTTATTAATTTCCGTTAAATTATTGCCTTTTTGCCTCGACAGTGGCACAAAATATAGGTTAGATCTCATCGTCGACCTTATTTATCTGTACATATTAAATTTTGGACGAAAAGAGACTGTCATCCAACAAAACAAAATAGAGATAACATCCAGTGACCAGTGAAATAGACAATTTTATTGTTAACACCAAAAGGAATTCCGAATACTATCTTTAGATTTGTCAACTTCTAGGAGCATTTTACATCTTTTTTGTTTGGTACGTTTGTTTCATAATGATCGACGGAATTAAATTGAGATAATTGTATCGTTTTTTTTATTTTGTTCTTGTACACGTTGTATTGAAACTGATATCTTTCTTAAAATAATGGATAGTTTAAAAAGTTGGAAACCTTTAGTTGCTTGCACCTTTACAGTTTTGCTACCAAGTTACATGTATTATAAACATCTACGTGATAACGTCAATGGTTAGATATGCGCACAAGGGTTCAGTTAATTTCCGTTATTGGCTATCAATCACTTAATATGCCCTGGTTGAATTTATGTTTTTATAAATGGAATCAACAGAAAATTAATAATTTCACAAATCGCAGAAAAGTCAGCAAAACATAAAAATGAAAATGAAGAATCATGTGAAGCATAGAATAGTTCTGTTTGTTATCGGTCATAGCACCAATTCTTTTAATATAGACTATATATACGTGTATAATGTCACGATTTCTGGTTTTCAGTATAAAAGTAGATGAATGGCGCGTAGAAAAAGTGAAAATAGTCGATACATTAAGCAGGCCATCACCGTCTGCGTCTGCATCCCCACCACCTCTACCGAGGTCTACCAGAACTTGCGAACTACGTTGGTTTAACTGATTTCTGTGTTTTACGGTAGTCTAAAGATCTTGCACAGGCGAGTGTTAACAACTACATAAAATACAATTATTCGTATAGCATGCAACATCGTTGACATTAGTTTCAGGTATGTTTTCTTTACAAATTATGTTTACAAACAAAACTAGGATTGATTGTTTTCAGAATAAAAAAGTGTTAGTAACTCATGACGGAACTGCTACTGTCTTCAAATAGACACATATCACTCCCCTCTCCAGTATTATCTTTTGTGGGTCAGACAAATGACTTCTTAACCGGAAGTGATTCGACAGATGAGATGATAATTGTTATTTTCTATTCTCAGACTGATTTGTTCATCAGATATGGGATATACATATTTTGACTGCGTTAACCAACCGAATATTTATGTTGTAGACGCATACCATATGGCATCATACCAATATCACTGCATTTGCACTTTGTTCAACATTAACCTATTATGATCATGAATCCATTTAGAAATGTCTACCGGAAAACACATTTTTCCAGCAAAATGTATCTGTTATCTTTCGCCAGAATATTAATCACGCATAAGCAGCGAGACGGGTGACTATACATTTTGATAAAAGGTCGCTATGAAATTCAAAATATAACAATAATTTTGATTGATCACATTACAAAGTTGTACATTTTCTGAATAACAATCGGATGCTAACGAATTGAGATAATTTAACACGGTGATGCATAGATCATTGTCACCTTTAACTCTTACTTCCTGTTTCTTTATGGGGGGATAGTCAACGGGTTGACATATAAGTGGGTGACTATGACTGAAGCACGGGGGGTGGGAGGGGGGGGCTAGCCTGTTTGGCCGTATATACACTAAAGGCAGGCGGTTACATGATTTAACAAAAACAACTTCAAACTTCATTGAACATTATAATAACCTGATTGGAGGGACCATTTTGGTCACATCGGCTAAACCCAAAGGTGACCTGATTTCATCTCACAAGTTTAACTGGCTTGAATTTACAAATATGGATAATTCCAAAATTTTAACGTTTATGCCATAGTTAAAAAACATGATTTTATTACCTCAAAATATCACCCGAGCACTAATCCCTTGAATTTGGCGTCGTTTAAAGTTTCTTGAGTTGAGTTAGTATTGAAGCTATAGATCAAGCATTCCGATATCTTCATACTCCTCGCAGCGTTTCGTTTGATTAGAGGTAATCCCACTACACACTGCTTTTTTGAGTGGATATTGTTGTTTTATATTTTGATTGGTCAGTAGTCCGTCTACTGCCCATAACTAGCTGCCCTACAAAAGCTTTACATTGCCAGTATTGGATCAAATATGTTTACATAACGTTACGTCATGGCTCACGATTTTATTATGACTAATTAACCAGTGCATAGAAGAATACTGCAGTAAAACTAATTGCGTGACAAACGAGGCTATCAAGACGAATAAAATGTAAACAATACTGTTTGGAAACGAACATACTTTCACGGTTTTTAATACCTTAAATCATTGTCCAACGTTTTAGGAAAGACCCAGACTAAACGAAGGGCTGTCATGTTGCTGTACTTAAGTGATAGCTTTCATTGAATGGAAAGAATAGACACATTCCCGCGTAAGTTCAAGAAACAGACGCCATTCCAGCAATGGTCAGAGAGGGATTTCTCGGGCCAGTGCTTCAGGAATATGGATATCTTGGACTATATCTAGCTTTAAGTACATGTCTTAATCAAAATGTAAAACACGAGGATAGTACAATTCATAAACGTGTTTTAACAGATCTGAGTAAATGTGCAGTCTGTTTATTTTGAATAACTCAATACCGACTCGGCAGTGACCCTAATCTAACTAGATACTAATTAAAATTATAACTTGTGTGTAGAAAATTCTGGCTGTTTTAACCCAAGTATCCAGTAGACATGGTACAAGGGTTAATCAGCGAAATGGAGGTATGAGATGTGTTGTTGACGTTTGGGAAAGTAGAGGAGGGAGTGTAGGGAGTGATAGTTAGATGTATTATGAATGGTTAGAGTGGCTGTGGTGTTACGGTGAAATACTATGCCGCCACCGTAACACCACAGCTTTATGATTTGTTAGACAGGAGTGATGTAATAAGTGCGACAATAATAAATAACATATTTCTGATTTTATTGTCGTCTTTTCCCACTTGCACTGGTTGTACGCCATTTTGAAACTAGTTCGCGTAAAACTTTTAACGAGAGTTGCCAGGCAACGAAACATACGCCCACAGCAGCTAAATCGTCCGGGCAGTAAACAAGGCTTGTCGCATATTTTACTTTTTTCGTTAATGAAACATTTATAATACACTAAAATATGATTATTAAAGTCAATCGGTTATTAACTTTAGCCTCTAGAGGGTCCACAAGATTTTTTGAAGTGATCAAGGGCCATAACTCTGACAGTTATTATCGGAAATTGCTGAAAATCGACGGGCTTCTTCGTCACATGACCTAAACTCTGTGTATAAATTTAAAGTCAATCGGATATAAACTTTGGCCTCTAGAGCATTCACAAGAATTTACCAAGTGATCAAGGGCCATAACTCTGCAGTAATTATCGGACATTGCTAAAAATCAATAGGATTCTTTGCTTCATGACCTTAAACACTGTGTATAAATTTAAAGTCAATCGGATATTAACTTAGGCCTCTAGAGCATCCACAAGAATTTTTGAAGTGATCAAGGGCCATAATTCAAACAGCAATTATCGGAAATCGCTGAAAATCAATAGGCTTCTTCGTCTCATGACCTTAAACACCGTGTATAAATTTAAAGTCAATCGATTATTAACTGTAGCCTCTAGAGCGTCCACAAGATTGTTTGAAGTGATGAAGGGCCATAACTCTGACAGTAATTATCGGAAATTGCTAAAAAGTCAATTGCATATTAACTTTAGCCTCTGGAGCGTCCACAAGCAATTGTGGACGCCGGACCGACGGACCGTACTTACTACACTCGTCACTAATAATAATAATAATAATCACGTCATTTTACAAGGGTAGCAAATTAGGCCTGAGGCCTTTTTCCAATTTGGCCCTTGGCACAGATCGTGCGAATGTTTTCGATCATTACTGCAGGAAGAAACCGAAGAACTCGGGGGAAACCTGCCTGTTCGGACGGGAGACCGAATATCCCTCTCACTTACAACGATAAAGTTCATGCCCTGAGCTGGGATTAAACCCTCGTTGCATTGGTAAGAAGCCGCCTCTCTTTTTTTTTCTTGTAAAATGTTTATTCACAGAAAAGTATATGTATACAAGATAGTATTTACAACATTTCACAATTTCCAAATATGCAATTCATTTTATATCTATTCGAAGTGTAAATTAAGAATTAAGTGTATATACAGGCAAAACTATACTAAGAACAAATATTTTTGATTTTTTATAAACTATATAGAATGAGAGTTGAGTATTTATAAAAGAGTAAAAAATAATAAAATATATTATTTACAATTAAAATCTTTGCCTGTCATGTTCACACTTATAATACAGGAGAATTATACCGGTTTAAGTATGTCAGTAGCAATACTAAATTATGCTACAGGTTACTTATTATAAACCTCAACTTTATAAATATTGAACTATATACTGATTTAGACATAATTGAGACCTATTGTGAGGAAGGAAACAGTTTTAGAATAATAGCTTTGATATAATTTCTTAATAAACAGGTTGTTAATAGAGCTTTGAATATGGAGGTATTGGTGTGTTGTAACCACAGTGTCAGTCAGAAAAAAAGGTTTAAACTTAAAATATAGTATTTAATGTATCAGAATGTACTATATTTGACGACTTTAATGCAAGATAAACATAGTTTAAGCAAGAAAATTGTTTGTACTTAAGAAATTGTTGAGAAAATTTTATGTAAAGGTTTGCAATAGCAAATTCCAATGTTAAAATTTTTGAGAGGACTTGATAAACAGGATTACTATGGCTTATATAGGATAATTAGGGCTGGATAGTAAAGACTACTGACCCAGTGTTTACGTTTTATATGACATAATATTTCAAGATAGCTGCTTTAGTAAACGAGTATTTTCTGTTAATATGATGTCACAAGAGAGATATTCTCGGTTTTAAAACCAGGTGAAGATTATTTTTACGTTAGTTTTAAATGTTGTAAAACGTGTCGTCTGCGCTCGGTTGTGTAGCACGCGATCTCTTTACACGCTTCTCGTCAACAGTTGACAAGACACAAACTAGGTCACAGCTATCCGACTCCTATACATATTATAATATTCAATTTACACCCTTTTTAATGCTTCCACTACAAAAAAGAGTTCTCGTTTTTTATTAGGAGTATCATGTGCGGCAGGTTAGTTTGCTTCTAAAATCGCTGTTCTCCGTTCCAAAAAATACAAAAGTAATTTTCTACCAGACAACCATGGTTCTAATCACCGAGACTAGATAATTTCTCTCGGTGTAAGGATATTATCGCTATGAATATACGTTCATACACTGTTGAGAAAATAATCCCGTTGGTTTGCTTAGAAACAGTTCGAGCATGGGTCAACACTGTACTAAAAAAAAGAGTAGTAATAAATATGAACGGTCTTCAAACATTCGGTTTATAATTAGCGATACACAGGTACAGTGGCAAGTGTCATGCTAAACAAGACCTAATACCTCAAAAGTACCTACGCGCGAAATACCCGATTTTGGTACATGTTAAACAATAAAAATAGTGCCCGTGCGCGTGCCAGTAATAAAAAAACTAAGAGTTCGCGCATAAAAAATGCACGAACGTACCAGGCGCGATGTCATCTAGCCACTACAGTAGTACACGATCATGTTAATAATATGAAGTAGCTTTTATTTTACTTCAATATTACAATCAGAGCATTCCACAGTTTGGGAAACGCATTTATATATATGGGCGTTTTGAGAAGATCTTCTGTGCTAATACAGAGTCGATATCCATTTACCTCCCTATCGAGAAATTACCCTTGAGAATAATCCTCCATATGAATATGAATGAAAAACTTAGAAATGACAAGGTTTAACACACAAGTATTCCGGCATTTTACTGCATAGATTAAACATTGTTGTAATATCTTTATGTTACACGTTATTGTGTATTTTAACATTCCGAACGAATTCTTTACTTTTGTCTTTATTGTTCGTTTCAGACAATAATCGTATTTAGATTATATAAAGGTAAGAGTTATATTATGATGTTATTAATATGAAAGTATTGTAGTCTGGCAAGACAAGTATGTTTAATTATAAAATATACAACCGTAAGGAATGGAATGATTAATCAGAATCTAAGCAAATATACGCACATACAAATGTCTAAAGTTTTCTATTGTCATTAAAATAGAATACAAAAATAAGTGTCCTTGATCAAGATTATATGAGTTATGTTATTATGCATTTATCGCCTACAGTGCAGATCTATATTTCACAAAGGACAACCCCCTGTGGGTAAGGCAGATTTATACTCCTCCGCTAAGCGACGCTAAACAAAGCGAAAAAATCATAAGCTGCCAATTTGTAGTGGGCAAATCTTAGCGACGCGAATCTTGCTGTGCACTAAAGAACCGTTGACAGTTGAAATGTATATTGAAATGTATATAAAAGTAGGCGTAGCGTCACGGTCTTGGCACAATTTCACTCATAGCTCACTGTTATGGTGTATTTTCGTCTTCATTATACCAGACGGGGCAGAACAACGGGACTTTAAGCCACATTTCATTACAGTGTTTTCCATTTCAGAATTATTACTATAATAATTGGGCAGAAAAATATAAATATAATGCTGAATATTTTAGGACAATCCGGGAAGTAAAAGGGATCGGATAACCAACGAGTTGTTCCTTATATGGAATTGAACGAGGGTTTTAAGTCCCGCCAACCCAAAACTGTTGTAAGACAATAATATGCGGTTATGTGAACAAGGATAATGACAGTCTCTACAAAAGACCAGCAATATTGCCAGGCAATGTACGTTGGCGAACCAATCTGTATCTTTAGGAAGAGTTGATAATGTAATTCATATTATTGTATTATGTCGAAATCACTTTAGGAAATATAATTGTGTTGGACAGTAAATCCACACTTTAAATATAATGTCAGTGATGCAGAATCAATATTTGAATGTCTAAGAAACATATCACACTGTTCAAACAATGTCTTCATTAGTCCGGTGGGTGCAAAAAAGTAGGACTTAAACAATCCCCATTTCATTCATTCACTTGTAAATATTCACACATCGTTGGGTTAGAGCAAACACATCGTAAGTGATTTTTTTAATTGTGGAGAAAAACGACTTTAAAAGTTCAAACCTTTCTGGTAGATCCAATCTTTTTGCAAAATATGAAATGTTTTAGCGCAATTTTGGAATTACAGTTATTTACACCCATTCTGTCCAAAATATCACTTACGATGTTTTTGCTCTAAGTTAAATTTAACATTCACTCGATTAGTTTAGTGCAAAAACATCGTAAGTTTCCTTCCTGCTTTAGTTTGCCAGCACTAGGATTTGAATATGGTGTGATTAAGGGGTGAAGAGCCGCTTTTAGTGATCATTAAATAATTATTAAATACTTCCTCTTCATTTTTCATATGAGTGTGAATATATTATTGCAAATATGGATTACGAACGAACTAATACAGTTTTTATCATATACTGAAGGTAGGCTATACTGATGAAGAAAATATAATGCAATTGTTAACATGTCTTGTTAACACCGTTATAGACATCAGAAATAAATTTCTAGAATGTCGACAGTCACTTTGTAGATATTCTGTAAGTTTTAGCAGATCAATTTTCTTTCAGGCTAACTTATCAATGACTTGATTTTTTCCGCATATAGGCACTATTTACATTTTCTGGTGTTACTATTTTCTGGTTTGTAACAGTAATGTTTTTGTCTCTATTTTGTGTATTATCATCTGGATACATATATGGGAGAGAGATATATATATAGAGAGAGAGAGTGGGGGGGGGCTTAAGTCGACATTAACAACGCCAATTTGGTATTAACGTGGTTTCATTTTATTTCAATATTTCGCTTGAGGGTACGGGTCTTAAGCATATCATACAGAGAACCTACACTTGAATTTGATGCTGATATTATTTGGCTAAATTGTTGTTATGCTGTGTTTATAGGTCTGAACAGTCGTCAGATAACTTTTGGCATTTATTTGACGAATCAAAATAATAATTTTGGGTGATTTCAACTCAGACCTTTTAACATCAGATAACAAGTTACAATCATTGATTAATTTATATGATTTAAAAAAACGTAATAAGTAAGCCCGCCAGATTTTCAAACACAAAATCTACATTAATAGATCCCATTATTATCCCATCGTTTATGACTTACGCTATAGCCGATACTTTAGATGTTCCTAGTTTTGTATCTGATCACAGAGCAACGTTTATCTATTTAAATCACAGTATACCTCTTTTTTTTTTCTTTTTTTTACAAAAGAGCAAATTTTACCGCCTTAAATAATGAAATAAACAGTTTCAATCGGCGTGAAATTATTAACGACTCGTAGCAAATTGATAATATTATTGATAAATTTGATGAGAAAATTGAACAACTAATATCTCTATATCTAAAGCAATTACATGTACTGTTGATCGTAATGATAAACCTTGGTTTTACAACCAAATAAGACGTCGAATTCGATTAAGAAAGACAGCGTTAAAAACAAAAGTGAATCGCATATTGATCTTTAAAAAAAAAGCTAGGAATAAAGTTAATAACATGAAACAATATGCCAAAACTCAGTATAATGAATCAGTAATAGAATAAAAAATACGTCCAATCTTTCCCAAAGAGAATATTGGAAAGCGATGAAAAGTTTTATTCCAACTTCACAAAAAACACCAAGTCCTCCTTTGAAAAATACTTATGTTTTTTATGTTAACGAATCTAAATCTAAAGCAAATCTTTTTGACCAATATGCAACATCTATTTCGACAATATGGGATATGAAAGTGTTACCCGAATTCCCAACACGCTGCGCAACAATATGCCCCACGTATTCCTTTCCTTTTACGGATGTCAAAAATGTATTAAATTCAATAAACTAATCTAAAGCCAGTGGACCCAGGCCCGCTAATAATAAAGTATTAAAATATGTAAGACATAGTATCTGTAAACCACTCTATTTACTTTTTCAAAGTTGTTAGTAAACAGAATATATTTCCGAGTGTATGGAAACAAGCCAATGTTATTCCTTTGTATAAAAAGACGGTAGGTCGGATCCAAAGAATTATAGAACCATTTCTTTGTTAAATAGTATATCTAAAATTTTTGAGCGAGTATTTTTTCAGAATCTTTTTAGTTATTTCTCAAAAAAATGAACTCTTTAACGAGTACCAGTCGGGTTTTTTACCAAGCATATCTACGGTACACCAATATATATGCAATTCATTAGATAAACATAATACACGAGCTTAGTATTTTGCGACATTTCCAAAGCTTTCGATAAAGTGTCTCATAAAGGATTATCGCATAAATTAAACAGTTATGTAATCCAAGATGACAGACTCGTACTAATTTCTAATTACCTAAATAACAGAAATCATATTCTTATTTTAGAAAATTGTTTATCTGATCCTTTGTCTATAAATTCTGGGGTTCCGCAAGGTTCTATTCTTCGTCCCCTACTCTTTTTGATTTATATAAATGATGTATCTGAGCATCTTAAAGGTTTAACGAGATTATTTGCTATTATTACCACAACGCTATGTTCTTCGTCAACAGATTTATCGAATGTTGAAGCTGAATTGTATTATTAGTTAAATCAGTTGTGTGTATGGGCAAATAAATGGCTAATAACCTTTAATCCTGAAAGAACTAAATTAATGATCTTCACTTTGAAAGCATGTATCTACATACGGTTTCTTTTCATAAACATCTGGGTGTGTATATCCAAGATGACCTTAAATGGAATTATCATATTGAATCTATAATAAAACAAGCGTCTTTTAAATGTTCTATCTTACCAATTCTTGCGTATGCCTGCGAAGTATGGGATAACTGTTAATATTTTAACTCAGAAAAGCTTGAAAAATTGCAACTTAAAGCTGCCCGCGCGGTATCTGGTTGCACTATTTACACATCTCGTGAATCGCTTCATTTTGAAACTGCACGCACTAAATTACACGATCGCAGAAAGATTAGACGATTGTGCTTATTATATAAGCTTATTCACAAAACAGGGCCGCCTTATCTTCGAGACGTAATAGGTTATAACAGAAGTAGTTATAATCTTATGTCATTATGTTCGGCGAAATACGCCTTAAATCTCAATCAAATGAAAATCTCTAGCGTCTTGTTATTCCAGTCTAGATAGTATATATTGCGTATGCTCTCCAGATAAGAATATGCATCACCGTCTAGCCTCGTTCTTCAAATGCCCTCTGTCTTAAATATTGAATATCCGAAACCCATCTCTTCCCGGTAAGATCACAACATTAATGTTGATTTAAATTGACAAATAATTCGTGTTTTCAATATCGAAGACTTTGGAAAATATTGAGTAAGAGACTTCGTTACTTTAAGTTACAGCATGAATTATTGAGTATAGTAAGATTCAATACCTATTAAAGATTAAAAACTTGTTATAAGGGTAATCATATATGAGCAGGTCAAGGGTCAGTAAAAGGTTAGGTCAACAGATAGGAGTTGAAAAATCGAAGAAAATTCAAAGTAAAACCATAAATATGGAGTAGGTTAAAAAAAAACAAAATGTTACGAAAAGCGTAATAAAAATGGCGGCTGAATATCGATTTCAAGATGTTTTGTAATATCCAATATGGCGGCCAAACGGTTGAAAATGGTTTTGGAACAGAATCTCTAAAAATGAAAGATAAAATCTGTACTGGTAATTTTTGAATATGCCCTTTTGAAGGGTTCGATGTGTTCATTATTCCTACCCAATTTCAAATTTTTTGATGCTAAATCTAATCAAAGAAACTTCCGAATTTCGAAAAAAAACATCAGTCAGCGACCATATGGGATTCGTTTAAAGAATCCAAAAATGAAATCTCAAAGAAAAGCGGTTAAGGAATAACTGAGATATGGACAATCTGAGATTATTATCTTTTCCATCCGTAAAACATTTCCTGTTTCTGAAAAGTGACCGAAAATATAATAAATAGATCCTCGTAGGTCAACCACATCTGCGTTGGCAGAATGTTGCACCATGTACAGTTTTGGCTGCACAAACTGACTAAATTCCCTAGAATTTTTTTTAATAAAACACTACGTGTTTCGACCGAAGGTCCGAAAACGTAACCAAGTTCAAATTGCCAGCTACTAAGTATTGCATACACAATACCAGAAAAATGTCTGCTGTAAGGGTTCTGGAATTGGGCTAGAATATAATTTAGGCTAAAACACAGATGTCCGGTTAAATTGACAGCTACAAAATGACCCATACCAGACAACGTGTCCTCAACATAAGACCTGGCGGTCTGTGTTTTGTTTAAACTTTGATTCTTTATCTTTTAATCTTGATTGTTTGCTCACACACTCTTTCCATCCATTGAACATTTGTGTCATTAAAGAATTGTTTATTTGACGGTATTGTTTAGTTTGCGTGTTGGACTTCATTCATTATGTTTTTGGTCTAGACCGTCTACAGTTAATGTCTCGATTGTTTAACAAAGTTGTATTTTTGGTTGCGATTGTCTTCAGTTTAGTCTGGTATTGTTCAGGAGAGTTGTTTTTCATAAATCGATAACTCTATTGGGCCAAAAAGGGCCGACTTTTGTATACTCACCGACCAGAATTTTAATTGCAAGTAATTAGGAAAAACAGTTGTCTACTGAACTGAAATTCGTTCATTATAAAATTCTCATTATAAAAATATTTAATTATACTTATGTATAGTCATTCAAACATTTTATTGATTGTTCCTGCTCACAAGACAACAACATCGGCGTCTTTAAAACTAGTACGAGAGACTTTTATGGACCCGAAATCGAGTATAACGTCATCGCAGACATCTTGTAATTGTGACGCCAAATCCATGCGATGCGCAGTTGCAAAAAAAAAAAACAAGCATGCCAAGTTTAACGTCAATGGTATTTCAATTGACGTAACAATTGCTATTTTTTGGAAAGAACACCAACCACTTCCGGATTTAAAAATCATAATTCTCGACTAGATATTATTCCGATATGTACTAAACAAAACATTTAAAAAGTTGTCAATTTTTATTTTTGGTCAATAAACTTTTTTGCCCCGCTTACTATCACGGACATATTCATCTTAACAGTTTTAGTCTACATCTCAGTTTAATTTGCAGTGTAGTTCTAAGATTGTTCACAGAATTATCTGGAGAAATGGTGTTTTTAATTCGACTTTCTGGTTTCTTATGTTAAAGTTACTTGCTGGTCAACTATAATTTCTTCATCCGTGTAAATGTTACACCGTTAGTTTTCGGTCGTTGGGATAATGCGTAATATATTGGAATCCTAAAATATTGGGACAGAAGTTATTTAAACACATTTTTGGTTTTTGAATTTGATCATAATTTCTTATCATTTCTGTTCCATGAAATTCGCGAGTCAAGGAAATCGATTGGTTAATCCAGAATACAAGTTGATCGCTTATTATTTTTGTCGTTTTGTGTTTCTTCCATCGTAATTGGTGCAAATTTGAATCATGTACTATGATTGATTTGCTCATCAAGCCTTCTGATTAGTAAAAAAAAAAACAAAGCCAGGAACTTATCTTTAAATTGACTCCGCATTTTTACGGTCAGATTAATAACATCAATATTGATCGAAATGGGCCAATATGGAATTAAAATTTGTATTTTTAATACGAAATATTATGGATAATAATAGAGTCCTTTAATTTCATCTTCCATCAAAAACCTCTCTCTCGCGTCTTTTCAATATGCCCTGGATTGTTTGTTTCCGGTCCATTTGCCAAAAATTCAAAAATAAACTTTTGACTCCATTGCACACATAATGATATCTTTAGCGTGTTTTTCTTTGGTTCATAAATTGTTGAAAGCAAATAAGAAATAGTTCAGTACTGTATGTTATTTGAAACAGTTTCTCTTCTGTCAAAGTCCGAGCACTATTCGATCTGAATTCAGTCATTTATTTTATAATCCGCGGAGAGTTTACTTCCGGTAACAAGTTAGTGCCACTTGGAAATCTATAATCAGCAAGTCCTACCACTCCACATGGAGAACAATAATATAATTACTACATTATTAGCTTATATGCCTGTTCAATAAATATTTTACTGATACATACTGATTATTTCCTCATGTCCATATCCACTTTTCTTACAGTAGTCAATACACCTATTGTTTTTATCACCAATGCCAGGTGAAAGAATCGAAAAGATAAAATTAAGCTATAATTACACACACTTTAGCCAGAAATTAACACATGGGTATTTTTCTTTAATTGCAGTGGTCAAATACTAGAATGTGTATCATAATGATTATTCTTGCCAATATAAGAACCATCAAATATTCTTTCTTATATTTAGCATGTATTTGTTTTTATTATTATTTATCAAACTCTCCGAGTAACGAAACAAAGAATGCTAACATCTTAAAAAAATATTTATCGTGTATGGACTATGTGTATATCGGCGTTAATTCGTATTTTTGTGGAGTTGATAAAGCATAAATTTCCTTATTTAATTTCAATAAATTTGGTAATGGACCAAACAATAGTGCTCATTCTACAGTTATTGTCATCTGGATTTGTTTTCAGTCATCAACATAACAAATTAGCGTCAACCCCACCCCAACATACATAATATATACTGTCCAGGTTGTCACAAATTGCCCGACGGTTCTCTGCATTTAACAATTACTTTCGCGCATAACTGAACATGTTAGGTATGGCGGTAAAGGGCCAAGAACTGTACCCACTGGTACACCAAACAGAGCTTGGGCTAAGATGGAACTTTCCGCTTGACACCAGAGGACATGTCAGGATAATTAAAACTAGATGTTATTCTTCATTCGTCAAACCATTGACATCTACAAGAATAATTAAAATCGCGATTCGCCATTTGGGCGGTATATGAATAACTTTCAAACTACAATGTCGTGACAGATGAATCCCTGAGAGGCAATGTCAGTCCAAAAATGGTTAAATGCTGTTGACTATTTACAAAAACGTGTGCAATGGAAATTTCATGGATCTATGCTCCTCGCTATGTAATGTAATGTGCCCGCGAAAATGTATTGGTAGGCATATTTTAAATGCGATTGGATCCAAACCGGGACATTATCTAGCGGAAGTATTTACATTTTGTTTCTTAATTTTAAAAAAAATCAATCGATGTACATATTAGCGTGGATTAAGCGGTGAAAAATTTAATATTTTAGAGGAATGGGCCAATATCGCATCGTTACTTTAAGAAAGAGAGTTCAGAGTTGATGACCCTGTACCTCATACGAAACAGGACAGCTAGGTTAGAGACGGATAAGACGTCTTGTCAGCATATTTTGTGACTAACACACGTATTTGATATGTGATATTATGTGCAATGCTACACTACGGAACATGCAAATTGCTAGGGGTTCTTTTACCTGTACCCTAATGAATCATACAAATACGAACAAAAGGGATGCAGATCAGTTTTAAATCCACAACCGTTACATTTCTCTAAAGTGCCACACAAAGTACCAAAAGTTATATTGGAAAAAATTTGGAAACTCCAAATCGATTGTTCCATTCTTGCTATGTGTACACTTCATACAATGTTTTCAGAATTAATATTGCATTTGACCTTCATTACAGAGCTAACCGACGAAAATCACTACCATACTCTTATGACCCTTCTTGCTAAATCTTCTAAAGTATTGCGCTGGTATAACAATATTTCTATGCGACTTTGGAAATACACAAGAAAGCCACGTTAATATGCGCCCATCCTTGAGTTTGTGTGTTATTTTTGGATGGCTGGATAATGCATTCAAAACATTCCTTGAGTCATCTTGTTATCTAAACCTATAGCACCTGTAGACTTGAATACTTACCTTCAACATATTTATGTCTCGCCAGGTCGATGTTATTATCTATTGTTCCATCAGAAACACTATTTGTTCGACATTTAAAACAGAATACGGCATGTTAGGAAAGACAACGTTTGCCAGGCAAGAAACGCCCATATTTCGCAAGAGATGGATATAAATCAAGTCATAAACAAGGAAGTTATAGTCATAAATGCGCGAATATCGAAAGAAACTGAGATATTTGGGGTAACGGTGATATATTTAAGTGTGTTTTTTTTTAAAATTTGGATAACAATTGGGACCTCTAGAGGGACCACAAGCTAAAAAGGCGATTTTTCGTACAATCAAGGGCCATAATTCAGGAAGTTACGATCCGATATACGCGAATATCGATAGGAACTAAGATCATTGGATTATAAACATGTATTACAAGTTATGACCCCTAGAGTGTCTCTAAGCTAAAAATCTAAAAAAAATTGTACAAACAGGGACCATAATTCATGAAGGTATGGTCTGATACATGTCAATATCGAAAGAAACCTATCTCTTTGTGGGATAAACCTATATTTCAAGTTTCGTCAAATTCAATAAAAGCAGGAATTACCCTAATTTAATTTTTTTTTTTTTTAAAAAACTCTCTAAAAGTAAATGCTTACCTTAGGTAGTAATCGAGTCACAGTCGTTAACTTTAAATTTGAACTTCCTCTCTGTGATGTTAAAGTTTGCAGTTGCTTTTTCTTCTGACAATATCTTTTCTTTTTTACCGTTTTCGTCCTCTCCGTAGTGCCGATATCGTCCAATTGAGGAAGGCGGGATGAAGATCTTCAATAAATAACGGATGAAGTAACGAAAGTCTTGATTGACACGTGGGACATCCGCTCAGATCAACTTATGGATTTTGGTCTAATTATCAATGTACTGTGTGGATAACTGTATATTGAAAATTTTTGCCCCTTAATTCCTACTTGCACGCGGATGACAACATTTCTAACAAATACAACAATTCTATAATCGATGCGTTTCTTGGCAGATCTTTTTGAAGATTATCGTCACCCGGCATAAACTAACAAAGACCATATTTTTGTTAATTAATCTATATAATTAAGTGTTGTTTACAATGAAAAAAGAAATACGAAACTATGTATAGTATATCATGCAAGGCAACACAACGTGCCGAAGAGGATATTCGTTATGGGGTATCTTCTTTTTATCGGGTTTAAATAGTGTCCAGAACCTTCAATAAGTAGAGTACAATCAATAACGTCATTGGCTATAGTGTCAAAGCAAATCATACTGATTCTAGTTGGCGATGTCATGATGGGGATGAGGCGCATGTCCTGATTTAACTAATATATATCCATGGCCGTTATTTGTATATTACACGGTGGCTATGTGTGTGTCTGCTTCGAAAACAGCTTGCCCACCTTAATACCCAATTACAAGAAGATTCCGGACAATAAACCCACGATTTTGTCAATGGACTAAGGAAGATAAATTTCTCGAGGTTCTTTGATGAATCAGTTTTTAAGACTCTTCATTATAACCTGGATTTGTTCAGATAATGGCTATGTCTTGGCGCCTTTCTATCATTTGTTCGTCATAAACAACACATTAAACTTCTTCTAGAATTTAATGTTTACATAACATGAATATGGAGAAGGCATTAATTTGCCAATCATTAATATAGATTACATTTAAGACAGCCATTTATACATTTCATAAAATAACTTGTTTTTACATTGGGGTAGAACAAAATAAGATGACGTTTTATTAGGTTCTAAAACAATCTAAAATATGATCGATGATCAACGCAATAATAGAGGTTCACTGTTACCTTATATGGGTTGAATAAACTGGGCGACCTTCGGTTATCGTGGTTTCTTGACTATGGTCGAACTAACTGAATCCAAATTTCATTTAGACCGGACCAAAGTCAGAACAAACTGAACCATTCTACAAGATGGCTGGTGTCGATAAAACGAAAGTGTAAAATATTCAGAAATAATTTATTTTTGTTTGAAAGAATTTTAAATGGTTGCTACTTCTATGAACAGATATTTTTTGTCTCGAAAAGTTATGTCTGAATTTTTGTTCATTATTCATTATAGCTTGGCTAAATGATCTTTCTTATTGTTACTAGAGATTTGGCTTTATAGTGGACTTTTTATGCACTAACTTTACGTTTATATGCTTTTTAAACACTAATCATGTTTCAAACCGTATGCAATGTTTCACTAGTTTCGAAGTTTCATTGGGCATCTTTTCTACAAGTTAAATAGTTCTACACCGGTTCTTCATTGCGCTAAAAATGAGGTTTCCTGAAAACCGGTAAACATTAAACATTCAATTATTTCAAGGAAATTCGACTCAAGTATTTCTTTGATATGTATATATATTGTCTCGTTACATTAAAATTTTATATTTATCATTCCATAGAATTTTGATAATATAAACATTGGCGTGCCCGTACAAGAAGAACCCTTGCCATTTGCATTTGGAAGAAACACCACCACCCGGAGAAAATTATCCCACTCGTATTGCAGTAGATCTCATCATTCCATCCCTTTCAACAAAATGTATACTGACCGATAATCACGATAAAGGCGCATCAACACCAAGAACTCGGCAGTTCCGAACAAATCTTATTTGCTGAGGGTTTTTTTTTTATAGTTTTATTTTAAAAAACACTATTCTTGTTTCAATGCCAATGTTTTTATACCAATACCTGTAAAGACCTCGAGTGTATTTGAATACGATGTTGGTATTTTTAGTTGATTTGACATGGACATCAATATATAATGGTTGGTTGTGGTACTAGGCTTTTAAATCGGAGGATTGAGGAATAAGGTGGTTGATGCTACCAGCATAATTTGGCTCATTGGTTTGCCCCATTTGGCTCAACTCCAAAGTCTGACCACTGGCGATTGTTTTAAGCTTTTGTTATTTAGCTTCCATCTCCGACACTAAGAAATATCGAAGGCAACGCCCCACCACCGACCCCAATTCCTCATTGGTATCGTCTCCTTCATACCATCTCGCCGCAGAAAAAAACGCTGGCACCGGTCATGGACGACATATTGAAGGAAGTGATTTGATATTCAAATTTGGCCGAAACTTTTCTAATAATTGAAGGCATGTCGGAGAGACAAGCTTTACAAAGAAAGTCTAATGAATAACTAATTACTTTTGCTTGTGAACATACTATAGTTACTATGAAATTATATTTCCAGTTTAAAAATGTATTGATTTTCTGTGCATTTATGTACGTAGGAAGTAATAACATGATAATTTCTTCCAAGGAAAATTAAAAAAAAGAGAGAATTGCGACATAATGATTCCATGTCCATCAGCAAGAAATTCAAGAATACATGTATATAGGCATCAACATAGATGTTATCGTTACTCCAGTCTGTGAAATTTAAATAAACAAATACCCGGCTGGGTAAAATAAGACCTTTAGATCGTTTTTGTTCTTTAAGCCTATAACACAAGATTCTGGAATTATTGGCCAGTGATGTACATAATGATCACGATCTAACTTTTTCGAATTAAGCATTCCAAATTTGTACGCCAGGCCCAGATGCACGCGGGTGCATGTCGATATCTTACGACCAGTATAAATACATTACAAATACCGTATCGCTCATGAGAAAACAAACAGTTGTGTTGTGGTTTATCTTATTTTAAACAGGTCGTAAAGATGTACATTTTTGAGAGGGTATAATTATATCAGGAATGTTTGGGATGTTTCTCAAAACAAAATCGAAACTTTGCAGGTTTCGAAAGAGCCATGGCCTTATTAACCTAAACTGATCTTGATCGTCAACGATCAAACTGGCCAATAAATCTATATTCATAAGAATTCGGAAGGTCATTAATTGATATACGTAGGCTAGTAACATCAACAAATGGAATGGATTAACTAATTAATGGTACACGTCTCAACTTTTTTTGTGGAATTTAGTCAGTTTGTTCAGCCAAGTGTACATGGTGCAAACATTCTGCTATCGTAGATGTGGTATGCCTCCGTGTGTCTATTTATTAAATTGGGTCATTTTTGATGAACTGGAAATGTTTTACTGGTGGTACTAAAAAGAATCCCATATAGGTTCTGACTGACGTTTTATTTAGAAATTCGGAAATTCGCTCGAATAATATTAGCATCAAAGATTTGCGAAAGTTTTTTTCATCATTTTGTCGACATTTAAGATGGCATATCTCCGTCACTATTCGAGGCATCAAGTTGAAACTTGGTAGAAATAAGGAACACACCGATGCTTTTAAAATGATAAATTAAAAAATATGCTTTCTGGAGATTATTAAGACCTTCCGATTTTCCCCGAACATGAATAGTTTTCGCCATTTTAAAGGCCCAGATATTATTTTTCATTTTCAAAGACATTGTTCCATAACATTTTCAACCGCTTGGCCGCCATGTTGGATTTAACGAAAAATAACTTTCAACTCGATATTCAGTTGCCATTTTGGAGTAGATTCGAAAGAATAAAAAAATGTTTTCGAAAATCGGAATCGAAATGGCGACTGAATATCGAGTTGAAAGTTATTTTTCGTTAAATCCAACAATCCTTGGGGAGCCCCATTTTTTGAATTTTGATTTCGTTTACTTCCGTTTTTCCACTTTTCCACTTCTATCTGGTGACCTTTTAATGACCCTTGATCTACTCCAAAGGGTAAACATTTTTAGGGGGTCGATTTATTTACTTCGTTTTTATTTATTCCGGTTTCACTTTGATTTTTTCGACTTTTCACCTTCTATCTGATGACCTAACGTTTCAATGGCCCATGACCTTTGTATGATGACACTGATGTCAACTAACAGTTAATAATAAAAAATTCGGTCATGAAGTATAACTTCCGATTCAAAAAGACATGTTTTTCCAATTAAATAGGTATTGGGTGTAACTATACTCGATACTTCATGATGTAACTGTCTTGAATGTTGACGTGACCAGGCGTGGCATGATGAGGCGTGACATACCGAAACACTTCAGCACTTCTCAGAGTTTTTCTTATATTTATTTTATCGTCATTTCTTCCGTACATTGATCAGACATTTTTGATTTTATCGGTGATATTTTTTAGGTTACTTAATTTTAGTCATGATAGAAGAACGTGTTAATTATTTGCTTTACATGATGAAGTACCCATAAGAAATTTCCATCTGATTAATCTATAATATAAGTCTGATGGATATTTGATACACGTTGCGATAAAGTTTAAGATAAAACGATGACTTATTATCAACATCCCACCCACTTGCACTTGTTTGGAAAAACAACTTCTTTATGTTTTTGGTAATCAATATAAAAATGTCAGATTAAACTCCTATTCCAACACATGAAATACCAATGGTACTAGTCAGAAGATTCATACCCTGGCGCCAGTAGCTTGGCAAGGTAGGGTCGCTACTCCATTTAAACGTCTTGAACAGTTTCTGATATATGCTATATAATAAGAATCATATACCAAAAACTAAGTAAAGATACAAAATTAATAAATCTGAGAAATTCCAAATAAGCAAAAGGAAAAACTACTATAACAGATTGGTTGTGTACAGAGTTTTATAAAGATATCTGGAACGGTTTATAGTAGAAATCCACATTGCAAATGCTTCTAAAATATTAAATACTGTTGTATAAGCATGTGCAAATAAATATATATTAAGATATATTCTTTTTGACATTCTTTCACATGTCCAAGCCCTTCATATACAGAATGAAAACAAAGATATAAATGTACCTATCACCACCAATTTGCGAGTTTTACCAGAGATAAACGAAGGGTAAAGTTATCTCTGGGATCGAGATGGTGTATACCAGAGGCAGTAGTTTGTATTCTGCACGAGCATGTATATGCAAAATGTTAAGTTTCTCCAGCGCATCAGCTGAACTGCAGGGTTTTTTTAAAGATAAATTTGTCAAATTGGCATAGAGACTATTAAAATAGTCCAGATGGGATCAAACGAAAGCATTAACAAGTTGCAAGTAGCGATTTATTTGGTAAATACTTATCATCATGCCTTTTCAACTGGTACTAGTCATCCATCGTGGATGACAAACGCGGTTGCCATATCCAATTCCGATGAAATATTGTTAGCTTAAAACTACCGTAGATGTTATGATCCTCGACAAACCCCACGAGATTGATATACAGCTCCACCGTCAGCACTGTACTGTGTTAGAATAGCAGCTAGAATAGCATGTGAAGAAAACTGATGGACCATTTGTAGTTTGTACAGACTTAGCTTCGGGAACAAAAAATGGTATATCGACTGGTTTTAATTGATCCCAACATTAAAGGGCAAATCCCGATAATATTTTTGGGAATAAAACTGCTTAATTTTGTGTTAAAAGCCTCTACCTTAGGGTCGAGCAACTAACTTAATATATGTGATACGTTTTCAATCAACGTAAATATGTCAGTCTCCATCTGGAAATGGAGACAGATGTCCCAAGCTGAATTATGCGGTGTTTGGATAAAACCAAACTTTTATTTTATAAAAAAATAATGCGTAGGTTAAATTGACCTTTCGTTATCAAGTACAGCACATGAGTCATTCACTGTATAGACCTCTAAAGGAACGGGAATTCATTATCAGGTAACCCAACGATAAAAAATTGACCCGAAATCTTAAAAGTTACGCGCTCGGATAAGCAGTTTTTGGCGTTGAACGTCTAAATGACTCAATATTTTAAGCTGACATTTTGAGACAAGGTAAATACATATATTCCTCTATATTTTGGCGCTTAAATTTCATTTTTTGAGACTCTGTTCAAATCGGGATTATCCATTTAATACTTCTACCAGAGTGATAGGAAGCTATCCATTCTTGTGCGGTTCCGCAAACTCCAAAACAAATTTAAAGAATTTTAAGTCATTGTTCACAGTATCGTATGCAATACTGCGATATATGACAACAAAGGGAGATAACGGTTGTAAAGTATCGTTGTGTATTAAGGTATCATTATATTTTTTACGATATGTGCTCTGGTAGGGTGACAGGAGAGGCTGTTTCGGCCAGTTTGGATAAAAAGAAAAGATTACAAGCTGAGTTGTAGTTCCTTTTGGTGTAAAAAAAAAATTGGTCTCTTTAAATGGTTTGATGATAACTCTTTTCCAGTCAGCATGAAACACATCCGAAGAAAGGGGGTATTGATAGTATCACCGATCGCTAGTGCGAATATATCGCGGCGTTGTGTAACAAGGCATGATGGTAACGACTGGTTTCGCGTTTTAAAGTGTTTTTCTATGGCTCAAGCGTCTACATCACTGAATGAAGCAAAAATGAGTTAATCTATAGATGGAGGAACGTATATAGGATATGCATCACCATCCTAACAGATTGTGTCAACTTGCTCTTGGAAGAACACAGCAAAGTCATTTGCCAACTGAGAATCCGACGCACCTGTAGAACTATTACCACAAGAATAGCTGATGGCTATATTATTGCTTTGGCATCAAACCAAGGTACGTCCCGACGAAGAGTAGCGGATTTCCTTTTTTTGGGCATACCTGTTTAATACAATATCTTGGAAGCCTGTATTATGGTTAGAAACGACGTCATTTATATTATTCAGGGTCGAGGGGCTGTAATCAATATTGAACATGTTTTCAGATTATGTACAGACGCAGAGGAACTGACTTTCAAACAGATATTACCATATTCGAACAGTGGGACTATGGTGTCTGAGCTACGTAAGTACACCGGTTTACCCTTATGCGTGCGGAAAAAACTGATATTATCTTGTAAAAAGTACAATGCGGGGCTGACTAGCGTAATGAGATCAATATAATGTATGATCTCATGGGAAAATAACAATATAATCAGGTTAATTCGAAGTAAGTAAGACTGGGGACCACGGCTGAATCACAAACCAAGATGTCCAGGGTCGATCGCCGGTTCCCTCTTTTAGATGGGACGAAACATCTAGGTGGCAGCACGTTGATGATCCTTTACGCTGCACTGCTTAACGTAAATTATGTCCGGATTAGTGCTCAAATGGAAGACGTTATACCTGGAGACAACACGTATCTCGTCTTATGTATGCTCTACTTTATTACGTTTCCTTTGTGATAGCGGGTGTTAACCCTTGCACAATAGAAGCATGGTCTACATAGGCCGATCAATAAGTTGAAAAGTTTCGGCACGCAGCACACACAGTACAGGAATATTATAACATCCAATTCGTCTAAAAAAAACTTTTTCTGCTGAACATTATTGGACCGGCCATGGAGCGATGATGATCATGTTGTATGTGGCCGGTGTCTTTAACGGGCCGACGTGCCATCACTGGAGTCTGGAATGGGCTGGTATACATGTAATAGACTTTCTAGACCGGGTGTGCTGGATGTGTGCCGGAATTCGGAATCCTGCAATGGGGATTCCGAATTCCATCCGAAAATTTCATCGGATTCACACGGCCTCGGCAAATTTGATAATAGCTGGTCTGCTGGCTGAATATCAGTGCGAGACGATTTCCTGAGGCTGGTGTTTAACATTCCTTGACATTTTTATTAACTCGTTATTTTCAGAGATGAAATTACAAAAATGGGACATTTTTCAATGAAAATATTCCTACTTATCAATATTCCTAATTTTAACAAATAGTCCAATTTTTAACCAGTTAAATTCTCCTCATTTTTGACGATAAAGTAATAATATATTAATTATTAATATGACGACATGATAATTTCACAGGTTGGTGGTTGTAAATTACTTGCAGGTCGGGGTTTTGGCCTAAATTAATCGATTTATGAGATATATTATTTGACAGAGATAATCAGATATGCCACCAAATCGCGGTCTCCGCAGTCAGTAAAATGGGCCACTCCGACACGCGACTCAATCCGCCCCTAATCACAACCCGGAATAGCGCGCACTTCGGCGTGTCAATGATTAAATTCTTCGGGAATGAGAGTGAGGAGTTTGTGAAGGGTACGGGCGTGCGTGCCATGTAGAGAGAATTTTGACATTTTCAAAAATTCGGCACGCATTAATAATGGTCGTGCCATGTGTGTGTCACTTGCGTGAACCATGCGTGGATAACTTTGCGAACACTGCTGACGGGGCGTATCAGTGCGTGTCCGTATGTGCCATTAGAATCCAACACAAGCGGTAGACATGAACAATCAATGCACGGACAAAACTTAACCTAATCCAATGTTTAACTAAAGTAGTGCCATTGCTTTCCAATGCGACCCAGTTTTGGTCGCGCGTAACTTATGTGTGTACAATGCGCGAACAGGGCGCTGTTACGTACTCAAAGTATGATAATAATAATCGATTTATCGGTCTTAAACTATTACCCCACAAGGTACCAAACATATACAAACTCTTCATTAAGAGTAATATTAATATGTTTATACCCAAAAATAATGGGTATAATGAGAACGACACGAAACACGTCTTTACAGAACAAAAGAATTTTCTCTACTGACGCTAACATTCAGTGCCAAATCTAGGTTTAATTTGTTAAAAGAGAGGGAAGTTATAATATAGGTCAGACAACAATTTTCATTCAAACTCACTAATTACATAAAAATAATTCCTATCAAAAATGGAATAGTAAAAGATATATATTAAGATAGTACCTTTTAATAATATTCGTTAATAAAATACGATAAAATGATATATAACACATATGTCGGTCAAACGGTACATGTGATACATAACAGCGCAAAAACAGCAACCAGCGAAATGGCACATTTGATCACGACGCATTGCGGTGAAAAAAAAATACGTGCACGTGTCAGTGTGGCATACACAATTTTTTAATGTCGGTGCTAATTAAAATTCTTGACTTTATTTACCCGCTTAATAATTCAAGACAACAAATCCCGATTTAAATAATAGACAGTGTAGGAAAACATTTAATTAATTTAAACTGCTACACATAGTTATTGTTCGTCTGGTCCTAGTTTTCATCTGAAGACCATTTGAGTATGGTTAATGATTTACAATTCTCTAGAGGAATAAGACTGTGTTTACCTGAGGACGGGTGGAAAAACTGAATAAATGAAAAACAATTGATCGAAGAGAATTAAGCAACAGAATATGTAAAGAAAGAGGAATTTTGACTAAAAAGGATGAATATGTCACGTTATTACTGTAAATGTCATAGAGGTCGCTATTCTCTATGGACGCTGATAATTTAGCTCCAAAATTTCGTACATAGGTCTTGGAGTTTTTTGTTAAAGAAAGTCATTAGGCGTATACTACTAATGAGTTTCATCTTATTTAATCAAGTGTTTGGGGTAGTTTATCGAAAATTGTATATTTTAAAGCAGCTTGTCAACAGAACAACTTATATACAGGGGGGGGGGCAAGAAAATGTTAGCCATTCTGATTGTTCACTACACTGAACTTAATGGAGCTTAATCGCTAGCATCTGGGAACTAGAAATTCACAAAAGTGGGTCGCAACGCATAAAATACTGTAATATGAATGTATATAAACTGATTTACATTCAATGGTTTCCGTTTAATAAGTTATGTTCGACGAAATTAGCCAGCAGTCGCAATCAAATGCACGTTTATAGCGCCTATTCCAATCTACATAACTCCGTTTGGTTTGGTGCAGTGTGTCTAGCCTCGTCCCTCGAGTCTCTCAATACAACTGGGGCTGAAGCGCATTATGGTACACGGTTCGTGTACCAATGTTAAAAAAAACTATTTTATCTTAAATATTGGATTTAACTAGAAGCTCATCTTTTCCCGGTAAGTATACATCATAAATGTTGATTTAAATTGACCAATAATTCGTGTTTTCGATGTCGGAGAATTTTGAGTTACGGGCTTAGGTCCGTTAAACAACATAAAATTTGACACAGGAAACTGCTAAAATTGTTATGCAATAGATAAAAAAAATAGCAAGGAAATATGTTCAGTGTGCAGTAACAATTTTAAAGTTGATAAGGATGGACAAGGCTTAAATGAGGCAGGATGGTCATCTTAAATTGTTTCAATGGTAATAGTATTCAGGTTGCAATTCTGTGGAATAAATTTTGTGCATATTACCGAGTGACGTTTCGATTAGGCTTCCCCAGTCTTTATTATGGAATGATAAAATATAAAATACGACGAGATTATTGACGTGTAAAAGAACAATACTTGGTTAATGCTGGCCAACCAGAGATAGCCCTCTAATTGCTTTTAAATGTTAAATCGCTGTGCAGGAATATCAGCAACAAGAGGACACGACAACTTCTAGTCTCGAATCAGATATAAAGTCACACACAAGCAATAATTGCATAATTGTTTTGCCACTAGGCTAAGCAAAATATGTTCTGTCACATTAATAATTATTACATTTTTTAATAATAATGATCTTTTAAACTATAACAAAACTTATGGAAGAACAATTACTGATTTATTTAGGCGACGTTTTGAAGACTATTCCCAAACAACTACAGTAACAAATGTGTAGGGCAAATATATATAGACAAGCAATAACAACAAATCAGAAACCATTAATTATTTAAGAATAGGCTCATCGGTATTAAAGATTAATTGCATAAGATTTTAATCATCTCTTTCAAAAATGATATTTAATAATCACATCACTTTGCTTTACAGGGCATGCTGTTGAAAACAACGTATTAAACCAATACATGCATACCGGCGGAGGGAAATAATATTTTAGCAAAGGAGACTGTTGTAATTTTCCATTGATAGGTTGGTGTCAAAGAATTTTGACAGCATGTAAAGGCTTAATGTTACATTGTACAGTTTTCAAATGGGTTATATAAGGCGCTTGTAGACTACGGGGACGTACAAGTAATAATGTTTCTGTTTTGTCGTAATTTAGTTCAAGGAAATAATTCATCATTAATCCTTTCACATCTGTTACAAGGGTTCAATTTCAACACAAGAAGGTAACTATCTTTGTCGTTTTCGGGCATAATACCACTGCTTCTATTTGAGCTGCAATGTTTAAACTTGGTGTGGTTGCTGATTAGTAGCTGCAATTTATAGCCGTGATAATTCTTATTCATTCCGGTACTCTTCAGCTCATTTGTAGAATTCGCTACCCCTTCATATAAAAGAATCAAAGGCTGCCTGCATTTTCAAAACAAGATTGAAAACTCACCTGTTCATACAACACCATGGATGGAATGGAACCAAAATATATAACTTTGCAACCGCATTTGGAATTCCTAATATGAGTAGTGATTGCTCTATATAAATTTGGATGTTATTTTATGCTGTGCTGCGATTTCAATGGGAATTGGTTTATTATATATGTACAGTACACGTAATTTATGTCCATCTTACCTAAAGGAAATTATACCTCCAAATGTCGATACAGTCTCCGTAACAGTCGTTATAATAATATAAGTTTACCATTTGCAAGAACAGCATCCTTGCAAAATTAATTTTTCCCTCGTCTTATAAGCATTTGGAATGGCCTGGGTGAACAACTGAGGGATAGCTCAACAATTAAGGCATTCAAGAAAGTAATACAGCCAAACACCAACCACGCACCTGACTATTACTATGCACACGACAGAAAACTGGGCATTCTCCAAACAAGACTTCGCAATTAGGGCAGTAACCTTAATTCGGATTAAAATTGAAATTATTATTACGTAAAGTGTAGATATAAATATTAATATTGTAATTATGGTTATTTAAGACGTAGTTATATAATAAAATTGACGTTATAAATATAAAATTGTAGCTTAAATTATCAATTAGTACATGTATATAAATAATAGTTATGAATATAATATAATAATATAAACTGATATTTATTGCATTATAGTGTTTATGAATGATGTATTATTGTCATGTATTTGTAGGGAGAAGAGCTTTGTAAGAGAATTTAATTGTCTCTCATCCCATTGATGATTTATGATCAAAGAAATATGTTTAAATAAATACAGTTTGGAGTCAGTGTAATTAGAAATTAGGGGAGTTATAGGCCAGTAACGTCAATGGCTACAAAACGTGCTCTCGGGAAGGCCTTGGAGTGGTCTACTACTGTGTCTGGAGCAAAGCGGAACCATTTCCAACTGATTGGGTCAATGTCTTAGCTGCCTTCAGTGTCTCACCGTTTGGAATACACCGAATTCGATGCTGAACATTTTCTGCTTAGGCTAAGTAGACCAGAGGGAGGAGGGGGGCATTGTCTGAGTTAACTTTTCTAGAGGCATTTTTCGTCAGGAATCCGAATCTGGTAGATAATAAGCCAGGCTAGGAGGCGTTTCCGAGATAATCGAGGTCAAAGGTCACGGAAGGCCAAATAACGAAAGAAACGTATATAATTCCAAGTCTGTTCAGGAAAGGGCCGAAAATCATTGATAATAGCAATGAGACAATTTTATTATAATACAGTAATATAATAACAACTTTATATCTGGAATTTCGTACCGTACTAAGAACCGTATTTGCCCCCACTCGGGTGACAAGGCCCCTTCTCCCTCTTGTCTAAAGCAGAGATAAGTCATTTCATTGGGCGAGACACAATAGTCTACCCCGACTCCTTATTAACTGAGCTTAATGAAACTCGGTTAATAGTTTGGTAACATAAATACCATAATCAAGGTCGATAATGAACATCGCCTGCTTCAATTAAGGAATGTGGTAGATACTATAAAAAGGTAAATGCGATAGTAATTAAAAAATGTCATCTGTTTGTACGGAAGCGTATAGGAGTCACGCAAAGTTTTGTAGAAAACCTCGAGATCCTGCGATCCTTTCTCGAGATTTCAATTTAATGTGCTCGAAATCCCCTAATAATTTTCTCGAGAATCTCTCATCCTGTGTTAACGATCTCGAGAATTCGAGTTAATGTTATCGGGGTCTTGTCATCCTGTGTAAATATTCTCGTTAACTCGGGTATTTTTATGTTTGTGCGTAGATAAACGTATTCTCAGCGCCCCACAACTTGTCATTTTGGAGTCCCCCCCCCACCACACACACGCACAAACAAACACAAACACACTTTCCCGAAAACCTTAATAGCACGATATTTAACTGATTTGTTCCAAATTTAGTGTAAAGTATTGGGGCCATGAGAAGACGACCCTGTCTCTTCTAGCACCCTATCGTCTTGACGTTATGCCCCTTATCCGGAAAACTTGTTAACACAATAGAGGGTAACGCAGTACGACCTTTCGATTTTCAGGGCTACGCAAACTTCTGTTCGTATTCCTTTCAAATACATGACGATGAGAGGAGGACGAACCCTATCGATATTCAGCATTCGGCGACCTTCTGTATACACCCTCCCCACCCGCTTCCCGAAAGCCTTGTTCACGCTATAGAGGCTTTGTGTAAGCTTTTGGGTCATGAACTTTATGGATAATCAATGGATTTGCGATCTTCCGTTCCTTAGTTATACTCTCTATGCTTTGAAACCCTTGTTTTTGTAGGCCTAGCGACGCTGCCCGAGCAAACTTTTCCCCAAAGCACACTGTATGGCGTATGCCCCTTTTCAATTAGCCCAGGTTAGGTGCATAATAGTAGGAATAGTAGGACGTTAAACCCCATTTCATTAACGGATTTCCAAAATTCAGTGTTCCGCGATAAGGATAACCCCTGTTAAAGCCCCAACACCACACTTGTTGTAACTGAATAATATGCCCCAATCTTTATTCTGGTCAACAAATTTTACTATTTTACAATATTCCAATTAATAAACGCCTAATTTTGAAAATTGGAAAAATTCAACTATATGCCGTAACATGGTTTGAACAGCTTTACGTAAACACTTTTAAATGCAACTTGGATTTAAAGATATTTTCGGCCCCTCTAGACAAGTAAGATAGGTTGTAATGGATAATTTACACAACAGGTAGGACACTTAATTATCTAGTAGTTGTCAAGCCAGCAAGAGTGTTATTGCCCCTTTAATTTTCAGTAATATATGGTTTTCTCTCCCAGGGATATAACAAACACATGAATACGATAGAGATTAGATTTCTTGAATAATGCTAGATCCTTATTCAATTTATTAAACAAGCAAGTTTTTATTTCGAATAATCTGATCTGGGGCATAGATGCTGCGTGGGCGTATCTACACACTTTGCGTGGCTTTGGGTTCATTATTGTCACAAGCAGAGGAATCCTATTAATTTTCGGTGGAACAGTGGACCTTATTGCTTTGAATCGCTCCTGGCGTTTTGTTATGGCGTTTTTCAATATTTTTGATTTAAAATCTGCTCCAAGCATTAGTGCCACACGACAATAAACCCTGTCTAGCTTTATTCTAAAACAAAATATGGTCTGAAAACCATGCAAAAAAATGACATTTTCTATTAAACGTCGCCCAAACATTAAATTGAAATAATTTAACAAGCATGTCTGTAATTCAAAGCTCTAACGGGGTAGGGTTTTGAATTTCGTATTTGGTGTGAAGTATTTAGGACATAAGACGAACCCTATCGATTTTAATCATATTTCAAATTTAGTGTAAATCATGGGTACCCTATCGTTTGTCTGTTTATTCTTACATTTATAAATAACTAAATGTTAAGATACCTCATCCATTTAATCGTTAACCACTGAACAACTTCTCCATTCATATCTTTGTTTCTGTTTTTAATGACACCTTTAGAGTAGGCTTTAAAACCAAGAATATCTTCTGTATTCATTAATTCTTTTTATCAAATTTGGTGCGAAGTATTGGGCCAATGGTTGCTTCACAACGTGGTGACATATGAACCCTATCGATTTTAATCATATTTCAAATTTAGTGTTAATCATGGGTACCCTATCGATGGTCGTGTGTTCTTTTATTGGTTAGCAGTTTTCTTTTGCAACAAATGTTAGAGTATTTTATTGTTATCAAATTTGGTGCGAAGTACTGGGCGAATGGTTGCATCACAACGTGGAGACACTATCATATAAAGTTTCATATTAATAAATCCAGGTGATCACAGGATTTCGAGAGAGTATCACAGGATCGCAGGATCTCGAGACATTACAACATGTTGCATGACCCCTAACGCTTCCGTGTGTTTATTTTGTACGGAAGCGTATAGAGGTCATGCAAAATTATGTAAAAGACCTCGAGATCTTTTTCATAGTGTGATACTTTCTCGAGGTCCAAAAGGCTCTCGAGATCCACTAATAATTTTCTCGAGATTCTGCCACCAGTGTTAATGTTCTCGTGATCTTGACACCCTATGTAATTATCTCGAGATCTCAGTTTTTAACGGATTTCCAGTCCTCCCCGACCCGTCGTTCCGAAATTATCCCCCACATCCCCTTTGCCGAAAACCTTGGTAACACCATTTTAGCTACAGTTTTAAACGAATTTGTTTTAAATTTGATGTGAAGCATCGGTGCCATCAGAAGACGATCCTTGACGATTGCGGGGCTACCCCCACCCTTTCGAAATTCTTCTTTTTCAAATGTGATGTGAAGGATTGGGGGACAATCGATTTTCAGTACTCTGCTAACTTCTGTTCCATAAATACCCTCCCTGTCCGTAATCTTGATTGAAGCTACAGATTGTAGCATTTTTGTTTTCAAATACAGAGATAATTTATTTGTCAGAAAAAGCAGATTGTAGTATATTTGTTTTCAAATACGGGGCTCCTTAAAAAAAAACACCCCTCTTGCTGAAGCCATTTTTTCAATAATTTCTTTCAAACTTGATGTGAAGCATTATGATATTCAGTGCTTAGCGATCTTCAGCTCTGATCCGGAGTGACTTCCCATTCTCCTAAAACTAGTTAACACATGTTTTCAGAGGGGTTTCGATATTCATCAATGTACATTAAAATAAAATGTTACAAAGATAATTTATTTGTCAGAAAAAGCGAGTGAACTCGATAGACAAAAGATTTCCTGGAGGATGCTAGATCCTTATCACATTTATTCAAGTTTTATTTTCAGATAATCTGCTGTGTGAGCACATTTCCACACTTTGCTTGGATATCTTTTAAATTTAAGCGGAGAAACACTACATATTTTCATCGTTCCGTTGGATTTATCTTTGTGAATGCGCTAGAAGCCATATGTTTTCAGGGGATTATTGTCATTAGAGACTGAACCTTATACCAGACTTTTCAAGATTGGGTTGGGGTGGTGGTTTTTTTTGGGGGGGGGGGTGTAAATCTATCGCGGAGTATTTCGTCGTCCAGACAATCTCTGACGGTATTTGTAGTTTGAGTGTCCATCAAATTTACAATTTCTTGCAAACTATGGCGAATACCTTTCTTTTTAGTTTTGGTGTGAAGCAAGTGAATTGTCTCTATCGAGTTTTATTATTATCCGTCTGTCAATAATTTCATAAAGTTTTGGAAATATGTGTTTCTATTTTAGTGAAAAGCACTGGAACCATAACAGAATGTAGGCTATCGATTATCCGTCCGTTTATTCCTTCTTTAATTGACATATTTCTCTTTAAAAAAAACTATTTTGTGGGAACTTCTTTTCAAATTTGGTGCGAAGAATTAGGCCCGTCTTTGCTTGACAACGTTGGGACACTATGGTGGGGTTTCGGGAAAACTGTAGAACTAACGTGATCATATGTTATCAAGTTTCGATAATATTAATTCCAGATCTCGAGAAAATTTACACAATATCTTAAGAACAGAACATTCACTCGAATTCTTGAGATAATTAACACAGGGTGAAACAATCCCTGGAAAATTATCAGGGGATCTCGAAAACATTCAGTTGGAAATCTCGAGAAAATTACAAAGTAATCACTGGATCTCGAGATCTTTATACAAACTACGCTTCCGTAACTTTGGGTTGTAGGTGGGGAAGATTTTATTTAGAACTATTCTGCCAAAGCATGATTTCTTAAATACACAATTGTATTGAAGTGCAGTGTAAAAGAGGTAATGACGTGATGAGAAATATTACATTGTGATTGATGAGTCTGATAATAAACACGAAATCAATTATATATATGTAGCCTAGTTCGTTATATTTGATTTATAGAAATGAAAAAAGACACGTGCACCACTTTTTCATACGTAAGCGGGTTTCAGAGTTATAATAAATTACTTATAGCTGGGTATTACCTTTTTTTAGAATAATTAGCCATTTTTTTTATCTATCCTGATAATACAGTCTTACTTCGGAAAATCTGCTTGAATTTGCTTCTTAAATTTGACCATATGCATGCAATTCGACGATTGTTTTCCATATCCATGTACATTGTGTTGTGGTGTTATTATTTATAGAACGCAGCTTTCTCAGCTAATCATATTAATAATATGTTAAAGTTCAAACTAGAACGCGACTTTCAACATCAAATTAACAGATTTATTTATTTATTCCCAATCCTTTCAATTTTTACATAACTCGCTTTTATTTAGAATCGAAATTGCAGAGTCGATGCAGGGTATGCTTACCCCTTTCAATAATGATTTTTTATATGTTAGCAGGCCAATTACTATTTTAATTATTAGTCCTTGTTGTTTTTCTATACTATACCAAATGACTATACTTAAATGCCCACGCCAACATTATTGGGTCTTTTTCAATATCCTATAAATATAATAATTGTTTCCGTTTGCTGCTTTGACAAGATAGCCCATGTGTTGTTTTTTTTTTATCTAAATCGAACCTGCTAGTAACAACATTGCATAGTAGATTGGATATTATAAAAATGTCCATTATGTTGATTAATTAACGAAGATTACGTGCTAAACAAACCTAAACGATTTCCAACTTTCCTTCAAACTTTCAACTTGAGACAGAATAAAAGGGGAAACACTGGGTGTCATTTAGTCAAGATGTAATGGAAGTCCAATCAGCTATCGACGATCAGTGTGTTTACTCTGCTCTTCAACGTTGACGTTCGTTCTAACTATGTGTCTGTTCCATTCTAACATATTGTCTTACCGAGATAAATAATATAATTATGTTTAATAATACCCATTGATTGGAGTTTTCTAAACCCACTGCTTCTCTATCTTTATCACATATGCAAACATTTTTTTTCTTGAAATAATTATAAACACTACGTAACATACTTATTTTTAGTAAAAAAAACGAACTTGTATCAATTAATTTGAAGCAGTTTAGATATCAGGTTTTATTATGTAATAGTAATAGATTGAACAGATTCTACCGTTATCGTGGTTAAATAAATAAATTAAAAGTAATAAAATTCTGTTCCAGCATGTTTAGACTATAGTAAGTAACTATCATCGTATATAAACACTTCCTTATTTTCTACTAGATTTATATTAAATATCATCAAAATATGAAGCTCATTACCTTAGTTGTGAAAAATGTATTTTGTTGCAGTATCGGCAAGTACACTTATTGCCCCCACCGTATTATATTTCTGCCCGTATCACATCTGTAATATCTTGCACTGTCTTGACATTAAAGACAATCAGAAATTACAGATCATTAGGAAGTCTTACTTATTTGTGCACAAAAGGGGATAATTAAGACGGGCATACGACATGCAGTATGTGAGTACTATGGTGGTGTTGGTACTGACTTCTTGTTGGGGTTAACAGTAGGACGTTAAACCCCATTTCATTCATTCATTCTTGTTGCGGTGTTTTTGATCGTCTCAAATAGTACTACAGTGGTTTCCTTTTTATAAGCTTTATTCAGTATTTCGATATTTCTAATAGGTTCTTGTATGTGTGTGAAATAGCTTTATTTTACGTCCGCTTCCACCGTCCGCTTCTCTCTCTATAGCTGCGAGTATGCCCAAACAGACTTTTGCCCTTCTATGTGTACTGGTCCCATTTCCAACCCAAAATACGTCACAAATTACTGAATTCACAGGAAAACAAATGATGAATATTACCTAATATGGAATAACCACCATAGGTTAGCAAAACAGCCATCATTTGATGGTTAATTTGGCAATTTAATAATTTTAACTAAAACACCACTGTTTTTTTATGTACCCATATATAGTCAAGCCATTCGGTACATGTGAATTTAACATGAGCATTTATTTGCCTAGTCTAAAACGAAAGACAATACTATAACATCTTGTATTGTCTTAGGGGCCAAAGTGCTAGATATGTAATAAGTGACAGTGGCAATTTCCAAGTCAAACATCGAGATCGAACAAATTAACCACCATGGCATCATATTAACCACCATGACCTCGTGAATGTTTTAGGCCATGATTCGGTTCGAATTAGATCCCGGGCGAAGTCGGGTATCTCGCCTGGTACAAAATAAAGCACATAGTGAAAAAACTAAGCCAGGGTGACACTTGCACGACTTTTGGCCACGATTTTATCATGCCCATCAGTGTCCACGTTGACACGAACTGGCACGACGAGTGTACGCATAGCTTGCGCATAGTTTGCGAATTGTTTAGGCACTTCCCGCATTGGCACGACGGGTATGCGCAAATCGGACGGTGGCGTGCCGACTCGAGTCGTGCCAATGCGTGCCACGGAATCGTGTAAGTGTCAGCCTGGCTTTACTGTTAACTTACTAGATCATGGATAACTGTTATGAAGGTGGGATTCAATGAAATGATAATAAACACATTATTTTATATACCGGTGCTACTGACGATTGTGGTCTAACGGTTTACTGTTCTATATCAACCGCCAACCGGGCTAATGAAGACGAACATATAATATACAGTGTGCTATGTTGGAAATTTGCCCTGTCAGCGTACAGTGGATAAATTTTAATGTGCTACCAAGAGAATACATGCTTTTTTCTGGCCAAGATCCTTTCTGCGACACTAACAAGGGTAAAACACACCGATTATAGCGTGAAAGTCATATTCACAATGACTATTACGATATCACTCCCCTTATCTTTCCAGTAAATGATGGACCTCTCTTCTTAAATATTGCCCTAACTTCTGATGTAGGCCTATTATCCCCATTTTGAAAAAGTATCCTCGAAATTTGAGTTACCTCAATTACTCATGGAAATGCCCACGTCAATGTTATCATATTCTAATTGTCCTAATAACGATATTGGACCCTATTTTCCTGTTCCAACAACTCCTAGCTGTTGGTTTGCTGGTCGTCATTATCCTTGTAATGATGACTTTGTGTCAGCTGCGAATGTCTTTTATAGGGTGGAATCACGGTGGCTAAGTGGATAAGGCGCTGATTCGCTAGCCTGGAGGTCGGGTGTTCGATCCCTGCATTGGCCGAGAAAGTTCATCTCGATTTACCGACGTGATTTCCCCTTGTCAGTGATGCAGAAGGAGGGCCTGACAAGGACAGCTGCCTAGTCGTTCGGATGAGACAGAAAACCGAGGTCCCGTGTACATATTGGAGTGCACGTAAAATATCCCCTGGCAGTTGGAATTCGATATAAGAGTAGGCCGTAGCGCCGCTGCCCGGGCAAAATTTCCCTCATAGCACACTGTATGGTGTATGCCCGTCTTCAATTAGCTCAGGTTAAGTGCATAACAGTAGGACGTTAAACCCCATTTCATTCATTCTTTTATAGGGTGACGGAAGAATATTTATTCCTGACCGGCATCCAGACCTTGCAACATCGTTGGTTTAAACAATATTTTATTTCTATTATATCATAATTATTCACAATACTGATATTGTGGATCTGACAACAAGCCATAGCTTATATAAATTCATCTCCATCGTTGGCAAAAGTGTGTGTTTACCTCGAAGGACAAGATATAGAAACATAAATGGAACTCATTGACTTTGTACATGTCTTTCACAGATAGGCTTAGAACTTTCCAGTCAGCCCTCGTAAACCCAATTGATGAAGGACTTGAAGCTTATTTTATAATGGGGGCGCAGTTTTCCCAAACTAACAAGTTTTCTGACTTTAAATGGTTAAAACACATCCAGAAACGTTTATTAATACATTACAGGGTCGATAACTCCCACAAATTTACATGGAATAGATGATTTTAGAGCTGTATCGTCAGCTGTTATCCCTTCATCTATAATTTAAAAGACCATTATAAGATCATAATCAATTTGTTAAAATATAAGATCATAATCAATTTGTTAAAATAAATAAATTATCGAATGCAAATATAGAGAAAATAGATCCCAACGTGTTTATCTCACAAATCAATCATCCATTTCTGATTATGGATATCTAAACTTGAGTTTCAAGTTATTTATTTTGTTCTTCTAGGAAAAACAATATAAGTATAGTTTATATTTAGATGTAAAACTAAGACAATAAATAGTTTCTTATCATCATCAATAATTTCTTCAATACATCCATAGAAGATCAATCTTTAGTTCTTTTAATCCAGTATTTGTTTTTATCCTATTTTCTTTTTTTTTTGGGGGGGGGGGGGGGTCAGGCATAGAATATATTAAACCCCTGCCATCTGAATATATTTTACTATCTGTATCTACAACAACACGTTTATACCATAGTCAAGCAGTAATAAGAAGTTTTATTTTAATCCCTTCGAGTGCCTGTCTTTGACTTCTATTAATTCAACACAAACCGTCCAATGTCCAGGTATATATTTTACAGCAGTAATGGCACCACCTGCTTTACCGGGGCATAAAGAACCAACTGTACAGATTCTTTCATTGTAGTTTAATAATATATAATGGGTAATGATCTCAACAATACAACCATTATGGGAAACAGGTGATGACAACATATTATGTTCAAGGCGCTTGACTCGTCGCAAAATACAAGACTAAGTGAATTGAATCTAAATGGAAATGATGGGAGTCCGTCTGAAAGACAATTCCGTTTCTTTTTTGCATGATTTCCATTTTGTATGATTTCCGTTTCCAATTTCGTCTATTGAATTTATTGTCGGATAGATATTTAGGGGTTAAATCATGACAAGAATAGTAGCCTATATTAAAGAAATAAGTTTGACATCATTCTTGTAGGGACTGGAAGTGATTTCAACACCGGTATAATATCACGGCGCAATTTTTTTCTTAGTAAATATTCTGGCATGGCAGTTTTGATTTCTGTTGGTGTTGGTTATATGTTGATATTTGAGGCGAATAGATAATAAATTTAAGCTGTTAGAATAATCATTAGTTATGAGGCGTCTACTTCAAATGTGGTTTATGTGGTAGAACCATTTTACAGAAAGTGGAAAGTTGATTATTTCTAAACCAGTTTCAAATTCATCTTATGTATACTCGTATTTTGATAGTTGAGATCTTCAACCAAAAACCACTGCCTCAGTTGTATCTTGATTTAATTTCATTCAACATTTTATAAAGTTGGGTATCTCTGCACAGAAATGATGATTAAGTGATAAAATAGTCGAGAATATTGACCAGCTGCTTGGTATACACACAACCTCCAGCAACTACCCCTTGTTTCTTTTTAATGTTTCTCCAGTGACTACTCGTCATCATCTTATTGTTTCCTCAAACTCATTCCATCTCCCATAGTTTAATTTCCCAGCACTCTACCCAAATTCTCAAATATCCTTGCGGACATGTGACAAATATAAGGGAGAAAATAAACAAATTAAAAAAAGTTAAAAAAGGTATATACTTTTTTTATTATACATATATTTACAAAACAGAGCTCTATGCATATAACAAATTTCATAACAAACAACCTTTAATCATGAAACGTTGCACATTTTCCCTCACACCAAAATATGACTTTGTTTTTTATTGCAATTTTAAAAAAACAGTTCTTCCACTAGAAATAATTCTTTAATTTTTTAAATCTAATCTTCATTATTGTTCCAACTCCTAGATATTTCACATAGTGGATGGATAAATAATTATTAAACAGTTCTAGATGATGTATAATAGTTGATGATGTATATTATTAGAAATACCAGAGAGAGAGAGAGGAGAGAGGAGAGAGAGAGAAAGGGGTTTAACATCAACTCAACACTAGGGGAAACCGGAGGACCCGGAGAAAACCCATGAAGTCGGACAGACGATCTTACTCCTTGTCACAGTACAACAGGCTTCGTGATACAGCATGCACGTGCTAACCATTCGGCCATCTACCCCCTCTACTGGTATAGAGACAGTATGTCTTTAAGTTTGAAATGTAAGATTATCCGTGGATAAGGATGATAAAATGGCATCTGTATTTCTCAGTAATCTTGTACTACCAATAACAACCTGAAATAAAATATCAATCACAATTATTTTAAAACAGAGATTCAAAATCGACTTGAACAATACTACCTACCTTCAATATATCAGCTCTATATTCAACAGACTAAACACAAATATAATTCAAATTTAACTTATCAATATATCAATGTAATTTAAACAATGAACATTAGAATTAAAAGTAAAAACGTATCAGATCTAACATTATATTTCAATTATCAGGCAAATGAAATCATTGGTTTCAAATATTGCATGTTATCTATTAGTATTACAGGGACAATGATAGATTCAAGCTCAATGTGTAAATAAAAGTTAACTGAATCTTCAATAGAAGGCTAGATCTCGCCTTAACTACATACTTCTCATCTAGCCCTTCACGTAACAATCAGATTCCTTGGTCGTCGTGAATACCAAGTCTCGCACTTTCAAGCTAAAATGTATACTTGTGATAATCGAGTTCCAAAGTTCAAAGTTCGTCCAATGTCAAGGATTCTATGGAGATCCAACCTGATTGGATCCTACTGTTGACGTGTCTGCAGATAATGTAATGTAACTATAATGTCAGGAATGGCACAGTATTGAAGCAACGGTTAGATGTTGTAAAGCTCGCGGCCGTTGCTTCAGGAACATGAATTAACTGGGAATATAGAATATAAATAATTGTCTCACCTGTATTTGTGTTTTAGATTTATGAACTATATCTTGTATCTGTTTAACTTCTGTAGGTGTTATACCCCCTACTATATATAGTAATAATAATGAATGATCACTGGGTCGTGGTTTACTTACATTCATAAATAACCTAATAACAAACAGAAAATAAATACATTATACTAATCTACTCCTTTTAAATTCATTATATTTTTAAAAGATATTTTTAGAGGTTCATTGTCCACAATATTGATACTTAGCAGGTTCAGTTATTATATCATAATTACAATTTGTTCAAACATCTTTAAAACATAGGCTACATTATGAAACGGCTAAATCTGCCTATTGTAATTCTTTATTTAGGCCTGAAATGTTATATAAACTAATAATTAGACTTTAATTAAAGTATCCAGACCATAATCGACTCTCGATGTCAACGTTAGTCTGCGATGTTTGTTGGATTATGATCCGATTTGCTGCATAACTTTCCTTCTCTATTTAACGATTAAATGCATAGTCGAGACTATGATTTTTGTCATACCGACTTTAGTAATGATGATCGAGGCTGTGCAGAACTTTAAATCGCTTATTTCTCAGTTCATAGTTTATCAATTTGACTAAAATTTTCTGCAAATTGCCTTTACATTATCTAGTTTTTAACTATAATAGTGAGAACTGCCAACTCGTTATCTAAGCTCACATAATGTATCTTTAAGTCTTAGCAAAGTTGAATTTTTGTTGCATTGAGAATTAGGTGAATGGAAGTGAGAATTTGGAGATACGATGAAAAATTATAACAGGCGACAGCAACTAACCCTTGTAGTTTTCATTGATTTTGTCTGTAATCTTGATTTTAGTATTAAGTTGATATTACCACCAGGTCAAAGCTGATGTTTCTTTTTGAAACTACCCTTGTAATAGTTTCAAAAAGAAACATCAGCTTTGACCTGGTGGTAATATCAACTTAATACTAAAATCAAGATTACAGACAAATCAATTAAATCATTTTTCAATTCTATTGATTCTGTATTAAACTTACCCAAATCCTGATTTAAGAAGATCTTTCATACCACTTTGTTTGTATTTAATATCTAATATTTCTGCTTTAGCTGGATTTAATATTTCTTCTATAATTTGATTTAACAATGGTTTACATTCTGTAGGTGCCATTATACCTCCTCTTTCATAAACAGAACTAACAAATAGAAAAAGAACAAGTTATATTGTTGCAAAGAATCCTAAAACTAGAACATTATTCCCTCATTTTATTAAAAGCACAGATAATGTATCTTTTATTACCTGAATTGTTGTAAATCTTGTCTGGCGGTACCTATAGCAACTAGTTTACACCAGATATCTTCTACTATAGCCATAACTATACTTCTATTTATAGTATCACCAACTGCAAAATATACACACATTTCATAATATACACACATTTCATCAAAATATACACACATTTCATCAAAATATACACACATTTCATCAAAATATAAACAAATTTCATCATAGTATACACACATTTTATCATCAAAATATACACACATTTTATCATCAAAATAAACACATTTCATCAAAATATACACACTTTCATCAAAATATCACAAATAATATGTTAGGTTTCTTTGTTACATAACATACCGTCTACAAAATCAACTTGTCCATTAAATTTAAGTATAATCTGATTAAAATACAGATCTATATTTTGTTTCATTACTTTCGATGGCCTACACTACATGAAGATCTGACCGGTTGTAGTGATAGGTCACGTCAGAGGTCCTACGAGCGGCTCTTGACCCTATGATGTCAGACATTTGATTAACCAATCAGCATTGATGTTGCTAGCAAATTACCCACAGTTCCGTGCAAAACCAGTCTAAAGCTTGCCATGACAGTCTGTTTCATTGGCTTATTTCTCACATCAATAAGAACGCCTATTATATAACTCTTCCAGTGGTCTTTAGCAGTGGGAGAAAACCAGAGGACCCGGAGAAAACACACGAAGTTTGACAGGCGACCCTACTCCTTGCCACGTGCAACGAACACATTTATATTAACACGACTTTGGAAATACATTTTAATTTAACTGACATTCTCTATTTTGCAAATTTGTCCCTCTGTGGTTTCTCCCCATGTAAAAATTAAATAATTGTTCAAAACAGACCAAGACCTAAATGAAAGATATCTTACTTATAGCTTTCAGTACTGGGGGTAAATCTTCTTTTTCTTCCATAATCACTTCTATTAAATCAGCCTGCAACATAAAAAATAGTTTACTAAACAATTTCATTCTACGATGTAGGATGTCTACCATTTGATATACCAGCTACATAACTACAGCTCCACATTTGTAAATTTATGTAGTGAAATGGTCATAGGCATGTACCTGAATAAAAATACGGTTTTACACCCTTTAAATAGGGAAAATCTTCAAATCAAACAGACTAATGGAGAGAACATAAGGGTAGATATCCAATTTATTATCCTTCACAAAATGTTTTCCCTTTGTTCATTTTATTAGTAGATTAAATTAAAACAGTTTGTAACTGATATATTTCTCATCCAGTGTTTGACTTAGGATCCTAAAATTATTTATCCATCCATGTTTTGGGACTATGTAATGACATTAAGATGGAGTGATATCTGACCATGACCAATCTTTCACAATAATTTACATACCTGAAACTGATTTTCTTCATCTTCACTAAAATCAGCACCAGATAAAGAATAACTAAACACCAGGAGTGATAAAATATCATCTAAATTTAATATTCTGAAAAATATATTATTATATCATATATAAATTACAGAACATATTTGGCCAATCTAGACATATACATGATTTATGCACTTAAAGTAACACAAACCGAGGTGGTCAAGTGGTAGCAGGCACTTGTCAGTTTTTGGATCTCCTGTGGGCCGAGAAGAACCTATAGCATTATTCAAACCCAATTCTCACTTTTCAGGGGTGGGTGAAAAGGAAAGTGTTCCTAGGCATTCAGATCCCTTTGCAGTTGAAGTTTGTATCTTTAGTTCATGTATTTGCTTGCATGGTTTTCCCTTGTCAGTGATGCAGGACAGAGGACATGGCAAGTGACAATTGATATGGGATGAAAAACTGAGGTCCTATGTACACGTTCGCATGCACATAACAGATCCCTTATTACATTTAGTTTATGTAGTTATCTACATGTACAAAAACCCTTACTGACTGGATGTTTTGGTGGGCAAAAAAAACTCAAAGTTCTCTTTGGTCAATGTTAAGATTCAATTCTAAACATTCAGGATGAGTCCTGTGTCTTTGCCACAACAGCTCATGGTCTTATACAAATACGTAGGTAATAACCTTATCTATGTAAATGTACAGTCAGATTAAGCTACACCTGACAACTGTTTCTCAGATGTTTAAGTTTAGCATGGCAATATATTTACCTCTCTGATTTAGGTTTTTGAGATTCTGTCTTCAATATTTTGGTTAATTCGGAAAGAATACTAGGACTTTCTTTATCACCCACCATTTGTAAAATTTTCTTTTCAACACTAACAATATTATCTAAGTTGCCATGCTTTTTGTGTGATAAGGTTTGTGCTGTTGCCATGGCTACTTGTAGAATATCTAAATTAGGCTGAATGGCAGAATAGTTTGCTCTGAAATAGTAAATAGAAAAACATACATGTACAGGTAGGTGACAGTTTACATTTGAGGGTAATATTTGTTTTAAATTTGGTTGATCTGTAGGGCCAGTTGCTCAAACCTCTGTTATCTTTTAACGGTGCGTTAACATGGAGATAACTGATCGTTAACTTTAACAGAGAGAAAGATTGTTGCTGGAAGCCACGTTAATTTTAACCTGTCATTAATTTGGTGTTATATTTAAGGGAGGTATTGGGCTCCATTATCTGTTTAATGATTGCATTAGTGGGCTGTCGCAAAAAGTCACAGATTACCAATGTAATTTTCTATAAAACATTCTAAAGGGTTAGGCTATGCAGGGCTATTCCAATTTCTATAAGATGAAATTATATAGTATTCTACAGAATTTTGGTGGCCTGTAGGAAATTAAGCCCCAAACATTCTATTGTGCAAATCTTTCCTACAGATTCTGTAGTAAATTCTACAGTTATCTTTTTGTCTTTAATCAAGTTTTGTGAACAGACTGCACAGTTGTCTCACTGTCTTCAGAGCTTTGTTAATACTAACTTCTATGAAGTTGTAATACATATACCTTGAATTTAAAATTTGAAATTCAGCCAATCAGCAAACAGTCTTCTCTTGGATTAACTTAAATGAATTCGTTAGCTAATGGATAATGAAATTGCCTTTCATGAAATTTAACGGACCGTTAACAAACGAGACACTACCAAGATAACAATGTGTTAGAGTTTAATGGATCATTAAAATAACTTAGTTTTGAGCAACCGGCTGATGTGTATTGGCACTTGGAGACATGACGCCTTGGTAAGTATGGCATTGTCTTACCAACGAGGCTGTCTTGGCAATGATGCAGGACAATTGGGCATGGCACGATACAACATCTAGTTATTCGGATGGGATGAAAAACTATACACAATCATGGCAGCACATTAAAGATTCCCCAACAGTTAAAAATTAAAATTTCACAAGACACTAGTTGATACAGAAAAGTCAGATGCGAATTCCCATTTGATATCATTTTACATTTTTGTGCAATCATCCTGCATTGTCAATATTTTATTTCATAAATATTATGTTCTCTGGGCTCTGTAGTAGTGTGAAGAAACCAAAGATAAACATATTAGGTTATACCAGCTCATTGTCATGTACAATCGCAGTATAAAACTTGCAGCTTCCATAGAGGACCTGTAATATATAGTGCAATGTCTGACCCAATAGGCACCCAACAGTCATGTCATTTAGTATTAGTAAATATAATATAAGTGAATACCTGAATAAATTTAATGTATCATATAATACATTAGGTGTAACACGGCCTGGTTTACCACTAAGTTTTACTGGTAGTTTAACATTGGATGCTGATTCTACTAACTGTCGATTAACATCCATTAATCCTTCCTTTAATAAATAGAGAACAAAATAACATCATAATAAATTTCCCAGGTAAGTGACAGTTTACATTTGAGAGTAATATTTGTTTTAAATTATATAAATTAAAGAGAGGGAGGGAGAAATGGGGTTTAATGTCCACTCGACACAAACTTGGTCATTTCGGTACATACATATGGTTGAACTTTATTTCAATAATTTGCTTGCGCGTAGGGGTCTTTTTAGCAGTGGGAAGAAACCGGAGGACCCCAGAGAAAACCCACGAGGTTGGAAACTTACCGGAGAAATCCCAGTCAGGGAATAAAACTTATTAATTCTATATATGCAAAGCCCTTAGAATCCTTTATTGTAGTAACAAATGAAATAAAATGGTGTTTAATGTCATAATTTTTTGTACCAACCGGGCTAATGAAGATGGGCATACCAAATACAGTGTGCAACCACTAAAAAGGGGGAACCATGCTGGAAAATCCTGACAAACTTTCTGCGTCACACCAGGATTGAATACAGAACCCTTATCGAGTGAGCATCTTACTCACTGAGTCGCAGTGGCTCATTCAACAACATGAAGCTCATTTATCACTCCAGCATTTACATATTGTTGAAGCTCAGTTGCTTTAAATGCTGGAGTGGAGATAAATATATTTCATGACACCATCTCATACAATATTCTTTAAGTTTCTGCCTTTATTAATCTTGGTGGCACAGAATGATAAGACCTCATTTCATTCATTCTTTTGATTAAATTTTGTATACAGATTTACCTTGACTATTGTTGATACAAGTGAAGTAAATTACCTTGACTTTTGGTGTGACTAGTGAATTTATTGGTGAAGACTGGGATAGAGATTGACTACTTCTAGCTAAACAACCAGCTTCTATAACAGTTTCATCTACTTCACTAAAACATACCCCAAAAAAATACTCAGAGAAATACACTTACCGGTACAATAGTATGAAATAAAGCATATTTCTCATGTTGTTTATGGAGCAGAATGCACAGCATAATTCTAACTTTTAACCTAGTAATGCTTGTGCTAATTATAATATGCTTACTTCTAAGGAATACTACCATTTTGATAAATATCAGACTACATACAAATTTATACACTCGTTTAAACTATCAGTGCATTAGCTACGAGAGCTGCAAATGTTTATAGGATTGCAGTATTGTGTGATCAATTCATTTTTGTTTATAAACAGAAATGAAAGTTACCATCATAACACTATAGTTATCATCTTAAAATTTAATGGGAAAGAACTTATATAGGCTTTGCCTGTTGATCAATCCTTTTCAAACGAATAAAATGTTGTTTAAACTAAACTATCTTAAAATTTGCTAATTAAATCGAAAATTATTTGTATTTCAGGTTCTGCTGTATGGGAAAGTATTTTAATACAAGAAATTAGAGAATAAATAAAATACTGGTTAGACATGTCAATTAAATATTCTTTCTCGAGAATTTAATATCAACTTACTTTTTAACAGAACAAAGACTGCTCATATTTATCAAGGTATCATTGTTATGTCCAGGTAACTTTGGTAAAATGTTGATAATTTTATCTAATAAACAATCATACTGATGAGTGACAGGTGTACATAGATCTAATGTTCTATCTATTAATACAATAGATGCCTTGCCTTTAGCTACCTGTAATATCAAATGTTTAAAAAAAAGATTAAAAATAATGTACAGCAATATTTGATATTCATTTTTATCCAAAAAAAGAGAATTAAATGAACTCTAAGTAGATAAATGTCCTAACTTTGTAAATTTTAAAGTGCTTAGCATATCCTCTCTTTATAATAATATGTTTCTTTAAATCACTCAAGCCATATCTTAAATAAAGACTCTCAGTTCTATTTTTCATATCCCAAATTGAATGAAATGGGGTTTAACGTCCTACTCTTCTGCACCTAACCGGGGCTAATTGAAGGCAGGCATACAGTAAGCTATGAGGGAAATTTTTGCCTGGGAGCGACGCAACGACCAACTCTTTTATCGAAATCCAACTGTCAAGGGATCGTTTACGTGCACGCCAATGTATACCTGGGACCTCGGTTTTTTGTCCCATCCAAACGACTAGGCAGCTGTCCTTGTTAGGCCCTCTGTTCTGCATCACTGACAAGGAGAAACCCCCCCGGAAAGTTAAGATAAACTTTCTCGGCCAATGCAGGGATTGAACACCCAACCTCCAGGCTAGTGAGCCAGTGCATTACCCACTTAGCCACCTGATCCCCTTTATCACAAATAAGTATTGGACTATTTTCACTAATGTTGAACAAATTTTTGAAATGTTTATGAACAAGAATTAAAATGTCATATTGATAAAAAGGTATTTATACTTAAAAATGTTGAAGAAATAATTTACCTTTCTTCTATTACGAGCAGGAGTATATAGATCTAATTCATTAGCCAACCAACGACTGGTATGACCTATGTAATAAATATCTTCTTTTACATCCAGACTTTCTAATAAACCATTTAATCCAGAAGCAAACATCTACAAAAGTAAATTCACTAAAATGTATTTTAATATAAAAACAAAAATACTTGGCCTCTAAAATTTTCTAGAAGGTACCAACCATGCAAACTGAATAATTAAAACATTCATAATCTAAAGGGCAACACAAAATATTGTTTGAAAAAAAATATATTAGAAATTAACCCTTTGAACCCTGACTATATATGGGGTGTTGCACGTCCCTCCCTGGATTTACAGGACGTCATATTAATTATGACGGCGTCAACGTAATAGGAAGTAGACACGTCTCTCAAGCCGGTTTTCCGGCATTTCTGATCTATCCGTCACCGCATCGAGCCGGTTCTCCGGCATTTCGGGTTCATTGGGTTAACTTCTGTTTCAATTTTCATGAATCATGATATTTGTTATGCCTTTTATATTAAAAAAATCAACCTTTTAGATTTGACTTATATAAAATCGGGTTTTTGTTTTTTTATATGTTGATTTTTGACTTTGTACGCCCGCTAAACCCCTACATCGATGACATTCAGTTACATCTTTAAATATAAAATTACTTTACCTTTAACAGTGTTAAATAACTTTTAGGCAAATGGTTATTTTCAATATCACTTGGTTCATCAAATGTCTTCTTTTCTGCCTAATGTAAAAGAAAATTCAATCATAAAGTCATATAAACATGAAACATGATTCAAAAGAGTTTTTTTTTTCAAATTTCCAATAGACTGAATTAAGATATTTTCATTTCCAGATTAGTTAAAGAAACGTTTTACCTTATTTAAACAATGAGAATTGTGAAGTAATTCAACCCGTTTAACATCTGTGGAAAGTAGTGGAAATAAACTTGAGAAGGATGGTGTTACAAAACATCCACTACTTATTTCAGCAGTAAATAATGGCACAATCATTATTTCAGCTGTATAATTCTGTAAATATAAGAGTTGCATATAATAATCAAATTATTATTGTTTGTATGCCTGTTATGCCAATATCTATAGTAGAACTGCTCATACTTTTGGAATTTCGATTTTATATTGTTGTACTGCAGCTTAAAAACTAAGATGAAGCCAGTGATTGTCATTGATAATTACACAGATTAATCTACAGTTAAAAGTATTTGAACTGATTAGTGATTACCGTTTAACATTTAATTCAGATTTAAGAAAATAAAAATAAAATATCAATGTTAGGAAGTTTCAAATCAGTGGGTTAAAAAGAGGCCCATCAAAATATTGAGAGTGGCCATGTTTTTTTTTATATCATCTGCACAAATTGAATGTTGTAAAATTATCAATTTATCATACATGTATGTCACTACTAAACAGAATTGAAAAATTCTTGGGCTTGAATGGGCGAAAAACTGAGGTTCCCTTGGCAGTTGGAATTTGATATAAGTGTAGGCCATAGTGCCAGTGTCCAGGCAGAATTTCCCTAATCGCACAATGTATTTTGTATGCCCATCCTCATTAGCCCAGTCGGGGCAGAGCAGTAGGACGTTTAGCCTCATTTCATTTCATTTAATAATTGGATTTAACTTTCACAATATTATTGAATGAGTGCCTTCATGTTAAAACATTTTTAAGTTTTGATGATTGGCCTATGACAGATCTTATGTCATTGATGGTAATTGATGTAAATGATGATGGATCATTCTTATTTGATTTGCAGGGGGGGTGGATGGCTGATTGGTTAGCATGTGCGAGCTGTATGATAAAGCCTGTTTTTGAGTTAACTGGCGTGGTTTTCAATCCCCGGTTGTACCTGGCAAGGAGTAGGGTTGCCTGTCCAACCTCATGGAGTTTCTCAGGGTCTCCGGTTTCATCCCACTGCACAAGCAAATTATTGAAATAAATTAAACCATATGTTAGTCCTGAAATGACCTAGTTTGCCTCAAGTGGACGTTAAACCCCATTTCTCTCTCTCTCTATTTGATTTGCAATAGAATAATTACCATATTTCCCATCCATTGTAACAGTTTTTCTTCATACTTCTCCATAATGGCCTGCTCATCTCCCTCCGTAGAACCAGTTTTATTATATAGATGAACGTGAGATCCAACAGTACTAACAACTATTACATACTGAAAGTTACTAGATGTTATGATATCTTTTATTATATCACCACCCACATCATATAATGGTGTACTTAATATAAACACACCTTTCATCTGAGATTTATTGCCACTCTGAAAAAGCAAACATTGGTTGTCAGGCAAATGATACATCCATCCAGCAGTTATGTGTGATACAAGTCAAATAAATTTTAGGAAAATCAAATCATAATCAAAGACCCCCGTTTGGAAATTCCAAACTATGTGCCAGTTTTAATTACATATTATCTGACATATGCTATTGATGACATTAATTTCAAACTCTTGTCTTTTAATTCTCTATTTTTTTGTTAGATTTTGTACTTTAGATTACTGGTATAGGCTACAATATAATTAAGACATATTATTTTGATGACATCAATTCCAAACTCTTGACTTTAATTCTCAACTTCCTTTTATGCTTTGAAATTTTAATTTACACTCTACTTTAAATTAGTATACTATTTAATAGTAACTACTGCGACAAACGACATCGCAATCTGACATATCATACCTCAAATGAAGAAAATTCCCTGACATCCTGAGCACCTGCAGATAAAAAACGGTTCATTCCTCCATTCCAGTGAAGCAATTCTGCACAAGCATTGTCTATAAATACTACACCATGGTTTAACTTGGTTTCTATTTTCTCCCACAATTCTCTGCTACACTGACCAATAGACTTCATTATTGTTATTATATTAAATATTACAGATATCCGAGGAAACAACAATCATCAGGTACACCAAGGTTTTCAGCTTATGTTTGCATCTACAACATCCTAAAATAGAAAAAAAGGTTTTCTTACAAGATTTTTCGAAATTATCTTGTATGGGGGAGAGGGTGGGTATTTTAAATTTAGGCTACAATTTAATTAATTGTTACTTCTCTGGATGCTCAGCACACTTTGATAGGCTACACGATCATTAATCAATAAATGAGTGAAAACATTGTCTATAACTTCTCCATAAAGAGAAAGAGAGAGAGAGAAATGGGGTTTAACGTCCACTCGCACAAACTAGGTTATATCGGGACTAGTTTAATTTTATTACAATAATTTATAATTCGCTTGCTCTTAGGGGTCTTCAGCATCGGGAAGAAAACGGAGGACCAGAAGAAACAGACAAGGTTGAAACGGCGACCCTACTCCTTGTCACATAACATAGGCCTACAACTAGGGAATCGAAACCACGCCAGTTGACTCAATCTCAATGATAAGACTTTATGATACAATGGGCATACGCTTATTATTCAGCCATCCAACCCTTTACAGGGTCATATAATATAATAGCTTGTACTTTGTAGCTACGTTTTAGGCTAATCTCCTTTGGACTTAATTAATAATCAATGACAATAATTTAGAGTTAAAGATGCATCTATTTTCATTTGTCAATTATGAGATCAGTTATTCAGTAAGGCTATTGCAGTTCCACATTTTATAAGGCATTATTACAACTGAATCTGCCTATTGCAGGTCTTTATTTTGGCTGCAAATGTTATATAAATTATTATTTCGACATTTACTTATGAAAACAGATTTTGTTCATGAGAATGATCGAAGATAGAATTATTAGAACACTTCGACATTTTCCACGTAGCATAGAGTTATCTTCCCTTGAATGGAGTTCTCTAGCCAGTGAGTTGTCAATGGTCATTGCAATACTACGGTGCTTGTGTTCAGAAACGCTGTTCAAAATACATTTTAGTAAATAAGAGTTAAAACTTGTATGTAGGAACAGGTGAGCATCTCCGACCCTCTCAAATGCTAATGACAAAATGCTGTCAATAGTGCCAAACGACACAATAAACGTCCTCAAATATAAAATATAAGAGAGAGAGAGAGAAATGGGGTTTAAAGTCGACTCGACACAAACTAGGTCATTTCGGGACTAATATGTTTTCATTTCAGTAATTTGCTTGCGCGTAGGGGTCCTTAGAAGTGGGAGGAAACCGGAGAAAACCCATGAGGTTGGACAGCTAGGCGACCCTATTCCTTAGCGTGATAAGGAATAGGGTCGCCTAGCTATCCAACCTCATGGGTTTTCTCCGGTTTCCTCCCACTGCTAAGGACCCCTACACAGGGATTCGAAACCACACCAGTTGACTTGATGCAATGACAGGCTTTATGATAGGCCAGCCAACGTACAGCGCAAACACGCTAACCATTCAGCCTTCAACCCCCTCCTCAAATATAAACAAACATCTTTTACCATACCCATGCATGGCCATATTGCCATATATTATAAATAAAGTTCAACGACCAATGTGAATGTCCAGACCAATGAATGTCCAATGCACAACTTTCTTCTGTAATGATAACTTTCTTCAATGTAACATTGTTGGCATTTGGTATAGGCTTACAGATGATAAATAGAGAGGGGCGATTCTTAGCCCTTATATTTATAAACTACCGAAAATATATAGGCCTAATGAAATATACGGTACTGAAGAACACTAAATCTATATAAATAAAATCAATAATGTATGTGTGTATGTTAGCCCATCATGCTTTGTAGCTGCAATCCACGTGGTATCAAATTCACCAGCATGACCCTGTGCATGTTTTAGGCCATCGAATTTGGGCCCCGGGCAAAGACGGGTATCTTGCTAGTGGTACCAAATAAAACACCCACTCTACATATAAATACAAATTAAAACTATAAATAGATGGAATTATGAGAAAAGAAATATGGTTTGAATTCTTTAATTCTCTCTTTTATTTTTTTGACAGGTGAATATGGAAGCAAAAAAGATTTTATCCTGGACTGAAAGTAAGTGTCGCTATTAGCACTCAATACTGATACATTTTGTGTCTAATATGAAAGGCTATTTATATGATAATAGGTTATCTCACTAAGTCTACAATACACTTCGCAACTCTAAATGTTGTTTTGTGAAATTTGTCTTATTATTCTTTTCCTTGTTTCTAGAAAAGGCTTTGAAACGAAAAAGACTTGAAGAAAAGTTGGACAAAGACATTAAACAGAAGAAGAAGAGAGACCAACTTGTAAAAGTGAAAGAAGAAAGAGTTAACTCTGGAGATTTGAATCTATCAGGTACCATTATTGTTGATTAGCCCATATAAAAAGATATTCTTGTTCTCAGATACTGCTACATGTATGTCATATAAAATTTCCTATATAAGGTAGGAATAAGCAGATGATAAGATGAATGTTGAACAGAGCAATCTGATCTTTGTTAGAGTTCATTTAGCTACACTAGTCTTTGATAAAATAGAATCAAAAAGGGTAAGAACCCCCCTCCTGTACCACCCTTTATGGCATGATTCTCTGATGACCAAAATATGTTTTTTATGGCCTAATTTGGCCATATCTATGTTTTTTATGACTATAAACTTAAATTCCCTTCTTACTAAGACCAGTTATCCTAGCTACGAGAACGTAGCTAAAAACGTTGAGATTAACTGATGGGCTTGTTTAGAGGGTTGAGAGATGATTTGTTATCTACAGTTATCCAAGCTGCATAACTTTCTGTTAAGATTTATCTTTGAGTCATAGTAAACAGATATCTTTTGTAATGCCCTTGTAAACAACCGATTAATTTGGAATGATACAGGTCTAATGTGGATCTTGTAGTGAGATAACTTCTATATTTCAGGTAGTGGTCGACATTATACCATCTCACTAGCATTACCTGGTTCTATTTTAGAAAATGCACAGTCTCGTGAACTACGGACGTATTTAGCTGGACAGGTAATTTTGTACTTTACTAGAGAAATAAGACGATAACTATTTTCTTTAAAGGGAAATAACCATCATGTTCGAAGTCCAAAGTGAGGCTTGACAGGATCTTCATTTCTATCAAATGGGAATGGCCCTTTAAGAAATTAAAAGGGTTAACATCAGATTCACTATGTTAAGTATAAGGTCATGTCAATTGGCTATAAGTATAAAAAACTTGTAAGTTTAGAATTTCTTATGCATAGCTAAATGTTTGTATTTGTAGATAGCCAGAGCAGCAGTTGTATTTAATGTAGATGAAATAGTTATTTTTGATGAGTCTGGTGCAGATTTAAGGTAAACTCATCTCATATACATTGCATCTTTCTCTTTTTTTTCTATATTCCTGCATTAAACAAGACATTCGTCATATGTACATGTAGGTACCTGGTTTGGTGTTACCCCTATCAGAGTTAAACTCTAAAAGAGCTTTTGACAATAGCACCATCAAGTTTACAGATGTTCTTTCGTATATAGTATAACTGAGAAAGTTTGTATTGTCTGACAAGGACACAGCTGTCTAATTGTTTGGAAGGGACGAAAACCAAGGTCCCGTGTATACATTGGCAGTTGGAATTTGAGTAGGCCATAGTTCTCCTGCCCAGACAGTTTCCCTCATAGCACACTGTAAGGAGTATGCCCGTCTTTATTAGCCCAGTTGGAGCATAACAATAGTACGTTAACCAGTTAAGTGCGTAGGTCTTTATATAACGTCCTGGACAACTGCCACTCACTGTTTGGGGCCTAATATAACACCTTGGAGGTATTTTCCCCAACCTTTTCTTAGAACATAGTTGTCCTTGGGAATTCCCCCACGATCGCAGCTTGTATATAATGGCTCTCCTGAGTGCATAAGACATTATGTTACGTTTGGTTGAGAAAATCTTTGCCTATACATTTGCAAGAACATGTATAGGCGCAATAACAACAGTGCTATCCAATCAAGAATAAAAAGGTCCAAAAATGATGTTTTTCGTCAATTTAATTACACAATAGAGGGGGGGTGGGTAACGTTTTAAAAACATCACATGTTAAACCTCATTTCATTTATATAGTATAGTATAATTGTATAATACATATATTTACATTATTTTTAACTCTTTTCATATATATTTGTAGTGAAAAGGATGGTTATAACAACCCTAGACTTAAAAAAGGCAAAGGAAATGTTCTATTGGCAAGAATTCTTCAATTTTTAGAATGTCCTCAGTACTTGCGTAAAAACTTTTTTCCTATGCACGAAGACTTGAAATATGCAGGTATAGTATGATATTTCAAATAGAATAACCAGCCATGTCTCTTTTAGTATGTACATTTAGGATGCATTAGTACACTTTTGTTACCAGTCGTATCATAAGATGTGAAAACGAAATTCTCTTTAAGAGTGTAAAGGCATTCAGATTAAGCAAAAAACAAAATTAAAATTAGTGAACAAACCAACTTTGCTTGATTTTTAGAAATAAAAAAGTTATTATATAGATCTTATCCAATCCCTAATCAAGGTAACACATTAGATTAACTCAATCCAACACTTTATTTTGGCCCAAATTGATCCACTATGAACCGCGAAATAAGCGATCGAAAGTTTGGCATAGCCCCGGTCATCATTACTAAAGTCAGTAGGACAAAAACCATAGTCTCGATTATTCATTTAATCGTTAAATCGAAAAGGAAAGTTATGCAGCAAATCGTATCATAATCCAACAAATATCGCTGGCTAGAGTTGATATCGAGAGTTGATCATGGTCTGGATGCGTTAATTAATGCCTTATTAATAGTTTACATAACATTTCAGGCCTCAAGAAAGACCTACAATAGGCAGATTCTGTCTTGCATAATGCATGTTTAAATTAAAGAGCCAATGCACGGCTGGCCCCCGGATCCATTCACTTAAATTTGATAATTGTTTAGTGTTTGCAATGTCTATTTTCTGTCTTGTCCGCAGTTTTATCTTGTAATTTTTTTATTTTTTTTGGGGGGGGGGTGCGTGTAGTGCAGTCCTCCTGCATTTACTATTATCATTATACTAAAACATCATTACCTTGACTAAGTTCGATAATGAGCATATTCTGCTCAGGTTAAGCAAAGTAGTAAGAAATTTGATTCTTAAGGGCTTTATAAAAAGATAAATGAGTCATCTATTTATTTTTGGATCGAGTTGGGGAACATCATCATTACTGGTGACTTGTAGTTAAAACTCACTTGAAAAGTTTTCACTAGTAATAACGAATCGATATCCAAATGTATTGTTCCGCTGCTTGCGCATCAATTAACAGCTTGAATGAATAAACTTCTGGTGGGTATGTGTTTCGTTGCCTCACAACCTATCTTTATATTTGTAGGGTTATTGAATCCATTGGACAGTCCACATCATATGAGGGCATCTGATGTTGTAGAATATCGAGAAGGTGTGGTATTAGATAAACCTCTAAAAGCTGGAAAATCTTTTGTTAATGTCGGATTGTATCAAAGAGTAAGTAGTGTTATTCAAATTTTATTAAACTTCTTTGCAAATTGGTTGACATGTAAATTGCGGTGAGATGCACACTGACTGACAAATTATCAAATGCACATGGAGATAGATTGTCAGATGCACATTGACTGACAGATAAATTTACCAAGGTTGATTGTCAGATGCACAATAGCTGCATTTACACTTGGCCACAGGTTACATTGCTATACATCTTGAATGAGTTAATATTATCACCAAAATTAAATCACCCCACCATAGTAGACGGAAGTAAATAGTCATATTCTTTATGAAAAAGCCTGCTTTGCCCATATTACATGTTAGCAGCAAATATGGTCAAACTTGATACTCACTTTAACAGTCCAGATTGGAACTTTTCTAAGAACAGAATGCTTACAATTGACCCATTTACCCTATTAAAAATTTAACTGTTTTTTTCTCGGCACACTAAAGAATGGTAGTGTAAACAGGGTTTAATACTGACAACAAAATCATTCTAATGAGAACCCTGCTTTGTGACCTTTCAGCTCATTAGTCTTCCGTAATTAATGAAAATCTATGTACAGTATGTAACAGTAGGGTATTATTTACTACAACTTGCTATTAAATTGACTGTATCTCATGAGTGATTTGATTCCTCACCTGTACGTGACAAGGAATAGGGTCGCCTGTCCAACCTTGTGGGTTTTCTCCGTATGGTAATCCTAAAATGACCTAGTGGACGTTAAACACTATTTCTCTCTCTCTCTCTCTTTCATGAGTGATTTTAAATTTTAAATATCAAAGCACTGATGCAGGGCTCACACTGACTTTCAAATTTTTTTTCCACCAAAATGGGTGATTAAAAAAAATCATATTTTAATATAAAAATGTTCATCTGCCAAAAATGTATGATAAAAACAACATATCTAACGATTTATGTCTCAACTAGGCTTATTATAAAACATTTTCCGATACATACAATACAATAAATATACAACATACTCAGTAATTGTGTATCCATAAAAATGTAACTTGTGTTAATATACAACAACTTTAAAAATATATCTTTACGTAATAGAATAGCAAAGTTTGGATTTAAAAAGATCAAATTTTTTTTTTGGTGACTTTTAACCACCGTACTGCACAATATATTTTCAGTATTTACACGTCAATGCCCATCCCAGGATTGACAATTTTCTATAAATCTATGTGTTGCAACTGACAGTGTGAGCCCTGTCCTGATGCCTCCAAAATTAAGATGTAGGAGTACTGTAGTATGTTTTATTTTTCTAGGATGTATTAATAGATAGACAGCTAGAAGCAGGTGTTCGTGTAACAATACAGTTAGATTTAAATACAGCTGGTATGTATGTACTAGTAATTTATTACTGTAGTCATTTCATTGATTTAGTTAGAAAGTTACATTTTAACACATACTATGACATTTCGGGACTAACATGGTTTCATTTTATTTCAATAATTCGTTTGCGAGTAGTGGTCTTTAGCGGTGGGAGGAAACCGGAGAATCACTGGAAATTTGGTAAACGATTGGTACTGATTTCATTTCTCAAAGTATTCTACATCTACTTACTTTTTCTAGAATACCTGTCCAGATATCATTTCTCATTTAAGAAGTCTACATTGTACACAATTTTGCAAATTACCTTTGAAAAACAGATTCACAAAGTATGACAGAGTACATAATATGATCTCATTTGAAGTTGAAAAACAGGACTTCCCTTCTTCCAACACCCTCCAACTAAAATCATTAAGCAAATTTGACATCATGTTTGTGTTGTGAAAAGCAAAATGTTTATCGTCGAATTAGCTCAATGTCTTGCCCTAGTGCTATATATTCTGGGGCTATAATAAAATAATACTGTCTGCGATATCACCTTGGTGGAAGCTGACGTTAAATGAAGCTGTTTCACACACACACATAATACTGTCATTTTGTAATTTGCAGATGAAAAACAATTAAAAGGTAAAGTTGTGTCTCCATCTACACCTAGAATAGAATCTGGGCTTTACTGGGGTTATAATTTACGTCTAGCAGCTAATCTGTCATCAGTTTTAACACAATGTCCACATAAAGGCGGTTATGATTTAACTATTGGAACTTCTGAAAGAGGAGATTCGATTGATGAGTTTGAATCACCTACATTTAAGTAAGTTTATTGAATCGCATTCTTTTTGTTCTTAAATTAAGTAAATGTAGTATTGTCTTATTTACCAATATGGCAATACTGTAAATCAAGGAAACATCAGTGCATGAAAAGAATGCAAAAAGGTGAATATATAGTGACAAATCATATTATCGTATCTCTGTTTTTTATTTCCTGGTACTGGTAAAAATTTATTTAGTCAAAAGGACAGCTTTATACTTGATTGGAATTATCACAATTTTGGTTTAACAGAGTGCAGTAATCCGTAACTCATAACTACCACAACAGTAGTCATTTTTTGTGTAAGGCTGCTAGTTTTAATTGATTTTGTTAAGCTTATGGCCTATCAGAATACTTGGACATAATTTTTGGGTTATTGTCTGACCTTGTATTATAACGTATTATTTATAGGCATGGTATTATTGTGTTTGGAGGAGTTCAAGGCTTAGAAACTAGTCTAGCAGCTGACAATACACTCAACATAGATGATCCTTCATTATTATTTCAACATTATCTCAACACATGTCCTAATCAAGGCTCTAGAACAATAAGAACAGAGGTATATTTCATTCTGTTTAACAAATGTGCATATTTCCCTATTGACTAAATTAAATTCTTTGGGAATCTTGACTGCTTAATTTGGATTAGACCGTACTTACAAATACTGATATCAGAAGTCATAAGAAAACTATTTGTTGAAATTTTGACCCTAACTTATCAAGACAATCATTGAGGTTGCTACACTAAAACATAAATCAGAGTCTGACATATGCCTAGCCTGACATTTTATTGAAGTGATCCAAAGTTCTCTTAATGTGTTCCTTGTCCCACAAAACCTGGGGATAGACATCAAGATCATCAAATTTGAGTCAATGGTTATGGACTTGTGGTCATTTGGAGGTGTTGGCAATCTTAATGTGCTCTTTGCCCCCCAAAACCTAGGTAAAGTCACTAAGATTATCAAATTTGAGTTGATAGTTGCATAGTTATGATCATTTTAATATTTTTGGTCACATTTGGTGGTCACCTTTGAAGTCATCTTGAGAAAAACACTTTTCCGGGGATCCTACTTTGGTAAGCTTTTAGTATGTAATTAAGTACACCAAACCCTACCAGAATCAGTGCGAGGTTGAGGGGGTATTTTCCATATAATATATTGAGTTTTTTGACCAAACGTACTAGTTCAATTAAGAGCATTTTTTTTCTATTCCTTATATTTGAAGATTGCTTTGATCCATTCAATCAATATCCATTTCTTTGGAGCACCAGACGATACATTGGATTGAAGGAGTGATGTATGTTCAAGATATTAATATTAAACTCACAAATCATGTTATGTATGCCTACATGTACCTAAATGTTACACAGATTAATTTTGTTTTTCAGGAGGCCATCTTGATAACCATGTCAGCACTGAGACCAAAACTTATATCATCAGGATTTAAACCAGAACATTCTTGACGAATAAAACTTTTAAATATTAATTAAACTGTTCAGTTATGTAATAGAAAATCAACATTGTGGCATATAGATTAGGTAAACTGTTCATCTCATAACATAAAAGCTGATATGAATAATATATTAAATATTCTTAGGTCAGATTTCTCCTTTAGTCTTATCTGCTCTTTGGATGACAACATTAATCAGTCATTAATTTGCTATACAATTTATCGAGTTGTAGGGGTTCTCTCATTAACTTGGCAATACTTATTATCAAACAGAAGTCATTGCTCGACTTCCTCAAGGTAGTAAGCCCATAATCAATTCAAGCAAACTCTTGGTTGTAGAGGGGACAATAACTTTTCAGTCCAAATATATAATTTCTTACAGTTGATAAAGCTAGACATCGCCTGTGTTTCTGTTAGGCTTTCTCACCATTAAGCTGAGGCCGGATATGAACAGTGCTTGAGCATGACATATTGTCATAGCATAGCAAACAGGAACAACAAAGAGAAGAATGTTTTTAAAAAAGGCATGGAAAATATTTGTATTACAAATAAGATTACCCAGTTTCCTGGATAGTTAGCATATACGTAAAGCCCCATGCTTCACTCAGTTTTCTATAAATCACTTTGCTGCCATTTTGTAAATAAGTCTTTGGAAGCCGATTCTAATTTCTTACAAGTACTGTAGTCTTAAACATAGGTCAACATCCTCCGCTATTTCTATTGTATTTAAAAGACTTTTTCCTCACGTCCACAATAATAAAAACACGTTAACAGACTGATAAACAGAGCATGTCCAATCAATAACCAAAATAACACACAAGAAAAATCCTAATTCAACAACACTTTATTTTGACCCAAATTATATATCATGGTCTTGCCGACCTTTTTAGGTATATCAACAAAAAAGAAACATATATATATATATATATATATATATCAAGTTTGGTATATTTTTTTTTCAGTGTCATAAATGAATCGCTTAAAAATAAGAAATATTTTAACTGGTTCCGTATCTTTGGAATCAGTTTCTGGTTCACCATCATCACCTTTGCCCTTTCTTGACTTTTTGGGGCCTGAAAACCTTTGTATTACAGCTTCAGATATACCATTTGGTATTCTAATTTTAACCTTACCACTTGTTCCAAAAGTTCCTTCAATTGTTCCATTTTCACCAGTGGATAGAACAACCTTTAAATTGGTAAACAAATCCATATTTGTTGTTTTCTTAAACAAATTCTTTCCAATAATTGAATATTCATCTGCCACCCTATCCATGCCTCCTTCGCGCTTCTTAATTTTAAAAATCTTGAGTTTGGGTAATGATTCTTCTGCATATTTTGCACTTGTGAATATTTCTAATAGTCGACCATTAAATGCCAGACGACAAGTATTTGCATGAACATCTGTGTCTAATTTAGAACCAATCACAAGTGAATTTATGGCACATGTGACTGGTTTATCCAATTCGATTAAAGCATATTGTTTTTTAGGCATCACTCTGTCGTCTTGGACGTCACACATATCCTTAGTGAAATAACAATCTTGATACCTATATTCCTTCGAAAAATCAAACTTGTCACCATTGTCTTGTTCACATCCAAAAACAGTAATTTTTCCCATAACTGTTTCGTGTCCTAGTGTTATATGAAACTTAGCTTTTGTGTTAATTTTACCTTTAAAGAAAGCTATTTTCTCAATAGACACAATAGCTGCCATTATGGTTGGTAAGGCCCCTGGTGTACAAACTAAACCCCTTTCCATAAGCTTGGCATCAAATTGTGTTACACATATTCCAGCTCTATCTCCCTGAACTATCTTAACTGCTGGCTTTTTAAATATCTGGATGGATTTTATTTTCTTCTGGACTGAAAGTGATGGAATTTCTAGTGTATCATTGATTGAAATAGAACCCTGCGAGCAGGTGCCAGTCATAATAGTGCCTTGACCTCTGATTGAGAAACAGTGATCTACTGAAAATATAAAAGGTCCCGTTTCATTACGATTAGGTAAATAGGTATAATTTTGAATGGTTGTGATTAACTCTTCTACTCCAGCAGAAGAACCACTTTCCGCATCTGAGCCTCCAGGTTTGGCAGATGTACAAACGATTGGGCAATCTGCGAATCTTGTCCTTTCTAATGTTTTCAACATTCTTTTCTTCATTTTTTCAATTGTTGACTTTCTCTTTTCTTCTTCAATCAGGTCTGTTTTATTTAGGACAACTATCATCTTTTCACAAAGAATTTCCCCAATGATTAAGCATTCAGCTGTTTGTGTCTGCATTCCCTTTACAATATCTACAACAAGTATCATTAAGTCTATGATGGCTGCACCACCAATAATTGTTCGAATCAGACTTGCATGTCCAGGACAATCCACCAGCGTGTACTGAACCTTTTCATAGCTCCCTAATTCATTTTTCAAGTGAGGTGGAATATCGACAGCAAAGGATGAGAAGCCTAAATCAAGAGTTATGCCCCTTTCCTTACTCTGTGGATTTTTGTCGAAACTCGCCGTACTTGCCACTGTACTTAATGCCTTTGATAAGCTTGTTTTTCCACTGTCAACATGGCCAAGAACTCCAACATTAAAATTAAACAACTTTGCCCCCGTGTCCATGATGAACAAAATTAAAAATCACGATAAAGGAAATAAACCCAAGTCGGAGTTGCACAACAACCGGTATAGGATTCAAACCGGAAGCTACTGTTATCTAAGGTCAAAGGCCACAATAAAAGGATAACAAAATGAAAGTAAAGCGGGCGTTCTTTTGGAGACCAGTGGGGGGTTTTCCGCACCCATCCCCAAGCAGTTTCATCGCCCGGGCAACACAAATAAAACTGTCTTAATTTTAATATGTATTATGTAACAATTTCACTACCGGTAACTGAAAAATTAAACAATTTTCATAAAGATTCGATCTGAAATTTTTACACCATTGGCATTGAATGTAATCAGTTTATATTCATTGATATTACAGTCTAGTATTATATACGTTGCGACCCACTTTTGTCAATTTCTAGGTCCCAAATGTTAGCGATTTATATATAGCTCCTTTAAATATAGCCAAGTAATCATAGACGAATGAGCCAGGGGGGGGGGGGGGGGGTAGCAGTCCCCCCCCCCCCTAATTTTCGGGCAAGATGACTTTTCGGGCAGACGGGTAAAGTGAAAAAAAAAAAAATATTTCATCTACTTGGCAAATAAAGTGCCCATAATCTAATAAAACACTAATTTTACAGGCTGGAATAGCAGTAAAACACGTTTGCGACCGTCAAATAATCCAAAACCTTTATTGGGGGGGGGGGGGGGTCCATACAAGATCGCTTCGCTTCTTGCCTCTAATAAAAAACTAATTTTACATTTCTTGTTATTGAATATCACGAATTTGTACTGAGTTGACTCTGGATTAAAACATTTTGTCTGGAGCCACTCTAATTTCTGCAACATTTTTCGGGCATTGATAATTGTTCGTGAATGTATACACGCCCGTCGGAAGCGGGGGGCTTTAATCTGCTCGTATATATCCCCCGAACCCGTTTATGGGATCTATCTTAAATATCGGATATCAGAAGCTCATCTTTTCCCGGTAAGTTTACATCATCAAAGTTGATTTAAATTGACCGATAATTTAGTGATTTCGATGTTGAAGATTTTGGAGGATTTTGAGTTACGGATTGAGGTCCTGCTGCGCTTCTTCGCCTCTCGAGGAAGACAGGCCCTGCTGTCTCTAAACCCAATTTTTTTTTCGGGCATTTAGGGTTCTGCCCCCTAACTGTATCGAGCCCGTATGCCTATGGCCAAGTTTTGACTATTTCGGGCTTCCAGAGGCAGTTTGTTCCCTTCTTTTGGTGCTGCGTATCAAATCGGATAAATAGGATGGTGCCAAAGGATCGTTTTTAAACACAGTTGATGGTGATTGTGTTAATTTTGAAAATGAAGTGTTGATTAACTGGTAGCCAATTGTACCGTAACTGTTTTTAAGTGTAATACGGCAAGATACTTTAGTGAGATATACAATTCGAGCTGCTTTATTCTGGGTTTTCTGTAGCTGACTCACAAGCATTTTAGGAAATTAATACAATAATGAAATACTAATCTGAGATGACATTATAAAAAAAGCATTTTCACATTTTAGCAGCATCCAGGTCAATATAGGGTCGAATTTTTGCACAGCCTGGATACATGGATTTTCATATCGAAGGAAGAGTCAAAGAATACACCCAAGATTCCTGACACAGTCAGATGAGATATGGCTGTACTTCCAATAGTCACATGGTTGATGGCAACTTTAGTAAAATTATCTTATGATTGTTTGAGAATAAGAACGTTACTAAGTTAGACTGATTTCTTCGGAAACGTTTAAGGATTTTAAAACCTTTAAGAGTAGGGAAATCTTTTGGTGACAGATTATTTCTGCATTCATTATACATGAGAATTTTTCGCCTTGAGTAAATAATCATCTCTTGATTAAACCATGTACAGGTACAAACCCTATTGACTACCAGGTGAGCAGTGAGTGGAGATAAAACACCAAATGATAATCTGCTGAGCTAATCATACTCTGATGAACAATGAAGCTAAAAATAGCCTGAAATGGCCAAAGTTTGCTTGAGGGAGAGAGAGAATTGGGTTTAACGTCCACTTGACACAAAACTAGGTCATTTTGGGACCAAGGTATGGTTTTCAATTTTTTTATTTCTATAATTCGCTTGCTCGTAGGGGTCTTTAGCAGTGGGAGGAAACTGGAGTGACCGGAGGAAACCCACGAGGATGAGAAGGTGTCCCTATCTCCATGTCACATACGCTCACACTAGGAGTCGAAACCACAGCCGCAAGCCAGAGGTGACCGACCAGCTAAAGGTTGAAGCGCGGCACTCTAGACCACTAGGCCATCCCAACCCCCCAAACTTTGCTTGAAATAGATAAGATATTCAAAGATCTACACAATTACAATATCTTCCAGATCGGCACAAAATTTATAGTATGTTCCAGAGTCACTTATTAACATACACACACAGTTTTGCTGAAGATATATAAAGATAAAAAAGTAGACAAATGCAATTATAGTTTAGAGCTCATTTATGGTTCAGTCAGTCAGGTGATAATAAAATTTCTCTTAGTTATAGTTATAGATTGGAATCACTAAATTTGTTTTAGTTGGATTTGTCTGATGGAAGTTCACTTTGGTAGGATGTCACAAACTAGCCCACGATAATTGACTCTGGGTGGTAGATAGATGTTTTCCTCTCAGTTGTTAAATGAATTTTAGAAATAATGGCACAGTTAAAAAAGGCAACCCTAACCCCTTTTTATACGCCCACATTTTCATGTGGACGTATTATGTCGTCGCCCCTGTCCGGACGTCTGCCCACAATTGTTTGTGGACCCTCTACAGGTCACAATTCTTGTTCGATTTTGAGGAAACTTGAAATATAGCTTTATCACCAAAAGATCTCGACTGCTTTCGTTATTGGCATGTATCAGATCGAAACTTCATGGATTATGGCCCCTGATTGTACGAAAAATCACGTTTTTAGCTTGTGGACCCTATAGAGGTCACAATTTTGAGTCGATTTTGATGAAACTTGACGTGCATGTTTATAACCCAAAGATCTTGGTTCCTTTCAATATTTGCGCCTATCGGAACGTAATTTCCTGAATTATGGCCCCTGATTGTCCGAAAAATCACCTATTTTAGCTTGTGGTCCCTCTGGAGGTCACAATTATTATCCGATTTTAAAAACCGTTCGATTATGTCACCGTTACACCCTAAGGAATGTTGAGTTCGAATCTCGGGAAAATCGGACCAAAATTGCCATACAAAATGGCCGCCGTTTGTACGCGAATACTGTTAAAAAATGGTATAATGATTTTGACGAAACTTGAAATATAGCTTTATCACCAAAAGATCTCGACTGCTTTCGTTATTGGCATGTATCAGATCGAAACTTCATGGATTATGGCCCCTGATTGTGCGAAAAATCACGTTTTTAGCTTGTGGACCCTATAGAGGTCACAATTTTGAGCCGATTTTGATGAAACTTGACGTGCATGTTTATAACCCAAAGATCTTGGTTCCTTTCAATATTTGCGCCTATCGGAACGTAATTTCCTGAATTATGGCCCCTGATTGTCCGAAAAATCACCTATTTTAGCTTGTGGTCCCTCTGGAGGTGACAATTATTATCTGATTTTAAAAACCGTTCGATTATGTCGCCGTTACACCCTAAGGAAGGTTGAGTTCGAATTTAGGGAAAATCGGACCAAAATTGCCATACAAAATGGCCGCCGTTTGTACGCGAATACTGTTAAAAAATGGTATATCAAGGTTGTGGACCCTGTAGAGGTCACAATTTTTATTCGATTTTGATGAAACTTGAAATGCATGGTTATAACCGTACCCTAAGAGCTTGGTTACTTTCGATATTTGCGCATATCGGATCGTAACTTCCTGAATTATGGCCCCTGTTTATACGCAAAATCGCCTTTGTTTAGCTTGTGGTCCCTCTGGAGGTCACAATTATTATCCGATTTAAAAAATCGTTTGATTATATCACCGTTACACCCTACGGAAGGTTGAGTTTGAATTTCGGGAAGATCGGACCAAAATTGCCATACAAAATGGCCGACATTCGGACGCAAATACTGTTAAAAAATTGTATATCAAGATTGTTGACCCTGTAGAGGTCACAATTTTAATTCGATTTTAATGAAACTTGAAATGCATGGTTATAACCCACAGATCTTGATTCCTTTTGATATTTGGTCATATTGAATCGTAACTTCCTGAATTATGGCCCCCTGTTTATACGCAAAATCGCCTTTGTTAAGCAAATACTGTTAAAAAATTGTATATCAAGGTTGTTGACCCTGTAGAGGTCACAATTAGTACCGATTTGAAAAAACATTTGATTATGTCACCGTTACACCCTAAGGAAGGTTGAGTTCAAATTTCGGGCAAATCAAACCAAAATGGCCACCGTTTGTACGCGAATACTGTTAAAAAATGGTATATCAAGGTTGTGGACCCTGTAGAGGTCACAATTTTAATTCGATTTTGATGATGCATGGTTATAACCTAAAGATCTTGGTTTCTTTTGATATTTTTGCGCATATCGGATCTTAAGGGCGTTGCCATGTCTAACCTATGGTATTGTCGCAATTAATTTCATATTATTTTTCAAAGTCTGTTTTACATAAATTTGGTATGATCATTAAAAAGACATATGACGCTGTGATTTAAGTCATAGTTTGGACACATATCTCTTGTGGTTTTAAAGATATTAAATTTTGAAATCGGCTTATAAATGATACATTTTCTGCATAAATCTAAACCGTTCTCAGTCTTGCCTGATCCGAATGAAATAATTTTTGGCATGTAACTAGCGAAGCTAGTGTTTAATAAAATCACGGGAGGTTTTTTTTATGGTGCCAATAATAATTCCAAAATTCCAGAAAATCAAAAAAAATCATAGGTCGTTACGTAAACTGTTCTGAAATAAAATATTTTTCATATAATCAAAATTGGTCCCATAGATATGTTCCCCTGAATGTAAGCTTCAAGTTGATGCCAAGTTCGTTAAAATCGGTTGAGTAGAACTTGTATTTTGTCGTCGTTTTCCATGGTTACAAAAAGGCTTCTTTGGAATCGTGACGTCATCGTGTAATAATTAATGCTATTTGTAAAAACATGGACATATTATCGTGAATTAACAATGAGTAGACTTTGCCGCTCTTGTCTGTGTAGTTTATGAAAAATGATACGATATCTTCGACCGACAAATAAAAGAAAACGAATGGAGACATTTTCTCGTTATTGGCAGCTGTCAAAAAGACTAGTTATTCGAGATAGAATAAATTCCCCCCTTAGTTAAGATTCTGTGTGTCAGAAATGACCAGAACCAGGCTACAGAAGCATATTCCTATGCAGAAACAAGAAAGACGAGCTACTTTACTCATCGTAACGATCAAATCAAATTCGGGTGCTATTTTTAGATCAACCAAGGTCAGGGATTCCCGAGGGATTCCCTCCCTTTGACTGACAATTCTGACCTATCCGGCGAAGTAATATCTACTTTCTTTTGATAATTTATGTTTTTAGGGGAAAAGGAGACAGGTACTAAAGTATCACCGAGAAATAGTTTGAAAAGTTAGTGCGAATCTTAGACATGGCAACGCCCTTAACTCCTGAATTATGGCCCCTGATTGTCCGAAAAATCCCCTATGGTCCCTCTGGAGGTCACGATTAATATCCAATTTAAAAAACGTTTGACTCTATCCCCATTACACCCTACGGAAGGTTGAGTTCGAATTCCTTGAATATCAACCATAATTGCCAAACAAAATGGCCGCTGTTTGTACGCGAGCAGTGTAAAAATATGGCATATTAAAGTTGTGGGCCCTGTAGAGGTCACAATTGTAATTCGATCTGGATTATTTCGATATTTGTGCATATCAAATTGTAACTTAATGAATTATGGCCTTTGATTGTAGGAAAAATCACTTTCGGTATTGCTTGTCCTCTATCCATCTCTCGAAAATGTGGGCGTATCCTGCCTGGCAGTGCCAGCTTACTATCTTTTACTTTCAAATTAATGCTAATAGGAGCTGTCTGGTTAGAGTTATCTACCGCTGTGGCCAAAACAGTATACATTCCTCCCGGCACCAATTTAAAGATCGTGCAAAAAGGCTGTGTGGAACATAAATATAAGTGTTTAGAACATAATATCTAAAGATTGGGTATTTAAGTCTACTGGACTTGTCTTTGCAGAAATTATCAACAATATTTGTCAATGATTTACTCTTATTTCCTGCCATATTTTTAGCTGGAACAAAGTTTTGGGGGATCTCAACTAAACTGCTGTAAGTTATAAGAATAATGATGAATAGTTAGTCCTGCAACCTTTAAAATGACCAAAGAATCAAAGACTATATTTCTTTTAATATTATTCAACATAATAATACAATTTTATAATGAAGACTGACATTACACAAAATTTAAAACTGTACTTAATGGATTAATTTTAATGGGAATCACTTTTAACTAGCTTAATAAAGACTGGCCAATCTGGACCTGTTATTTTAAAATGACTTCACCTCTTTGATTTGTGTAAATTTACTAGCTTCTGTTAAGTAAAATTACTAGTCATTAGTTTTAAAACCTAATCTAACTTGTTTGATCAGAATGTTTCAAATTTCACACATGTATGCTACAATATCTTAAATGTTGAATGCAAAAGATTCCCAAATTATCACTTGCACATGCACTAGTTGATGAGTCTTTCTAATTAATTAAGTAAGGATCACATATCTCCATCCTGGCTAATACTGTTTCTGTTGTTGTATTCTATCGACCGTTTTACTATCAATTTTCTATTCTCTATAATATGATTTTCCTGGGATAAAACTGCCATGTGGTCAATTTCATTTTGAAATTGTACAAAACCATAAGGTTGAGGAAATCCTGTTTTTTTATCAAATGGAACAGTTGCTACTCTGACACGGCCAAACTGGGAAAAATATGTTCTTAGCTGTTTGCTACTGACAGTCCATGGTAGATTTGAAACCATGATCCTTAATCTATTTGTAGACATTATAAACTCTATATCTGAAATAAAAAAAATGAATAGAGTTTTGATTAGTGAAGAATTAAAAATTTTCTTTCTGATTTACTAATTAGACTAGCCTGTCCTGTATATTATATAAAGCACCCCACAGCAGTTATGTTCAAATATGTTGTTCTATTAAATTACTAGTACAACAAGTATAGCCGTCGCGATAGAGGGGCGGCTTCTCACCAATGAATCGAGGGTTCAATCCCAGCTCAGCCACTCAGGGCAAGAACTTTATCCCGTTCGATCAGGCAGGTTTCCCCTGAGTTCTTCGGTTTCTTCCTGCAGTAATGATCGAAATCATTCGCACGATCTGTGCCAAGGGCCAAAACGAAAACAGAACTCAGGCCTAATTTGCTACCGTTGTAAAATGACGAGATTATTATTATTATTAACCTTGCCTCAGCTATATATATCTAGTATCTATCAACTCAAATGAAATGGGATTGTGTTCCCAAACAATGATAATTAGGCCAATTAGGGTACAGTATTAGTAATTTCATAAATATGATATATAAATGTATGGTGGTTTTTCGATCCCTTCTATTCAAAAGTGACCTTTTATATTTGGAAGTTGTAATAGCTCATCTCATAATATATTATTAGTATGATAAATAAAATAATGATAGATGGATAGAACGGTAGCACGTCATTTCGGACTCGCGTCATTTCGGACTCAACACAAACGTCGTTTCGGACTCAACCAGGCGACCTTTCGGACTCGGAGTGGTGACGTTTCGGACTCAGGCAGGCGACCTTTCGGACTCGGAAAATTATATGTATATATTATTTGTAACAGTTTATTCTTTCGTTTTAGGTGTGGCTGAAAACAGACCATTCACGATAATAAAGAAATTAAACATTGATAAACTGTTAAATTGCAAACTATAACGGTAGTTAGGTTACCGGTCTTACAAATAGAAATAAAATAAATAGAACTTGCAACGGGAGGTGAAAGCGCTTTCAAATCAGACATAAGATCGTACTTACCGTAAAATTGACATGAACGCAAACACAAGTCTCCGATGTCAGAGAATATTAGTAAAATATTATAACCGCTATCAAATCCACACAAAAATCCAAGGCACTCATTTTATTTATAGAAAAGAATAACTATTTTTCGATGAAGAACCAATTCCACTTGAACCCGAACTCAATGGTAAACTGTATATGTTGTCATTCTCGTGCAGATTTCTTTCATTAACAGAAATGTCCCGTGTATCAAAGATCAAAGAATATAAACGCACGTAGCCACTTTTTGGTGTTTTAATGCGAACTCACTTTATCTAAAAGCGGCTCCGGCGCTAATTTTCAATCCCAATCATCTGAATAGAATTGATGAGCATGCGCAACCCATTTTTGCAATCAAGCATAATGTGTATGATCGCACCGCTAATCACGTTTATTTATTTACGAGTCGAATTCGGAATCAAGCAATGATAAACCCGCACAGCTGTTCAGTATCCGAATATTGATTCGGTGCTTCTGATACCGTCTGGATAAACCAGACTCTCATTCGCAACACTTCGGTTAGTAAAGGAAGCTCATCCTGTACATTGATTATGGATTACATGTCACTTCGGTCTCGCGTCATTTCGGATTTACGTGTGGCTGAAAACAGACCATTCACGATAATAAAGAAATTAAACATTGATAAACTGTTAAATTGCAAACTATAACGGTAGTTAGGTTACCGGTCTTACAAATAGAAATAAAATAAATAGAACTTGCAACGGGAGGTGAAAGCGCTTTCAAATCAGACATAAGATCGTACTTACCGTAAAATTGACATGAACGCAAACACAAGTCTCCGATGTCAGAGAATATTAGTAAAATATTATAACCGCTATCAAATCCACACAAAAATCCAAGGCACTCATTTTATTTATAGAAAAGAATAACTATTTTTCGATGAAGAACCAATTCCACTTGAACCCGAACTCAATGGTAAACTGTATATGTTGTCATTCTCGTGCAGATTTCTTTCATTAACAGAAATGTCCCGTGTATCAAAGATCAAAGAATATAAACGCACGTAGCCACTTTTTGGTGTTTTAATGCGAACTCACTTTATCTAAAAGCGGCTCCGGCGCTAATTAAGAGATTATATTTGACCAAATATTAACCATCGCCAATTTTTTTAAATCATGGGATAAAGTTAATTAACAAACAATGCGGGTCTACATGTACTTGTGTACATACAACATGTACGTAATTGTACTCGATCAGTGAAATTACTTTTTAACCATTAAAATTGTTGATCACCTCGTCTTGTATCTACTGTTAAATTTACTCAATCCGCTAAAATCACACCAGTATTATTTGCTGTTAATCAAAATATAAATCGCGCAATGACACGTGGTGTGTATTTGTTTTGTTTTTTAACGTTATAAACAACAACTTGTGCGATAAGTAATAATGCAGCAGATATCTCACTGTGCCCCCTAATCAACTGGTGTTATAGGCTAGTGGTGTGAAAATTTAAGTAAACAAAGGATTATAGACTGTATCCTTATTAGTACTGTTCATCTAGTTAAGATTAAATTATTATAATGATTAAAATATATAAGTCAAGTTCACGTGTCATCGGTTAACGAGTATCTTAAATATTATTCACCTACCTCCTATTCAGACAAATAACGACGTTGAGGGATGGCACAGTAAAATGAAAAAGACCGGAACAAGCGACCCAAATATTTTTAAATTTATAAACATTGTGTCGAATGAACAGACTTTTACCGAAAATACAATACTTCAATTGGGCAACAGGGGCCGATTGGCCCCTAAAAGGCGGAAATATATAAGTGTAGAAGACTTTACTAATAATCTAAAAATCGAACTATTAAATGGAGTTAAAAGTGCAATTGAATACACCGATGCCATAACACATTTAGTAGGGTTCTGAAATATGTTTGATACATGTATTTGTTGTTACATTATTTGTTGTTACTTTTATTGTGAATAAAGTTGTTAATTAGTTTAATGCTAGTAGTTTTTAAAAATAGACTATACCTTTAACACCATTGTATTCGATAATCCCCTTGCTTGATTAATCCCCATATGAGAACAATAGCAGGGGGCACAGTGAGATGTTCCCATTAATATATGATCAGTAGTGGTTTATAATACCATTGTTTAAGTATGGCGCCATTGTGTTGGGTTAGGAGAACAATGTCTCGAGAAAATCGTGCAGTCGGCTATTTTTACATTTGTAATACCGACAGTTCAAAGAAGCATTGACAACTTAAGGTCTTTTGAAGCCAATCATATACAAATTACATGATTGTGTTCTGTAATAACAACACTCTCAGCAATGTAAATTATATGAGGTGATGTTATTAATCATCGCCGAATATTTTAGATCATGAGATGTTTGCTTGTGGACGAGTTTACGGACACCTGTTCAATATATGAATGCAACATACAAACATCTGACCGTTTTCATGCAATAGACCATAATTATCGATTTTTACCGTAAAACAGTAATCACAATTTTCTCGTCCCCTTTGTATTATATGTAGGGATGGGGCGGGAGTGTCCAGTCAAATAAAAAAGTCATATTGTAAGTGTTCAGTTGTTTTCTTTATTTTGACATTCTGCTAACTGCGAAAATGTTTGAATAATAAATACGGGTTATTTTACAAGACATCTCTTTTGAGAATTTCCCGTACGTTTCATTTAAATGGAAACGCCCAAATTGATTGACACGCAAAGAACAAACCATGTTGACCCTTCTTGAATGCCAACCATTTGCATATTCACTCGGTGTTCACTCGGTAAATCTCGGAATTCCACGATAAAAAACACGGTAAGTAAATTGGCGTTAATGTTGTATAATTCAATGTTGTATAATTCTGAGTCCGAAACGTCATCTACCCGAGTCCGAAACGTCATCTACCTGAGTCCGAAATGTCGAGGACAAATTTTTTAGAGTCCGAAATGACGTAAATCCGAAATGACGCGAGACCGAAGTGACATGTAATCGATAGAACTTAGAACTGTTTATAATAAATGATATAATCTTTGCATGCGGGGCGGCACAGGGTGATAAAATTTTAATTTTCCTTTTCACAGTCTCTAATTAAAATTCAACTGATAACAAAGATAAATACCTTTGACAATTTAAAGACAATTTCCCAATAAAACAGGTAAGTATTTGTTTGGAATATTTCAAGGACAAGCATGTGCGTTCAAGGGGAGTTACTCCTAATTACATCACATGTTGTATCTACTTTAAGGACGAGAACAACATATCTTTATTTTATTATTTCAGAAAAGTTCGGTTTCAAGTATCAAACTTTCAAAACCTTTTATTTAAGATACCCGCCAATGTTTGGAAATCATAGGTGTAGCATCGAAAGGCACCCTGTAAATGACAAACTAGGGAGTTTATTTGTATCCTCTAAAATCCAAGATTCAATTTTTGACTATCTCAAGGAAGTAGCCTAGATTATACAGGTCTCACTTCTTCAATTCAGCGTCTTCAATTTCTGGAAAAGCAGACTTAGAATTAGATTTCTACTTCATCTTCTGTTATTAAACCATTTCATTTCTGTAGGTACATCTGTTCTCGAAAAGGTTCATAAAGATGATTCTAAAACAAACTGAAAATATGAACAATCTAAAGTAAAATATAAACAAACTAGTATAAGCTACATAAATTAAATATTATAGAATTCTTCTTAATTCCAATTTCTTCCTTGTCAGAATTTTAGTTGCTGTCTGCAGTGCAAGATCTAAAAGTATTAAGAATAAAAAATGCAAAAGAACTGTTAGAAATAGACAGAATTATGGATGTACAAAGTAACTAGAGCTATATTCTAAACTGGCCATCAGCAAACAGAATAGTTATCAACAAGGGTATTAATTATTAAAAGTATCCTCGACCTCATCCTGTCAGTGTCATTTCAGAATAACGTCATGATGTGACGGTCATGTGTCACTTCTTTTATTTATATTTAACTTTTAAGGCCAAAATATAATGTATATTATGTAGGTCAGGTTGTGTTTTATTCTTTCAGGTCATTACAAATACATGTATGAAGTATTTTCATTGAACATCTCATGATGAAATGGCCCAGTCAGAGGTAACATCAACTTAAATTTATAAGCTTCTAATTATGTTTTACATAATTTATTAAGATTGATATCTTGTTATATTGTTCATATTTTCCCAGTTTAAATGCCCACATTTTCATCTGGACAACAACCAAGGTATTTGAGCTTGTGGTCCCTCTAGTGGTCACAGATCTTTTTTGATTTTTAAAACTGTTACACCATAATTATTAATTTAAAATCATGGTTGAGATTAAATCCCTGTTGAAATGGCTACTCTATTACCCAAATTGTGGAAAAACCAAGCTTGTGCTAAGGTTCTAAAAATCTTCGGTGAGTTCGATTTGGGTGCTCATCTGACAATTTCATTCTCGATTTATGCCCCCACATTATTATTTTCCATCTGTCACATATGTCTTATTTTTATTCGTATTTTAAAGATTGAAAGAGAAGATTTGATTTCGGTTCCGGTAGATCCTTATCCTCAGCAAGATCAATGTCGTCTGTGGATAGGAAACATTGACCCTAAAATAACAGAGTAAGTGAATAATATATGCTTTATAATTGAAATCAATCGGTCTCTTGACTTTTTCACTTCATGATTTTAGTTTTGTTAGTTTAAACATGCATTATGCAAGAGCTAAATCTGCCTATTGCAGGACTTTCTTTAGGCCTGAAATCTTATCTAAATTATTAATTAGACATTAATTAACTTATCTAGACCATAATGAACTCATCGATGTCAGCGCAAGCCTTCGATAATTAGTGAATTAGAATCCTATATGCGGCATAACTCGCATTAAAAATTAAATCAAAATATGGATACTTTAAATTACTCCCTTCATGGTGTTGTTTGTTGTAGTTATTGTCCTATCATCATAAGGGGGGTTGGGATGGCCTGGTGGTCTAGCCCTGGTGTGAGCGTATGTGGCATGGAGAGAGGGGCGCCTTCTCAACCTTGTGGGTTTCCTCCGGGCACTCCGGTTTCCTCCCACTGCTAAAGACCCCTATGTGCAGGCGAATTATTGAAATAAAATTAAACCATATGTAAGTCCAGAAATAACCTAGTTGTGTTGAGTGGACGTTAAACCCCATTTCTCTCTTAATTAGACATTAATTAACTTATCCAGACCATAATCAACTCTCGATGTCAAGGCTAGCCTTCGATATTACCTGGATAAGAATCATATATGCTGCTAACGCTCATTGATAATTAAATCAAAACAATGGATAATCAAGACTATGCTATTTAATGTACTAACTTTAGTACGTAAATTTCCAAAGATGATATATCAGTTCATAATGGATCAATTTGACTAAAATTTTCAACAAATTACATTATCTAGTTTTTAACTATTATAGCAACTCGGAGGGAGAACTGTCAGCTCTTTATCTAATCTCCCATAATGTTGTATCTTTAAAGATACATTATGGGAGATGAGATAACAAGTTGGCAGTTCTCACTATAATAGTTAAAAACTACATAATGTCAAGGCAATTATCTGAAAATTTTAGTCAAATTGATCCACTATGAACTGTGAACCATTTGAATGATAGTTCCGCTTAGCCTCAATCATCATTACTTACTGAAGTCAGTAATGTGAAACTAATAGTCTTGATTATCCATTTATTTGTTTAATCACGAAGGAAAGTTTTCTTGCAAATTGGACAAATATCGCAGTCTAGCCTTACCATCGAGAGCTAATTATGGTCTGAATAAGTTAGTTAATGTGTCTAATTTATAATTTCTATAACATCTGAAGCCTAAATTAAGACTTGCAGTAATCAGATTTTGCTCTTAACTAATGTAACTTTAAGTAAGTTTTATTTTCAAATAAAAACAAATCTGATTAATTCCTTCAAAACCACAATCCACAAAATCTGTCCTTTTTATTCTACAGGATCCTATGAATAAATAGTACATCGATCCTAAAGTGCAATCAAATTTGAAGTCAATAAATACAAAATTACAAACCTGTGTGAGTGGTATGTGCAAAGTACCACAAGAATGTATCAAGAGCAGGTCTACACCCTGACTTTATACATTTATTCTCTCTGGAGAAGGAGATTAAAAATTGAATAGTCAACCATATTTTGTAGTGAGGAAAAGATTTTTTGTATGTGTTTGTTGTTTGTATGTATTTTTCAGATTCACCATTTTAAAATTGTTACAGAAATTTGGTCAGTTGGTCAGATTTGATTTTTTATATCATAAATCTGGGCCTGATAAAGGCAAGTCTAGAGGCTATTGTTTTGTTAGTTATAGTACCAAAGAGGTAAGTTTTGTTTTTGTTATGAATGAAAGGTTGTTCTAAACAATGGTCTTTTATAAATTTGGAAAAAGAAAAGAACACTTCTAAAATATTTGACATAAGTTTGAAGAGCTCTTTTCCAAAATGAAATAAGGGCTATTCAAGTTTGAAGAGCTCTTTTCCAAAATGAAATAAGGGCTATTCAAACCTATCATTTTTCAAAACTGATTTTATTTTCCTCTGAATTGGAATGAAACGATAGGAAAAGTCACTTGGTCTGCCATTCTCAGATACCCTTGGTAATATAATCAGGCTAGTGTATGTATTTGAGTCATTGATAAACTTGATGTTTGATTGTTTTCTGATTAGAAGAACTGAAGCTGTTAGCATAGTATTTAGGCTTGATAAGCCCAATCCTCATAAAGTAATACAATATAGAGTTGATAGGTGTAGTCTGACTATTACCAACAGACAGACTTTGTACTAGACCAAGATGTGGGAAAAGAAACAAAAAAAACCCCCAATGTTTTGAATTTTTAATATAGCTCCATTCATTAGTATAGGAATTAAAAAATTATGCTTGATCTGATGCAATTTTTTATGTTAATCTCCCATTTTTTGTCTCCTGGTTTATAACCCATTTCTTAATCTTGTTCAAAATTAAATCAAAAGCTTATTGTCCAGGAGACATATGGGTGGATCTACATATAAACTGTTTATATATTACAGGAGGCTACTAAGGCTTTACGTAAAGTAAATGGCAAATTTGCCTTAACAAAGAAACTTGTTGTCAGATGGGCCCATATTGAACCAGTAAGTTACTTCTTTCTTACTAATTTAAATTGACTAGTAACTCAAATAATGATTTTTTTTTTGATTTTTTTTTAAAGGCAGTTTTAAAACCTGATTTTAGCTTCTATTTCCATTGTCTGAACATATTGTTGTTTTCTGTATTTAATATTATTGAGGGTAACAGCATATATTGTATTTTAGGACACCAGTATTGAATCAAAGAAGAAAGCACCACAGACTATGGTAACAAAACCAACGGAACATGCAGAAGTTAGGTAAATATATTTGGTTCAAAACATTGGTTTTATAATACGCTTTGTTTTGAAGGTGGTAAAAAACCGACACTGATTAAATGTAATCTAATGAATACTACTACTGTATTCAGAATTAAAAGTCATGGTAGAGTATGACCACCTGAAAATGAGACAGAATGAGCCCATTCATTAGCTCACTTTGAATGCATGAAAGAAAGGGTGATGTGAACTAGAGATTGGACTGTGTTTGTTCTCAAAGACAAGAACTTACATGTTGAAAATCCAGACACTTAAATGTTTCCACACTGCAGCCCAGCAACACAATCGGCAAATAGTACAACATTCCAGCACAACAGTTTGAGTTATCTTGTAAATGGTACTTTCCAAAATTCTTCCCATTCCCAATGCATAAATTTCAACACAATTGGCTATTTTAGTCAGAAATTGACTAAATTCTGTTGTTCATGAAACATTAAATCAAATTCTATTTCCTAATTTACATTTATTATATATTTCAGCATTCACAGTAAAATAAAGGAAATAGAGGCCAAACTAAATTCTATGAAAAAATCCCAAAGTGACTTTTCAATATCAACAGAAATTAATGCAGTGCCAGGAACAAGTAAATTAAGTGCAGTGAATATTGTATCGAACACTAAAAGAAATCAAAACTATAAACACTATGATAAATCAAGTAGTCGTGCACATCACAATAGAAAAAGATGATAGTGTTATTGGTTTACAGTTTGATATACTTGCAAACAATAGATCTAGTAGTCTATAGATGATATTTTCAGTGAAAATCATACAAAAGTAGACAGTGTTCAGGTTCAGAGTGGAATATCAAACACAAATTTTCTTCAAGTATGCCTTTTCTATGATGTAAGAGTATCAACCAGGCAATGGAGTCCCACTTCCACTTTTATTAATGATCAAAATGGATTTCAACTTTAATATTTAATCTGTTGAAAAAATAAACGGGTGTTTCATAGTCCACATATGAGAATGGTTCCTGCTTTGGTAGATAATGCAATCCGTACAGCTAAAGCTAAAACAGTGTTTGCTCTTTCTAGAGAAAAACGGTCATGTTGGATACCATTTCAGGATCATAATTACCCAATTGATGTGATATTTTTACGCATGTATTTATTTCTTGAAATTATAAAGGATTATGTCAATTTTCTTGTTCCATCTTACAATGAGTGTGGATCTGTAAAACTGTGACATGTTTATGTAATGTAGTGTATCAGTTCCAAAATGCTATACATTATGTTTGTTATTTTTGTAAGCGATGTAGCCTTGTGTAGAGATAAAATCCTATTTTTTCCATTATCATTACTGTCCCTCAGACAAAATAGTAGATTGTTCATTGTTACATTTGGAGCCTCTGTCCCAGGACAATTTATAGACTAGTCGTTTGGATGGAACAATAAATCAAGGTCCTGTGCTTGCCAATGTGAGTTGGGATTTGATATAATTTCCCTCATAGCAGCCTGCATGCATATGCCTATCTTCATTAGCTTGGATGGAGCAAAAAAAGTAAAACGTTAATCCAAATTTCATTTCATTTCATGTTATATCAGACTTTATTGATTCTTTCATTACTTGTATATTTATTGTAATAAAGTTTAAAATCAAATAATATTGTATTGACATGCCAACATTTAAATGTGATCTTATATCGCTTGTCTGATAAATTACATCACCAAATCTTTTGGGGGGTTTGTGACAGAGTAATGTAACAGTGACCATTTAGTCAGATAGTCTTGTCATCTAGTGAAGTGTCAAGACTTGCATGTGACAAGAAGTAGGCTTTCTCTAAGTTCTTTAGTTTCCTCCTACTACCTAAGAGCATTGACCACAAGTTTGACTAGCAATCCACAAGCTGCAGTTACTGATTGATTTATTTAGCCAAACAAGTCTAGCAAGTTTGAAATATAAGATCTTTTGAAAAAACCTCTGACCTGTTTTGGTCACAGGCAGTAATTTTTTATAAATTTACCACTGAATTATGATAGCCAGCAAGTTTAAAAAAGAAATCTAAAAAAAATACATGGGTTATCTATTCAAATGAAAGAAAGTACATGTGTGACCTATTGAAAACATTTTTTGTGGGATGTGAACTCAGATTTCTAACAAATAAATAACTGATCTGAAGCTGCTTTTAAAGAATAATTAGGAAATTGTTGGAAAGTACAAAATGTTTGTTTCTCCAATAATAAAATATATTTAGAAACACTGATGTTTCTGTATTTACTCAATTTACACATATTATTATACTAATTTGTCATTTTGGATGGAGTTTGGTTGCCTTTTAGTATTATTGTTACTATAATTAATTTTAGCTATATTTTCAGAGCTGTGTATATTTTTTTACCAGACAACAACTGTTTATATTTTTAGAAATAGAATTTAAATTACCTATACCACTTATTTCTAATATGTTGTAGACATTACAGACATAATGCTCAACAAAATATTCTTTATTACTAAATGATGGAGGACAATACCACACACAAACAAACTCATAAAACAAACCTGCGAACCAGACACACTAACTACACAGACATTGGAAACAACAAATAAAACGTATATATATCAAATCAAGTGAATAGATCAACTGGAGGATAATTAGCAGTCAAAATAACACCTAGCTATAGTAGTTCTTGCTATATAGTTCAAAAATTAGAAAATGCAAAATGAATAGGTCTTTATTGAAATTTTCATTCAAATTACTTTATTCTGAGCCAAGTTATCATTGTAGGTCTATGTTTGACAAAATGTACCATCATACCAACGGTGCTGCAGCTAGTAGGCCCTATATTCAAGTTTAATCCTCGCTTCTCCATTATTTCAGCCATTATTTTGCTGTAGGAATGAAATGGGGTTTAACATCCTACTGTTATGCACTTAACTATTGCTATAGTAAGGACTGAAATGAGAGTGGGGGGCAGTATCTCAAAGAAATCACACCGATTTAATACCTTTTTTGTAGTATTCTACAGAATTAATGTACATGTACATGATTCTGCCACAAAGAAAAAAAATTGACTTTCAAAGTCATACCATTTTTATGAAATCATGCCATTATTATATTTGCGGATAAGCAAAGGGTTAAAAATAAAATAATGATATTTGTAGAGAGTCTTGTAATATCCTATAGAATTCCATGATTTAACATTACATTACAAATAAAAAAAAAAGGAACTAGTGGTTCATTTCTTTCAAAGTTATAAAGTATTCATTTATGATAACATCAACGGCTAAAGGGTTAATGGTAACATTCGGCAAACCTCGACAGATTCCGGTGCCCTACATCTAGACTCGGCTGTATGATGAAGTCCGCCATTTTGGAACTATTTTAAAGGACCCGGATAAACAAGGTTGCCCCCAGGAGATGAGTGCCAGTCAAGTCGTCCACAAGCGAAGTCGTCCACACCTGTTGGTGGAGTCGTCCACAAGGCATTGGTGATGTTGTCAACAACTATTAGTGATGTCGTCCACAACTAATTATGTTTTTGAATTTGTTATTTATGGAATAAAATGATTTACTTTGTTGTTTATTTGCCGGGAGAAAGGGTGACCACGCAGAAAAAAACTATACTAATTAAAAATACATCGTTTGGACGACTCCAAAAAACGTATTACAATATCCAGAAATTATTTACTTTGTTGTTTATTTACCGATAGAAAGGGTGACCACGCAGAAAAACTATACTATTTACAAATACATTATGTATGTGTCCAGAAATTATACTAAGTCGTGTGAACGACTCCACCAACGGGTGTGGACAGCTTAACCAGATTTTGGGACTTTTTTGTAAAAGCGGAACGTTTTCCTGTTAGAGTAAATCGGTAGTCGATAAGCCGCATCGCAATGTATGGTCGTAGGTACATATCAATGACTATCATACATCCGAGTCTAGATGTAGGTTACGGAGAGTACCGGAATCTGTCGAGGTTTGCCTAATGTTAATGGTAAGTGTCGTTCGGGAGTCACCGGTTATCTTCGTTTCCGGGATTTTTGTCCACCAGAAGGCGCTGCCGATTATGTCAATTCTTAACGTAAATAGTAAACACGTGTTTTTTTGTTGACGAAAATATTTCTGTTCCTTTGATTTAATATTAATCTAATTTCCATCCAGACAACCGTACTAGGTTACGCTTTACGGTAAATTTACACAAGCATGTTCCATACCATCAGAAAAGTCAAGGTTAGTAAAACCCGATCTATTTGAGTAATTTTGATGAACTAATGTAGATCTATGTCATGTCTGTTGTGAAGAACTCCACAAATGTAATCATAACCAGCCAGACAGAACGCGTTAAAAAAAATATATATTGAATAATTATGTTCTATTTTCATTATATTTCCCTAAAATTTCTATATTATTTAGAAGATAATAGGTGTTTTATATGTTTTGCCAATATCAATCAGTGGCTGTCAATTTAGATTAATCAACAGAAGATCAAGATCGATGTGAGGGGAGAGTGGTCAAATAGTAATAATACTCAATTACTATTTATCAAAAATACGTAGTGGATATATAGCCGTATTTACTTCCGCTATTGTACCGTACATCGCAATGACGTATATACATCGTGTGTGATTGGTTAAATATCAACTTCCATTCGACATGCGCAGTTGTGCGATTCTTGATATATTCCACAAGAACAGTAACTTCGTCTTTCAAGTTTGGCGCAGAAGCCACTCATTCTCAATAACCGGGTGCAATTCATGTCGCCGTTCGTTATAATAAATTGTGCTATATCGGAAGGTCAAATATTTTCTTAATTTATTTCACAGACTTACCCTGAAGAATACCGCGTAAAAAACAAATCAAATATTTCTACAAAAAAATTACAGTATGCATTTAAACTTACAATTCAAAATGTTCGTTACTGTCGCCAAAAGCAAATTGTATTTTCTCCGGGAGTTTACTTTTTATTTACACACTTTTAGCACTTGGCATTCTATATATTTAATAGATATTCATATTTATCTTAACAATTTATAGCTTTAAAGGTTGTCCACATTAATACAAAAATTAAAATATTACACTCTAACATGTCGCCGATGTCTTAGAAAACTTCGTTACTTGACGATAAGTTCTGAAAATAAATGTAATCAGTGGGACCATTAATGCTTTTTTTACGTTTATTTTAATGTCTAACCATCTGTGAGTTTGATGGAATTTCACAAAGACTCCGAATTTTTCAGAAGATTCGATTACTGAAGTTCCTTTTAGATAAACTGTGCGCGTAAAAATAAGGATGAAATGTTCGTGAGGACTTTAATTTCATATATTGCATGAATGATATCAAGTTTGTATATATGTCTAAAATCTGTATAAGGCCACCTATAATTGCTTTATTTCATTTTGGTTCTCTGTTGAAACTGAATCTGGAAAAAAATCCTTAACGTCTGTATAATATGTCCGTTACTGAAATGTTCGTTAACTCCAATACGAAACTACGGCTAATGAATCGTTTAAAGTAATGTTCCCGCGTTCATTCGAACAGCACGTGGTTGCTAGGCTTGACGTCCATTAAAATTAAACACGAGGAGACGAGACCATAGTTTGAAGATAAAAAAAATCACGCAATAGAACTGTTTAAGGTGAGTATTTACACTTTATGTACTGGTATACATATACAGTTTCTCAAAACATCACTAAACTGAATATATTTAAACTTAGATACACACTACTACGTTATAACGTTGAAATAAGCTTTACTTTTGTTTTGATCTGTGTATACACTGTAATAAACATAGTGAAAAGTTCGTTACCGAAGGTAACGAACATTTCTTCTTTGAACACTTGCCTTATGTTGGAAAAAAATCGTGTAATTTAAATGGTTTATAGTTGACTAATTTAATGCAGTATAAAACTATATAAATAGGCTAATAATAGGCTATATAGGCATGATTATAAATCATTATTTTCCGTGCGCTATATTATATTTTTCGGTTGATTCAGACACATTCAGAAAGTAAAAAAAAGTTCACAATAAATGCCGAAAGACTTGGTAATAGTGTAACACTGCTTCACATCTTTACAAATCTCAAACACTACACCTTAACACACTGACTCGCAAATTCTAAAATACTTTGTATAATTAAATGGATTGGTAACGAATATTTCCATTACTATACTATACATATAATTATGTCATATATGTTACCTGTTACTGAAAACCCAATGTCAATGTTACAAGCGTGTATTTATAATGCTTTCCTTTAATTTTAGTGTGAACATGGTAAAATCTAGAGCAGAAATACAAAGAGAATATAGGCAGAGGCTTAAAGAGAAAAATAATGAAGCATATTTGAAGAAAGAAAGAGAAAGACGTAAAAAGAATTATGTACCCTCGTCACTTCTACCACGTAAAGAACGTCTAAAAAGAAATATGAAAAACAAGGAATATTTAAGAAGATATAGGCGGCGGTTGAGAGAGCAAGCTGCAATAGACGCGGCTGTTGAAAATGATGAAAGTATTCTTAATTCGAGTGGTTACGAGAGTACGAATACTTCTCACGAACAAGTCACCCCTCTCATGGTTCGAATGTCATTTCCAAATAGAAGAAACGGTTCAAGGAGAAGAGTGAGTAGGGCCGTTGCAACTGCTAAACGAAAAATAGAGAAGCTGGAAAGTAGAAATCAAGTGTTAATGCGTAAATACAGTACAGCTCTTCGACGATTACAACGTATTCGCAAGACAAAGGTGTCGTCTCCAAAAACCCCTAAAAGTAAAACTGAAGACCAAATAAGAAAGGCTGGATTGACAAAGCTACAAGGGGATAAGGTGCGTAGACAGTTGCTGCTAGGAAATGCCCTTGTTGAAGAATTAAAGATTTCAAAAGAGAGCACCTCGCATGTTCAACGGGGTAATCTGCACAAGACAATTGCAGGGAAAATTATGAAACGGTACCGATGTGTAAGAATGTTAAGTCAAGCTACTGGAATGAGTCGGAATAAGTTATTGAAAGTTTCTTCAAAAGTAATGATTTGTAACAAGCATCAGAGATTTAGAGAAACCAGATTATATAGACCACGCGTCATAGAGTTTTTGGAACGGGATGATAATAGCAGAGTGTTACCGGGAAAGTCAAATTCTGTGAAGCACGATGGAACAAGACACACAACTAGAGTCCTCACTGATTATTTAGCTTCTCTTCATCAAAAGTTTTTAGATGAATCATCAGGCGATATAAAGTTATCATTAGCATCTTTCTGTCGAATTCGTCCGAAGTATATAAGAACAATCTCTTTTATAACACGCGACACATGCCTATGCACAAAGCACCAAAACATGGCATTAACCCTCAAGTCCATTCGCCGCGAAGGTGTTCTTGTTTCATCAAATCCCGAATCAATTATTGATAACTTTGACTTACAAGAGATAAAAGATGGAATAAAATCGAATGATATTTCATTAGGTCAGTGGAGAAGGGTGCAAGTAGAGGAAAAAAACAAAACGAAGATGGTAATGAAAATAGTAGAAAAGCGTCTAAACAAAGATGAGTTGATATCACACATAACTGATCAAATTGGAGAATTTTCTGCGCATGTATCGCGTGTTAAAACGCAGTATTCACAGATTCGTCACCTTAAAGAAAACTTGCCCACCACTAATGTAATAGTTCATATGGATTTTGCCGAAAACTATAGTTGTAAGTCGGTTGAGGAAATTCAATCGGCATATTGGAACCAAACATCTGTGACGCTTCACCCTGTTGTTATATATTCCAAGAAAGATTCCGTATTAGAGCACAGTAGCATTGTTATTGTATCAGATGAAATGGGACACAATTCATCAACAGTTTTAACTTTCATGGAGAAGATAGTGATGGAAATTAAAGATATTCAACCTAATGTGGAATGTATCCACTACTGGACTGATAGTCCGACCAGCCAGTACAGGAACAAGCTAATATTTGATGCCGTCGCTAACCACGAAGAACGCTATGGGATGAAAGCGAGATGGAACTATTTCGAGGCTGGCCATGGCAAGGGGCCTTGCGATATGTTGGGGGGTACTACTAAGAGAATGGCCGACGAAGCCATAAAGAGTGGGAAATCTGTAATTCAGGACGCCACCGATTTTTTTGCGTGGGCAATCCAGTCAAATATGAAAAACGTAAAGTTCATCTTTGTGTCAACTCAAGAATGTCAAGTCAAGATGTTAGAATTACAAAACACCAAATGTAAGCCTATTAAAGGCACCATGAAAATTCATGCTGTTTTCGGGAGGGGGGATTCTAAAATCTCTGTTGGTGATGTAAGTTGCTATTGTAATGTTTGTCTACTGGGGGGCGCTTGTAATTCATGGAGGGACGAGACCACTAGTGTCTGTGCCTCCTTACCCTCTGAAATAACCACATCTACCCATTCTTATCCATCAACATCTGTAGATACCCTTGATAATCTCACTGTACTTAATGTTGGAGATATTATTGCTGCCTGGTATAACGGGAAACGGTATGTGGGGAAGGTTTTGAACATCGATAACGATGAAGATGATGTTGAGGTCTCGTTTATGGAGAATAAAAAACTCATGTTACAATGGCCCCTAAGAAATGACATAATATGGGTGAAACGTACAGATATTATCTGTAAAGTCAATGAACCAGTTCCATCTGGTAAAAGTAAGCGCATGTATTGCCTGTCAAAGTTTGACCTTGAAAAAATCGATGTACTTGATACGGTGGGCTGAACTGACATGTACGTTACAATGTACCCCCGATTAGTTGTGCATACGTTTAAAGGTTTTGAAAGATTAATGCATTGTACTCTCGGACAATGGTTTCTGTGGTTTATGTTTCTTTGAATTGAATAATAAACATTTAACGTTAATTTTTATCTTGAACGTAAAAAAATGAAATGTTCGTTACAGTTATTTATGTATAGTTTATTAACATAATGTGAATATTTCTTTTATGCAATTATCATTCCATGTGTTTAATGTTGTCGTGTCTTGAAATATATTGATTTAAAGATGTTTGAATTTTTAAAGAATTAATAAAATGTCCGTTATGATTTTGGTATATTTCTTTTCTTGGCCACCCGACCTAATATACAAAAAAAGGACACAGTTCATTATGTTTTATAGCACAGGAACATTTTCTGACAGATAAAATCTTATTCCGACACGATTCAGAACCCCGTATTTCTATGGATGTGTATCTATATGATAGATTATTTTTCTATTTATTAGTTTATTGGTTGTGCAATTTAAGTCTAATTTTCAATCAATATAAATACACATAAATATTAATAAAACACCTAAGGTAAATGGATTTAAAATGATATTCATCATTCCAAAAGTAAACAATTTCTGATTAGAAGTGTTTAGATCAGTTTTGTAAATGTTCTGTGAATATTTAAAATACAGGACTAGTAACGTTCATTTCTTGGGGAAAAAGTTGCACAGAAAGCACATGTTAGTTGATGGACCGTATTTTCAAAACTTAACGGATCATGATGAATTTTTTTGTCATATTTGATAGAGAGGGTTTATTCTTTATGTTGGGCAAGTAAAAAGAATATTATCTCAATATGTTTTTTTCGAGTTGTCTTGTCTGGAACTGCACCCGGTTATTGAGAATGAGTGAAGCGCGGTTTTACGAGAAAAAAAACGTAAACCACTGACAGTCTTAGTACGGTACCGGTACTTAAATTAAAAACCCAAATCCACAGAAATGAGCCCTTGACCGAAATAGAATAATATTCTAAATGCTTTTCTACAATTTACATTTATTATTTTCTTTTCTTTTAAAACTAATTCTCTGGGTTCTACCATAGAAATCCAAGTATGGCTATTTCGTTCCTATATAAGAAACGGAGAAAGTAGTAATGTTAGACAAAGAACGAATGGTGGTTAGGGTAAGGGTTAGCTAGATTTGGGGTAGGGTCATGGGTTAGGGTTAGGCATCATTGCCAAAGTGAAAACTGCTTAAAACTGG